>OW964176.2:12400000-13000000 GCA_943136025.2 Agrotis puta | reverse complement strand
AATACGGTCAACGAACTACCAGACTCGTATTCCTACCCGTGCAATGCACCAATTGGAATTTAAATAGTCATCTTGAATAGTTGAATGAAACATTATCTATCAGAGGTACCTACTTATGTGTTTCATTTCTCTGTTACACTGTACGGCATTTTAGTTGGCAAAATAATTTACAATGTTCATCGAACCGTTTCATATACCTACCTATATTAACGTCCGATAAATATATGGAAGCAATAAAGGTGTCCCGAAGATTGACGACTTCTGCATACTAACCACTTTGACCATTCACTTTGGAGAACAGGCTGTGCATGCAATGAAATATTCATTAAATTGAGTTATTATTAAAAAAATCATATCAATGCGTCTAACTTATGTTACTTTGTACCCGTTATTTGTGCTAGAAATTTCCTGTCAGGACTGTTAGTTTTGTTCAGTTCAGTTTACCACAACTTTAATTAAAGCGTTTTCTCCGTTTACAGAAAGGGTCGACTGGCACACTAGTGCTAACTGAGGAAGAGAAACGCACGCTACTGGCCGAGGGATACCCTGTCCCGACGCGTCTACCCCTCACCAAGGCAGAGGAGAAGTCACTTAAGAAGATCAGGAGGAAAATTAAGAATAAGGTGCATATAGAACCACCAATTGATCGTCGATTAATGACTCCTTTTTTCACAAAACAAGATTGTAAAACCAAATTGATCTTTCAGATTTCAGCACAAGAAAGCAGACGCAAAAAGAAAGAATACATGGATCAACTGGAAAGGAAGGTCGAGATCCTCATATCTGAGAACACAGACTACAGGAAAAGGGTAGAGACCCTCGAGCAGAAGAACGCGAGTCTGCTGAGCCAGGTGGCCTCGCTGCAGGCCATGGTGGCGCGCGGCGCCCGCAAGTGACGTCGCCCGGCCGCCACGCCTGACGTCACGTCGCGCGTCCCTCCGCTGACGTCACAGGCCGCTCCGCTGACGCCACAGGCCGCCTCGCTGACGTCACAGGTAGCCCGCTCCGCTGTGTCGCTCCGCAGCCGTGTCCGGCGGCCGCGAGTGTGAGTGTGCTCACAGTACATCGTCTGTCAAAGTATGACGCTGTCCCATAACGGAATGAATGTATATTTTGGATGTATTTACATTTACGTCGCGTACACAAGTGTCCGGGGAAAGAACTGTCAGCGTTTGAATGGTTGCTCACTGTAATTGTTAGTAAATAGGTATTCTGTGGTGCTGGATCGATATACCCGCTACGTCGGTATACAAACTGTCAAGTGCCACACTAGATATTTATTTTATACAGCTCTGAAACAGTTTTCGTTCGAGACGCGAGGGATGACATGATAACAGGGAATTATAGTACTGGGGTTTAGATAAGTATCGATAGTTATTTACGCGTGTTGTTTGAAATCTCGTAATATATTATTATAGCGCTGTAACGGCGATAATTAGATTGTAAGTTTTATTTTATGCGTGTTTTCATTGAAATGTGCAATTAGGTTAAGGATTTTATTGTTACCCAAAGCATACATTGTACTTGTGTGGCTCTCCGTCGTTGAACACATCGCCGTGATCAGTTCGCCGGTCTGCACGTGGCCTAATAAAGTTAATGGTATTTTTGACACTAGATTAAACAATACAGACTACAGAACTACTTATAGTTTGGGACATAGCGTATTGCAGGATACCTATGGAACTGAGATCGCGTGTCGCGGTGCGTTGTGTTATCGGGAATCTTAGTAGCATAATAATGTAAGACGAACAGTGTACCAGCGTCTGTCTTACCGATTAATATTGAATTCCATGAATTTGCATTTATAGCGAAATGTGTATTGTCCTAGAGATTTTACCTTGTATTTAAGATAAAGTTAGTAATGTATCTAATAGTGGACCTATTTAAAACCGATTTGTGTGACAAGTGTTTTCGGTTAAGTCTAGTCTCTTGTAGAACCCCGGGCCCCAGGGCCTCGTGCTGCAGGCCTCCAGGTAACATTAGTATTCTCAGTTCTGCGCTCTATATCGACAAGTACAAAATAATGGCATGCCTTCAACGAGAATAACGTAACTAACTATAATGAGCTAACTTACATGCAGTATTTTAACTATAAAAAGGTTGCCTGTTAGAAAAATTAAGACAATTCTATGTGCCAGGGTCGCGGAACTGTCTAAACAAAGTAATGCGGCCCTGATACGCAAACATCAACCGAAGGAACAGGGTAATTCTTAGTCAGTACAACCCCTACAGTCTCTTTTGCTGCACTTAGTTCGGGATGATTTATTTGCTGATTATATACCACACAAAAACATTACCGCTCACCATATATGCATTAATCACGGCCAGATACAAACAGTACATTTGTTCATAGCCGAAAGGCAAATTGCAGATTAATAAAACATAAAAAAAATACATAAACAAACCATAGCTTCTTGTAAGTTTTCAATTTTTTTACCAGGCACCTTAATTCTTAACAAAATAAACAATAACTTCTAGCAGAATCTCCAGAAAAAAAAAGGGAAAAAGTCGTTGCATTATGTCTTCGTGGTCTTGCCAACTCTGCCTGCTCCACCCCGGTTCAGCGTGATAGTTCAACATAACAAGCTGCTAGTGATCTTTCTAACATTCTTTATTAAAACTAAACATTCCATTTCTTTAAATGAGTGACTTAAAGTGAGCTCGAGTACTTATTACAACTAATTGTAGACTAGCGTTGGTATGCACTTGAAACTTTTGTTAATGGAGACTGCCCAATTTTTAAACGAAGTTTTAGAGACTCATGATAATCGCTTTAAAGCGTTTCGTTTTGCTAGAGTCCCCTCCACCACACGTTCCCCCTCACCTGTGGGAAATTCGTGCTACATTTTTTTCATGCAATTTGATATAACGACATTGACACTAGCGCCGCGTAAAACTAAGAAAAAAAAACAAACTACAACTTCTATTGTTTTTAGATGGATTGCAAAGATGGTATGGCACCTAATTATTTGTTACATTCTGTTTTAAAATTTTATTGGAACATTTGATTTACATTTTTTTCAAACCATTTCTTTTAAAGTCTACTATAGCAGTTCTTTTCTGTATTTAATATACGCCTGTAATACCCGATCGATTAGGCAGAGGAGTATTTATAGTAAACCACCATTGCCCTGGTTATGTTAAAATCTAATATCGCGTATCCTATGGTTAGCCTATTGCCATCAACCGAACCCGCTCGGTTCAGAAAAATCCTTAACGAAAAACCCAATAACACTTTGTCAGACCCGGAAACCAGACCAGGGACCTCATACTTAGGAGTGAGTCAGAGTATACCTACATTTTCGAAATACGAATCTAAACAGTACCGAAAACAAAAGTTTCCAGTGCGCCTCGACTTTATATAACAAACTTTTAAAATAAATAAACAAAATAACACATTTTGTAATAGAATAAAATGTGCTGTTATAAATTTTCGTTTGAATAATTTATATGACTAGCCTATCAATGTTACTTTTTTCAAAATTTTAACGTCGGTTTTCAATGTCTGTGTAAAACTGGAACGTCGACATTTTTTGTAATATCGAAAAAATATATATCAAATTATTTCGCAAAATATTTCGATATAAGGCACGTATATTTTTACAAAATGACTTGAAGATCGACAAAATTGTACATACCATACATATAAAAATTATATTTACCTGAATGCCTGTATATAGGTAATATCATTGTTTCGTATTAATATTTCACTGTTTGTGCAATTAATTTGTTCTCTTATACACTCGTAAATGTTCTTCCTATTTAGTAATTTAAGAAAATGTTCTATTTATATAGCGCTGAATTAATATATCGACATATATTATATCCCTGTCTCATCGGGAAACGTTTTAAAGAATTGAGATATATTTTAAGAGATTTTTTCTAAGGAAATTTTAGATATGTATATATAAATATATATAAACACTGTTTTACATGTCTTTATCACTATACAAGTTAGGTCTCTAGTTAAAAGTATCGTTAGTACGGTCCTACATACAAGTTTATTATTGAAACTGCGAGTGTGCCTGCCTATCAACTATTGATTTAATGGGATAAGCATCGATAGTATCCTTTATAGAAAATATAATTATTTAAATATATGAAATATTCAATTCCTAATATGGCATTTACCGTCTGCAAAAGTGATTTAATAGGAATTATGATGAATTAACTGACCTTAGTAATATATTTAACTTATAATGGAATTAATATATGAGAGAGGTGCGTATGCGCCGGGCTTATTATGACATAATAACTTGTAATGTAAACGAAATGCCAAACATACTTACTTTTATATGTTAGTATGCACCATACATATTTGGGTGACAATGTTACGATTCATTCGAGGTTGTTTTAGATTGCATGTATGTTTGTTCTGCGACAGTTGTTGATCTCTGATGGATCGTAACCTGTGCAGTGTGCGCGAGCGCAGGCCCCGCTGGGGACCAATCGCGTCTTGTTATTCATTATAAAGTAATTTTATTTGATAGTTTTATTTGTTATAAAACTATACGTTACCTTGAGTCATGATTTGTTGAATCGTTTGTTTTATTATTATTTTTCAATGACATTGCGGATTTTACTGTCACCCTTCTAATAAAACGTCAAATATTGTAATATCAATTGTTTCTTTTATACCTTTACCTTATCATACTATACCGGATTAGCTAGTTACACAAAATGAAAAAAAGAATAATTATAAATCATTTATTTTTCTTACAAGCTTACTTACAGTCGCTCTCACATACAAATCCATAAACAAATCTTCTGAATACGCAATTAAGACTAGATTTTTATATAATTAGTGTACAATAAATGTGAATACCAAAAGATAATAAATTGAGAACAATCGGAGCACCTATGGTTTTTCTATCGCTCAGTCTTGGTTTTAAATACCTACACTTAACACTATACTTAATTCCTAAAAATACAAATACGCATTTAAAATTACAATAGAATCCCAATTAAAACTTTATGCATTTAAAAATAATAAAGTTGTAATGAAAAAGCTGTTTAGATCTTTTTGACCTAATAATTAAAAAAAAAGTAACATTTCCTTTTTACGCTTAATATCTTGCCGATACTAATGACAAGTTTTAAACAAATGAACTATACAAAGCAATACTAACGATTTTTCACGTTTTGAATTTGATGTAAAAAAAAATTAAACGCAGTCAATACTTCAAGTATGCTTTAAGTAAAATTGTGATAAAGCCTCAGTTCTAAAACTATTGTCATTCTCATCTTTACCACTTGTGAAGGAGACTTAAAAACAAATCCAAATTTAATCATTCACTTCCACTCAAAGCGTGATGAACACTTTCTTCTTAGCCATAATATGGGCGATGATGACCCATAACGCGGTCCCCCAGACGGCCTCCACGAGGCTGATGGCGTGAGTCCTCATGTGGGGGACCTTCCAGTGGAAGGGGAACAGGTGTGAGCAGAGGGAGTGACCGATGTAGAGGGCGATGGCGTTCAGCCCGGGGGCCCTGAAGGGTCCTCCGCCCCAGAGCCTCCAGGCGTCCGTGAGGGTGTAGCAGAAGCAGAGCAGGATGAGACAGCATGCTGATGTTACAAGGACGAATGACATTGACCTGGAAGATGAAAATGTTGTTAGTTTTGTATTATATTCGCAAATACTGTTCATTGTATTTGATCTTAAAACATGCAGTATGGACATCATCTAGGAACGGACACATTAAGTGTTCAGTTTTTTTGAACACATTGAGTTTTCAGTTTTTTATTTTATTTCACTGATTAAAAGGACTTCATCAGTTTCTCATCATCATTTTCCTGCCTTTATGCCTCTACTTGGGGTTGGCGCAACACTATTTCTTCTTCCATTCTCCCTTCTCAGACCTCACGACGATCATTTACTGCTTTTTCTTTCATATTATTCCCTATACAATCCATCCACCGTTTCTTTTGTACTTTTCAGTACAGAAAATATCAACACAGATATTAAGCTTTTTATCACTCGCCCATTGTTAAAAAAATGCCTTGTCTCTTATTTTTAACGATGGTTTCCAAGTTCATCGGATGCAGCTAATATCAAAGAGTGACTTCCAATATATAAAATTGAACTTTTCGACATTTTAAAGTGGAAAAGCTACTTTTTTTCTATGGTTCACTTCATGTTAAACATCGATCGTCACTGAATAAGAATTCTGTAAAACTAAAACCGACTTACCAAAGGTTTTTATTGATAGGCACAACTCCATGCTCTCTCGAGAAGCCAGCGAGCAAAGCGCCAGCCAGTGCGAACACCAGCGCCCACGCGAGCCAGCGAGAGATCCGCGCCTTGTGGGAGCGCTGCAGCAGGACCGTGGCGCCTGCCTGCACGCCCAGGAGTACTTGCACTGCTGATGTTAGGCATCCTGGAGAGAAAGACTTGATTAAGAGCCTATTTTCCCGGCAAGGGTAGTGTGAGACGCCCCCCAGCTAGATGGACTGACGTCCGGTAGCTAGCACAGACTGGAAGCAGAAGGCGCAGGATAGGGTGATGAGGCGCAGCCTTAGAGAGGCTTATGTGCAGCAGTGGACTGCAATAAGCTGAGTTGGTTGAGGTAGTCTTGTAGACTTTTTTTTATCGTGGTAAAACCTCCAAATGGGTCCTCCCACCCAGGATGGGACGGGAGGGTTTGTCAGACTCGTATTGACTAAAATCCAAAATAAATATCCCTTTACGATCCAGGGACACCTGATGAGATAGACACGCGACCACTGAGTCTAGTATTGGGATAGTTTAGCTTTTTCCCAACTATGTTGAGTTGAACCAGATACAGTTGAAGAACCTCCACAACCCAGTAACTGGGTAATACGATAACTTTTAGTGAGAGTGGTTTTCAGAATTTTGGGCTTCTGACTAACAGCTACGACTATCAATGATCTACAGCCGAGACCAATGGCTTTATGTGCCTAGATGGTCATCCATCCAAAGACCAACCTCGGCAAGCGCGGCTATCCTGTGAGGCTTTAGTTATTGCAGAAAAAACTTTGATGGGAATTTTTTTTTAAAAAATTTACTAATTCTAGAAACATACCTAGAAGTCCTTCAGGGTCAGTGGGGTCTCCTCCATACACGCGAACAGCATCACTCCTCTGGAACACATGTGACCGCCCCAGCAGCAGACGGTCGATATAGCCAGCAGCCCCGCCGGCGCACCCTTCAGCTACCCCGTTGTCGTGGAGCCCACCAGGTCCTAAATAGCCCCTGGAAAGATTATAACAGACCAGTATGATAAAGGTACCTTTTTATCACATCTATTCAAATATAATTGTTATGTTTTATTTATTGCACAATGTATAATACACATGGATGTGTAAACAGGAAGGAAAACAACGGTCAGACTCGGTCGCTACGTTCTGGATTCTACTCTAGAATCCTTCGCTCCGCTCTGGATTCAAAAAACGCCATAAATAGCTGTTATAAAATTTTCTCAGAAATGGTACTCAAACTCACATTGGACACGTAGGATCGTGAACTACAAAGGTGATGACGGTGTGAGCCGCCACCAGGACCGCTGCCAGCACCCAGCACCACACACACGAGAGCACGTCCTTCAAGGCTTGGCCACAAGCACCCTGTGAAAAAACGCCAAACATTATTAGGTACAGTCCTAATAAAACTTGAATAATTATCATCATGGGGCATCTATCTATCACACTCTGAAGTGCTTGCATCATTTCCCAACGCTGGGAGTCATAATCAATTCATGGTTCTTGACCTACCTCTTCTTTATGATGTGTTCTTCTCTCATTAGACATGTCTCTTGTATCGTGAGAGCGTTTACAAATAATTGCAGCGCACATACACAAACAGACAGACACAGAACAACTTCCTGTAAGCCATAGGCCATTGGTCGCGAGACTCACGAATTACCGTGACCCCGGTACGTAAAGGGCTATTGAACGACAACGTGGATTTTAGTCAGTCAAGTCAGACAGTCCCTCCCGCCCTGCCCTGGGTGGGAGGACTCATTTGTTGATTTTACCACGATAAAAAAAAGCCATAGGCCATGGCTATGCAAACTTTTGTTTCGTGCCGGGATCGCGCTATGATCACGACGTTTTTAGCAATATACTTCACGGTTTCCGAGCCTTTTTTAGGTGGTAAAAACATTAAATGAGTCCGCACGCAAAATACGCGCATATGACTTGGAGTTGCGGATACCAGCCCGTTATACAAAACAATACAATGAGTCCTCAAGCCTTTGATGCTTAACGAAATGAGAATTAGCTACAATTGTGATGAAAAGTTAAAAATAGCATTGACTGCAAAAAGGTAATTCAAAAGCCAAAGTGTGAAACGCCTTATAAGAGATTCCCTTTAATCTGATTGTGAATTGATACAAAGACCTTAAACTATATACGAGTTGATAATTCTCTGATGAACGGCATCTACGGTACTTTCAGAGTTTTTATGTCTTGCGACTGGGACTATAGCACCATAATTTTGTAGTATTTAATTATATTTTTAATGTCTTTGACAATTCAAAAGTGCCTGTAACTGGTCTACTTGCAATAAATGCATTTGATTTGATTTAATTTGATGAAAATTTAAAAATAGTAAATAAATCTGTAGTGTAAATCTGACTAACTTGCAAACATTGTATCTATTTTAGCATACGGGTATTTACACCTCGGTATGCCAATCAATTGGTTAAGAATTTATCTTTAACTAAATCTAGTGCAGTGTTTTAACACTCGCGAATGCATATTATATCGTAAGTGAACGGGACCTTGAGATTGATCAATCTAATGTATAAGTATGTAGCACGTATGATAATCGGAACTTTTCAACTTTAACGAAGTAATAAGATCATAAGCAGGACCGGTCGCCTTAATGGGTACTTTACACGGTACGATTTGCCTTATGACTAGCCACGCGGCCTACCCTGCAGCGGAAATCGAACGTCAAAATGACAATTCGACTAGTCTTGGGTACGACTGGTTACTAGTCGTACGGATTGTCACCAGGCAAACCGAACCGTGTAAATGACCTATAACTTGTCTACTTACGAGTACCTACAAAATATTTTAACAGGAAAATTCCATTTGATAATATAATCTTAAAATCTGAATTGCTAATATAAATTAATATCCTACATAAAAATTTCATCCTCGTGCATTACATTCCTTTGAGATTTTTCAGATACCCATCAAAGTGTATAGTATGAAGTCCGTTTTCAATAAACACCACGTTTTTAGATTAACATAACATCACTCCTGCTGTAATTTCAAAGAGGTTACACAGAGGTGTACTGTGTGTTATGAGGTACCTCATAACACATTCAGATTTTCCTATATAGAAAAAATCCGATTGACAAACTCAATAAATAAAACTTTTTCCGACCTGGGAATCGAAACCCCATGCTCAGCAATCGTGCTTGCGACCACTAGGCTTTCTTTTAAATTAATGCCTATATACAGAAGGTTTTTGAACTTTCAAAAGCATTTAATATGTTAGATGTGCAATATAATACATCAGCGGCGTGCTTTGTAAGCACAGCTTTAATACTTACCAAAACTAAACCAAAAAACCCACAGCTTTTTACAAAGCATAATTAAATGCATTCATCCTTACACTCACCCGCGGAGGTGTGTAGTACTTCGGCGCTGTCAGCGCGTAGAACCCGGCTCCGATAAGGTACGACACTGCCAAACGTTGCAATACGCCGAAGATACGCAGCTCGGATAGCATATTAGAGCCGTAGATCGTGTTCAGAGACATGCCCAGCAGGAACATTATGATTGAACGCTGGAAAGAAGGAAAACAGTTTAAAATCACATAAAATCTAGTTGGCGTCATTTTTACCCAACTGCAACTGGAGGGATATTTATTTCTCCTATGTGGGTACTTTCCAAAAATTTGAATGCGCTGTAATGTGTGTTCACGCATCATAAACAGCTAGATCGAAACAACTACCCGTCTGCCGACACACCAAACACCTGTTGAAGTTAAGTCTTGTCGGTGTTCAGTCTGGTAACGTAGTGTTTGTCGGCATTTAGTCGTTCACTCATTGAACCTGCTACCTACCCGCAACACAGCAGCCAATTGCCCAATCACTGCAACGACGATGAATGAAAAATGGATCAATATCAAACTGATAATGCACCAATATCTATTATGCCCGTATTAAGTAACCATAAACTCTGCTGTAGTACAATACTGTTATACACAGAGAGCTTATAAATATAATAAAAAAGTACACCAGTATGTCTAAGTGACAATGAGTCAATGACCTGATGACGTGTTTCAAAATATAGATTTTTGTTTTATGTGTCATACCCGCATCTGCATTTGTTTGTTAAGTATCGGATAACATACCCTCACTAATCACTTACTCATGCAGTTAGATATTTGCAGTAGATATATTAGGGGGGGTCGCGGGACTTACCCATTACCGTGACCCCGGTACGTAAAGGGCTCGTGAAGGACACCATGGATTTTAGTCAGTACAAGTCTGACAGTCCCTCCCGCCCTGCCCTGGGTGGGAGGACTCATTTGATGATTTTACCATGCAAAAAAAAAAAGATATTAGGGGAAGGCAGTTTTTATTTCAACGACTTAAAAAAAAGGAGGTTGTCAATTCGACCCGTATGTATGTAATATTTCCAGAACTGCCCAGTTTTCGTAAATATGTTAGTCTATATGTCAGCGTCTGAACAAATGTGCCAATTTTCAAAAGTGAATATCTCCGGAACTACAAGTTCGATTTAAGTAATTCTTTTTTGATCGTACTAGGTATTGTTCAAAATCGTTGAAATAAGGAATTTATTGCCTACTTGGATTGTACATTTTCAAAGTCGATTGTATGTTTGTCCACGATTATCTTGCGTTTGACTGAACCGATTTTGATGTGGTTTTCAGATTTTCGGAAAATCTACCGGAAAGGTTAAAAATTTGAATGCGTGCGAAGCCGGTGCCGCTGATCACGAATGAAATATACTTAATGCAAAAATTATCCGTGTTACTACAAAAAGATAAACATCTGTTGGACACTTGTCTAAAAAAAGTGTAACTGCAAAACGAGCCTTATATCAACGTCAAATGCCGTTTTACAGAAGACAGTTTTTTAGACAAGTGCTCAACAGATGTTTCCATTTTTTGTTGTAAGACGATATAAGTCAACCTGTGAATTATTTGTAAAGACAGAAAAGTACTATAAGTAGTTTTAAAAAGTAAAGTTAAAAAATTAATAATAAAGTTACTATAAGTAGTTTAAAAGATTTTATTTGAAATGTTGTGTAGCTTTTTAATACAATAGAAGTTCATCCATGTTGCAAATCAAAATAACGATTGTGAAAACAATTCCGTAAGGATTAGTATTGAATTGATTGACGTGCTCATGGCATTAGTAAGCGTTAATTCTGCGAACAATATAACTGACTATAATATCTTTTCAAGTAATATTTTGTAAGCGACCATCACTTTTGGACATGTTCACCTTAATAAACTACCAAATAAAGTAAGTTACATTATCAACGAACTAAGAAATCAAGACTTTTAAAAGATAAACACTTTTTCTAAATAAGAAAAAATAAATGTTCCAATAATTACAATAAATTATTATCAAAATCGATAGACCAAAAAACCTGTATGTTATTAAAACATAATCAAATTTAATGTTCTTTCTCTCTTTCTGTTGTATAACACTTGCGTAATCCTCTTGAATAACCACACTTGACGAGAATCGAATTATTAAGATAAATAACTATCACACTATTATCACATTTCGCCTTGATGTTAGACGTGACGATATATCGTCGTATTTATTTTATTTAGATAGATATCAATTTTCTTTTATTTCATTCTGTATACATAAATGTTTTCAAGAATCTAGAAAACAAATAAGAACTTTCTAGCCTGAAATTCCTCTTAACCAGAGCATATTCTTTGAGTCTTCTTTCCCAATTAGAGCAAGTATTTTCCTCTTTGACTTTAACCAATCATCTAACTAAATTATCTAAAATAGCATACAAAAATCCAAATACCTATAAATATCCAAATAATAACAATATATAAAATAAACATGTATTCCTAAAAACCATTGTGAATATTTTATGAAGATTTAGTGAGAATTCATGGCAAACATTTAATTTCCCAGTAACTAAAACCACTATTGACAGTAAACAAAGAACACCCAATTGTTCATGAATCACAACATTCATAAAAAGTCAAAAGTCGAAGTCACTGCAGTCCAATGCAATGTTTCCCTCAACAACGTCATTGTGTACCTTAACGTGTTAAACATTTGCTAACGACAGTTACGTGATAATGAACAAAAAAAAGTATAGCCGACTTACTAATCTGCACACAAACGGTTCTAACTCAAAAGTAGACTAGATAAAAACAGAACAATTAAAAGAATAGCCGTGGATAATACTCTCCAATTACATCTCAATTAAAGTAGCCACATCTGCCAAATAACAGAAAAACTAAACGCAACAATCACGTGTCACCGACACTTGCCGATTGTTCAACACGAATTGTACCAGCCTCTCTACGATCTAAACCAGGCCATGTCCGTTACTGGGTCACTATATCGAACAACCAACCATGCCTTCAGTATAAAATGTAGTGCTCCCGTTATTCTCACGCATGTGATATACATTGACGGTAATGATTACTCAGCAAAGAAAAATAAACGAGTAAAAGACGATATGGACGGTGAGGATAGCGATGTTGTAGATTGAGGCGGAGAGAGCTATCTAGATGTTATCACGCAAGTAGAATTTCCAATGAAATATGTAGCAAAAAGTCGAGTTAGCATTAGCGGTGGACTCGTTGAAGTGGTTCTCGTATGCATTGGAGATCTGATCAAGGTACACAATGAGACAAAATGCGGAAGTCTGGGTGATGCAACGAAAGTGAACGGATCGCGTGCTGTGAATACAAATTTCTGTGTGTCTATTGAAGAGCACATTAATCACTTATTGCGATTTAATGTGAGATAATTTTTAGTTCCTTGTTATTTAACTAGTTTATTGCAGAAAATCAAAGCAAGAAGCGTACAAAAGGAGGCTCATCTGCCCTTTCAAAACGTTGTTGAACGACTTTATTCATGATATCAAGTTATTGAACGATTGTATTAAAGTTCAATAAAACAAATGAAAAGGTAGGCATAACATTACACGTTTAAAGATTTCCCAAATGTACGCTGCTACTACAAATCATGCATCTACCTAACCTTGATAAACTTGTCAATTTGATGTAGCATTTCACGACGATCAAGCTGATCATCTAATCAGCGCACCTCTAGATTTCGACTCGCCCACTTGAATCTATTATTTGCATCACAATGCAAGTATGCCTTTCACAAGGAACCGATGTGACCTCATGCCCAGAGATCACTCGCACATGAACCATCCCATGCATACCTAAATAAACTGCAGATTAGCTTGTGTCCTCAATTTCACTCTTGCATTAGTTCCTCGAATTCCTTAAGATGCATTCTGGCGTTTTCACTGGAATATCTTTGAGAGTAACACGTTAATAGAACTACAAATCAAAAGCTAATCCTTAAACTAGTTTCAATACATTAGTAGCATTGATGCTCACAAAACTGGCTCAACAAAAATTTACTTTAAAAGGATGCCAATTTTGAATTAAATATTGTTAAGAAGTTTTGCAATACAATTTAGTTTAGTAATTTTTAAGGGCGGATTCACTATTTAAAAGTGCAGTTTTCCAGCTTGACATCAATTACATTTACAGTTCTGTTCATGTCTCTTTGGGATTGCCGGACTAGGTCAATCATCAATGATATTGCAATTACAAAAATGTAATGAACTTTGTAAAAATATTTACAGCTTTCTTTCTAAGCTAAACTGGCCAAACTGAATATGACCAGGCAAATGAAATAAATAAAGATTAGTTGCATGACTAAGTGTATGAATGTGGGGGCACCATATGAGTCTGTAGATTTGTAAGAATTGGAGCAGGCGGCGATCTGCATTTTTTGCCTAACGCCATAACATTTTCTATAACATTAGGGAAAAAATGATCGTAGTAGATTATAGCTTTGTCACATTAGCAAGTCTACAATTCAATGAAGGCAATTCAGGGTGATTTCTCAGTGCAGTAGTAGATAATAAGACAGCACAATGCCGGCGCATACGCATCGATCGGCAACGTTTACATAACAAGACTGGTTCTAAAGGTTGACCTTAAGCACCCCTTTCACAGTTAGCGCGCACCAAAAGCTTACGTAAGTGTTCTGTTACAAGTCTTACACCATACTTGCGATTATTAAACGGGACCTGGTGTGCATAAAACAATGAAAATACAAATGATTAGATATTGGTATGACTTTTGTTCTCATAAGTGAATGGCGCCAGAAGTTTTAATTTTAAATTAGTTAATTAAAATTGTCGGTGTACATGTGGCCGGAAATTCTTCCGAAATTGAACGGTTATACCAATTTTGGTTGTATTTTCCGTACTTAAACTTAAGGGATCACCTGGATCGCCCATAGTTGGGACACGATGGGTAATCTAGATCTGATGTTGCAATATTACACCACAAGCCAATAACGCATATTGTCTTCTGGGTCAGCGGATAAGGTAACCTTATAAAATATGGGTCGTATCAAGAATAACAGTAATTTGGTTAGGCAAACTAGTTTTTTTTACCACACACGGTTTAGGTAGTTAAATAATTTGAACTCTAAAGTTACGAATTTAAAGTCAAATAACAGCAAAGCAACTTACCCTAACAATATGCATGACAATCTTCCACCTCGGAACGCCCTTAGCAAAGGCACTTTTGACAGACAGCGGGATGCAGACGCCCATGATCCAAAGGAAGGCAGGGAATACCAGGTCACCGGCCACGAGGCCGTTCCATGTCGCGTGCTCCAACCACCAGTAGCCACCAGCACCGTCGTTCACGAAGATCATGAAGACGATTGCCATCCTAGAGTAAGTTATTTTATTTAAGAATAATGAAACGAAGGCACAAATCTCACTAAACTATTGTCCTACATGTAAGGCTATAGGATATAACTAGGAAGGGGTGACTGATACATTCCCCAAATAAAGTTAAGCAAGGACAATTGAAAAAGATAATGATTCTGTAAAATCAGTAACTAAAACTCATTAGAAAGAGCAATGATTAAAAAGTTTCTACAAAACGATGTTTACACGGTTAACTGTCATGATATTACACCGTTCTAAAAAAGCTAAGTTCACCTAAAAATTTAATAAAGAGAGCCAACAAAAAGACGTGTGAATAGGGCTATTCACACGCATAGTCTTT
Source organism: Agrotis puta (assembly GCA_943136025.2). NCBI lineage: Eukaryota > Metazoa > Arthropoda > Insecta > Lepidoptera > Noctuidae > Agrotis > Agrotis puta. The sequence continues at coordinate 12,984,735 of OW964176.2, read as the reverse complement.
CGTTCGTGCTAGATTTTAAATTAACACAGATGGATGTTATGAAGGCGTCAATGAAAGTCTTTAGATTCTAAAAGTGTGGGTCACCAAAAATAATGGGGTTCGATATTGATTGATTGGCTGTTATCATTATAGAAATTATTATCTATGTAGTTTCAACACAATTTCAAAATCAAATTTTTCAAATCATCCCACTGGGTTAAGATTCCATATTTATTTGTTCTATATCCACTTCTAGACTAAGACCTCTCTCCACTCCTTCCCTTTATAAAAATCCAAGTCTTCACTCACCCTCTGAATGTATCAAGGGCCCGCAATCTCTGTTGTATTGCCAATTCCTTGTCTCCGTACCGCAGCTTCCCGGTTCTCCTCACCCGTGACATGACCAGCTTCACGATGCCGTATAGCACCCATATCGCCAGCAACACGCCCAATAACAGTAGAAGAGCTGTTGGAAGAAAAAATCTTAAAGATTTTTTTTTTGCGCTATTATCCTAATTTCCATGGTTGAACATGGGACTTCTAATGTATGCAAGATACAATAAACTGCATATTTAGGTAGTCAGGAAGTAACATTTGCTCCGTCTTCAACGACATATCCTGTCAGTCTGACGACTGCATTTCACAAAGTTTTGTTTTTTGTTGTTCTGGAACACAAATGTATTTCGCTCCCGGGGTGGGCGCTAATAACTGCGATTCTCTACCAAACTGACGCGGTTTCATCTTACACATTGTAAGATGCAAATTGTAACAATTATATGTTATTTCCAATAAACTATTTGCATTTGTATTTTGTATCTGAAACTGTGCAGTTGTTTGGTAACACAATATCCCTAATCAAAACGGGTTATCAAACTCCTTAATCAGACTACCTGATAGCTACTGTCAAAGATAGTTCTTTGATGACATAAGTAACTGTTTAACGTGCTTTTTCTTTTTTTTGCTATGCGTATCTTCCTTTTGTCTAAGACACGTATTTAATATTTGTATACAGGAAGAGATGAGAATGGTTTATTTCATTTAATTGGGACGATGGCACCATAATTCCCAAGCCTCGAACTACAGGCAGGTTTCTGTGACTACCAATACTATACATAAACAAAGTAAACATGTTCAATTGTCAATCTATTTCCCTTTATCGACTCAAATCTCGGAACAATCACATTGTGGTTTTCATCAACGTATCAACAGATCATTGTCTAAGATTGCTTCAACACCTGTATCGTAATAAACATTTCTTTTGTATTCAGATTTTCCCGTGGGTAGAGTCTGGTTAATGAAAACAATAGTCCTCCTGACCAATTTCGATCACGGCGGCCAATGTCAGAGAAGATTGGCAATCTGCGCGGGACATATAATGGTGTACAAGTGTGTGCGCAGGCACAGCTGCATTCTCTGTTCCTTTACTCTCACAGTCCGATGGGATGGCAGTCCGACACGAACTAATAGAGATCAGGGGCAATAGCAACTGCTTGACTTGCTTTAAGACGCAGGGGAGAGAATCAATGCCTCAGTATTTTCGATATGTATGTATGAACGGTCATGCATAGACCCCCATGACTTTAATTCGACCTCCAAAAGTTACCCATAGACTCTTTAACATATTGTTATTGCCAAACAATTGATTGATTCAGATGAATAATAAACTTTGTCCAAAATCCGGATTAGTAACCTTGCATCCGTCCACACCCTTGCCATTGACCTATTGTCGATTCAAACGTTTATGTCATCAATGTAATCAACATTTAAAACGTCCTTAACAGTAACATTCCCTTTATCTTTATGTATATCATTTCGATTATTTCCTTAAATGGTCCGCGATGGCATTTAGCTCCACGATCATAATATCGGTTTTGGTGCCATGGTCAGTAAGATCCCAGTTGCATATTTGCAGAAATCCAAGATCGATGGCCATAACAATAAAATTATTGAATTTATGAAGGTCGCAGGACTATTTGGACATGCAAATGAGGCTAACTTCGTTCAGGCATTATGCAATACCGTACTGATATAGATTGGATTAAGATATCTTGATATTGTTGCTGCAGATAAAATTGACATTTCCGTTGAATTTCTTGTCACTGATGTACATTTATGGAGTAGGTATTGTTCACAAAAATGCTCTTACGACGTGCATTTCTAACAAGTCAACAAGTTTATTTTGCCATTATTCGTTTGGTTTTCAGTTGACAAAGTTCAAAACAACAAACTCAGCAGTAAAACATTTTATCTGCAGCATCTTCTCTTTATCGTGACGTAACCGATCCACTCTAGCTAACCGATAAACATAATCCGAATTCTCATCGAAAACGTCCAGATAAAATAACTATATAACGATAAACTCTCTTATTTGTCACCAGTATTTGTGAGATACTCTAAAAAAGAAGATTTTTCATATCAAAATGGAGAAAATTCTCCTGTGTGTGTTGTTTTTTGTGATCGGTGTGTTTGGTGAACCGAGAGTTGATCCTTTGGTGTTGATCCCCAGTCAGGGATTAGTCAGAGGTCATAGAGCGACTGATGGAGAATACTCCATGTTTCTTGGCATCCCGTATGCACAAGTGGACCCAGAAAATCCTTTTGGCGTAAGTAGAATATTCTTCTTCATCTTCTTCGTGACAATGATTGCATTTAATGAAATGAACTTCGACCAAAATTCTGCCACATTTATGGCGTTGGTGGCGGCCTCGGACAGGTCTTTAAGTGTGCAGGTGGACTTGCATAAAATACATGTACATCGTTTGTGATGAGGCTCTACAGTCAATGTTTTTCAGTAGACTGTTTAAACCTAAGAATTTGGCTTATCCTTACAGATGAAACCAGCCGTTCAATGTCAGGCAGAGAATAGAAATAGGATTGCAAATAGAGAACGTTGTTATTTTATTTGTGTTTGAATTCCATCCATACCAGATAGGTTAATGAGGATCTATTTTGAAAGCAAAGAGAAAAAGAAAATGATTACATTGAAAGAGCGGCAAATTATAAAGAGGCACCGTCTCAAGTGGCTTATCATTAACTTCATGCTATGCCTATAATGTTTCCACTTATTGGACATAGGCGTCCTCTCTCTGAGAAGGAATGGCCTGTAATCCACCACGTGGACCCAGTGCTGAAGTTTTTGGTTTTAGGACATTCTCACGTAGTTTTTCTTCTACGAAATGAATTACACAAATAAATACGCCTGCCTGACTTGGGTTTGAACCCACGAGCTCGAACACTAGTTAGTAGGTGTCGTTACCAGTGAGTCACCTCTGTTTAATCTCTTAATATGACCTTTCTTTGTACCTCACTTTCATGGTTTACCTCGTCTCTCATCTCCCGTAATTTATTAGCAACATTAATTAATGTAGCATTATTAGCACAAGTACGTGATAGTTATTTTAGGGTTCCGTACTCAAAGATTAAAATTAGACTCTATTACTAAGACTCCACTGTCCCTTCTGTCACCCGGCTGTATCTTATGAACCGTGATAGTGGGACAGTTGAAATTTTCACAGATGATGTATTTCTGTTGCCGCTATAGCAACAAATACAATAAAACAAAATAACATAAAGGTTTAAGAGGGCTCCCATACAACAGACATAATTTTTTTGCCATTTTTATAGGTAACTAGCGACCCGCCCCGGCTCCGCACGGGTGCAATCATGCATGTTATATGTATACATATAAACCGCTTTTGAATCGCTCTATCAATTAAAACCGCATCAAAATCCGTTGCGTAGTTTTAAAGATCTAAGCATACATAGGGACAGACAGACAGACAGACAGCTGGAAGTGACTTTGTTTTATACTACGTAGTGAAAGTGATTAGTACGGACCCATTCGTACAGTCAACAGCAAAAGTAGATGATCAAAATGAGAAATTAATTACTAATAAACGGAGTTCGCGTCAGAACTGTGTAGATGAAAATAAATGTAAATGTTTGGTAAATTACAATCACATAGGTACTTTTGAATCACTTCGACGCCACACAGTTCTGACGCGAACTCAGTTCATTAGTATTGAATTTCTGATTTGATTTCTGGGACGCGAGGTATATTGGGGACATACACACTTTAGGCATACTTAACACAACACTAACATAGCGCAAAGGCCATCGGGACGTCATTTACAAGCGGCCATTAACAAATGGCGTCCAGTTGGCGCTTGCGCTATGTTAGTATTGTGTTAAGTTTGCCTTAAGTGTGTGATTTCCCATCAGACCTCGCGTCCCCGTCTTATACACTGTTCCTCTACTCGCGTTTACCCTGTTTTTTACGTCTTTATTTATTAATAACTCTCAACATTATCGACAGCCGTGATGAGATCGTCGACCCCGCTGATTGGAAAGTGTTTGTTTTTTAATTAAAAAGTCGTATGTCATCGCCTTGTTTATAAATTGCTTGTTATGATTATATATAAACTATACTACGTTTATATCTGTTTGTAAAACTACTGCATGGCGTAAACAGGAAAGACTTATTAATAGTTTCTTCATGTTCAGGATTTAAGTTTATAAAATGAAACACGTTATATTAAATTACAATTTAAACGTTTTTCATATTCCTTGTATGGAATATCTATGAATTATGTAAGGTCATTTCAGGAAAAGACTTCAATATAACGGCCAATGAAATCACAATACATAACTCAAAATAGCAGTCGGAGCAAAGTATATTTTAAAATGAATTGAGCCTAGCACGACTTTTCACGTTCTTGTGACGTAAAGTAAATAGTAACTTTGACTCTCATTTGATGGATATAATTAGTTCCTCGTTCGTACATTAGCGGTGTTTTTCTTCAAGAACGCCGTAGGTAAAATACGGAAATCTTGTGCTAAGGCCTCCAAAGTCTTGTGCTAAAGCCACAGTTTACATGCCTGAAATGGTAACGTCATTCCACTCAAAACAGTATCAGTCAGTGATAGTACTAGTAGGTAGCTGATAACATCTACAACTTAGAAATATCTCCAAACACTCACATTCAATAGAATAGATAAGTTTGATGTCAACGATCTAGTTCAGAGTTAAGTAAATAATCTTTAAAAGGAAAAAGAACCTCAATTCCGAAGTAGTGTGGAAACAATGTCATAACAAATAATTTTGAAAGAAATTCCGACGACTGGTCTTCTTCTACGTTACACAAAAAAATAATAAAAATATTTCCTGTTTTTTCAGCCATCGCTACCCCGACAACCATTTCCAGACATAATCTTTGATGCTGAAGACGGCACAATCAGATGTCCACAAATGGGAACAGAAAACAGTGACTCCGAATCGATGGACTGCCTCCTATTGAACATCTTCGTACCATTCACAGCCAGCGTGTACAGCCCTCTACCAGTTCTGATCTGGTTTCATGGTGGTGACTTCGTCCGAGGAAGTGCTGCAGATTATGGAGTCAAAAACATAGTCAGACATGACGTCGTGGTCGTTACTGTCAACTACCGCCTCGGCCCGTACGGATTTTTGTGCCTGGATAACCCTAGCGTACCTGGAAACCAGGGTTTGAAGGACCAATATGCAGCGCTGAACTGGATCAGAACGAATATCGGTAATTTTGGTGGCAATCGATTCAATGTTACTATTGCTGGCCAAGATGCTGGGGCAACTTCAGTCCTATTACATTTGTATGCTGATAACTCAAAATTGTTCCAAAAAGCTATTATAGAAAGTGGTACGCCACAGAGTGAAGGTATGTTTGTCAACTCTGATGCAAACGCAGCTATCATGATAGCACAACATTTAGGAGTAAATGTCACTGATACTGATGAGGCCCTGAACTTCCTCATAAGCTCCCCTCACAATTTAGTAACAGCAGCTGCTCACGAATTGAACTTACAACTGGGACCTTGCAAAGAACGGTCGTTTAGTGGCATTGAAAACTTCATAGAAAACGATCCATTCTCATTAACAAACAGGGTAAAAGTGAGAAACACGTATGTACTGATTGGTTATACCAGCCAAGAGCGTAACTCACTAAGCAATGATTACTTCGATTCAGATCCATTTTACGAGAAATTGAGAAACAATTTCGATCTCAACGGACTAGAATTAGAAAAAGCCGCTGCATTTGTGAGGCAGTTCTATATCGGATATGACCCTGTATCAAAAGATGTGGCTTCGGACTTGGAGAATTTCGAATCTGACTTTGTATTCGGCCACCCATCGAGGAGAATAGTCTCAAAGCTGTTTGAAGAAAATGTCGGACCGGTGTATGAGTATGTGTTCAGCTATGTAGGCAGTTCAGGTGCTCAAGGCGCAGGGCATTCATCAGAACTAAATTATTTGTTCGATATTGGTGTCACCTTGAAGAGAAGTGAAGAAGATCAATTGATCACTGACCGTATCACAACATTATGGGCGAATTTCATTAAATATGGGTGAGTCAAACTACAAGTTATATAAAGAAAGAAAGAAAGAAAGAAAAATCTATTGGATATACGGACTATGTGGTGTGTATATGCCAAGCTTGATGTAAATTTGTATTTAAAAAGTTAAGTGAATGATTCTGTGTCATGTGTAATTTTGTCTGTCACTGCTTACCAAATTTTCTCTGAATACATAGAAGATCCAATTATTAAAAAGCAAGCGCAAGTCATGCTCAAGAAATTGGATGATGGTTGCGATTCATGCTTATTGCGGAAATCATTGTATGGTTTGAAACAAGCTGGACGTCAATGGCATCTTAGACTAAACAAGAAACTCACTGAGATGGGATTGAAGCAGAGTCTGAATGAGCCATGCCTTTATTTTAAGCAGAATGGAAATGCATTCTTATTTATATTGATTTATGTAGACGATTTTCTGGTAGCAAGCCAAGAAAGAGGTTTAATAGTCAATTTTAAACAAGAGTTGTCAAAAGAGTTTGACTTGAAAGATTATGGTCAGGCGAAAAATATTTTAGGAATAGACATTATAAGAAATGACAATGTCATTGTATTGTCACAAGAAAATTATATTGAAAAATTGTTAAAACAATTTAGCATGGAAAATTGTAATAAATGTGCAACTCCTATGGAAATTAATTCCAAAATTAAATCGGAAGAAAAGTGTGATACGGAAAAGTATGAAACATTGCCTTACCGAGAACTAATAGGTTGCTTAAATTATCTGAGCAACGCAACTAGACCCGATATTGCAAATGCGGTGAGTAAACTAAGCCAAAAGTTAGCGAAACCCGAATTAAGCGACTGGAAATCAGCGAAACGTATATTACGTTACCTTAAAGGGACAATACGATACAGTCTCGTATACAAGAGGACTGGTCATTGTGTTCAGGGCTTTTCAGATGCTGATTGGGCTAATTGTTTATCAGACAGGCGATCATATTCTGGGTATGCTTTTATTTTAGGTGGTGCATGCGTATCTTGGCAATCAAGAAAACAACGTAGCGTGGCTACATCGACTTGTGAGGCTGAATACGTAAGTCTATCTGATTGCATGAAAGAAGCTGTTTATTTAAATAGTCTTATGAAGGAGCTAGGAATTGTGAGGTACACTCGAGTGATTGTTCATGCTGATAATCAAGGAGCGATATGTTTGGCTCAAGACCCAATGTTTCACGCGCGCAGTAAACACATTGATATAAGACATCATTATATTAGGGAAGTGTTAAGGGACAACAAAGACATTGAGCTGAGACATGTATCCACTGAATCCATGTTGGCTGACGTACTCACTAAGCCATTGTGTAGTGTCAAGCACTATAAGTGCTTAACTGGTCTAGGTCTTAAAGATTATTGATTTTGGACGTATTTTAGTGTTTATAAATTAAAATTTATGAGGGAGTATTGGATATACGGACTATGTGGTGTGTATATGCCAAGCTTGATGTAAATTTGTATTTAAAAAGTTAAGTGAATGATTCTGTGTCATGTGTAATTTTGTCTGTCACTGCTTACCAAATTTTCTCTGAATACATTTGCTACGATATATTTTCCCCTTGTGTTTGCTTTTCTCCAACAAAATCTACTTAAAATTGAGTTAGGTTTAATGTGTTACGCATTAGCAAAGTCACATAAGAAGAGAAACTCATAAATCCAAGAAATATCGGATGTATTCTCATGTCCCCAAAATCCTCGTAAAAATTTAGATTTCCGTCTAAGATTCCATGATAATACTTAGGCAGATGCTAACGAAATACAATTTAATAATTTTCAGAAATCCAACACCGCAAACGACGGACCTGATCCCAGTGAGGTGGACACCAGCCACAGAATCCACCAGGCCAGCCATGGTCATTGACACTAACATCAGAATGGACACCAGGGCCGACAGACTGAGGATGGCCTTCTGGGACCTCTTCTACTCAATCTACGGCACCTATAGCAACTTATCTACAGAATGCGTCTTCACTAAATGCTGCTAATAATTTCTGTGATTTTTATTTATTATAGTAATGGAGTAAGTTTTGTTATTTGAAAGTATTGTTGTGTAAATAATGTTACTAAATATTGGATTATGACTGCTAAGTTTTTTTTTACCGCCAATACAATAAAACTCGAAGTTCAAATAAATTATTGATATTTAAATGCCAAAAGTGTCAAGATCAAAATCAGCAACATTTGCATTCTAAACGGTATTTTCTTGATACTTATAATTCGCAAGTACAATGGCAAGTCAGTGGCTCTTTTCTGGGTCGTTCGTCTCCAACGGATGATGCTCATCAAGACAAATCGTCTTCACAAAGGATTTGGGGCAGCTTCGCCTCACGCCCACAGCAGCCCACTTAGGTTCACTTGATCGCGTGTCGTGATTCCTTTTTTTTTATTAACTACATCTAATATGATGATAGGTTGCAGAAATTGAGGATGCTCCAATGAACGTGGATCCGTTGCCAATTTTGTTTTGACAAACAGGTTTTATGAATTTCCAAGATTATGATAATAATGCAAGATCTTTCTCCGCATATGTGATTTCGCATGTCATGCTTGTTTTATTTTTCCTTGCATAATGAAGTGAACCAGAAGTCCATGACATAACAAGACGGCATTTTTGAAATCCGGTCCAGCAACTAAGTATAAAAATTAAAAATATCATAAAATGTACAGAAAACGACAGTAAAAGTTGAAGCTATTACAGTTCCAATATTCAGCAAATTATCTATATTTATAAAAGAACAGGGTTTTTTATTAAGACTCGACTACAGCCGAAACCACTAAACGCAGATACTTGAATTTTGGACAGCAGTTGCAGTCTACTATGTAGGGGAGCAATAAGATGGGATTTTGCGAAACTCCTCCTCTAAGGGGGTGAAAAGGGGTGAAAACTGTTGTATGAAAAATCTTATTCCTTGGGTTTATAAACTTGAAACTTAGTACGAATATGAGTATAAGTAAATAAAAAGGATTGGCACTATTTTTTTTATAAAACTACCCTCCATTTGTAATCTAGACGATGTTAAAGTTTGTATGGGAAAATCATAACGCGCGAACCGATGAATTTGAAAGTCAGTGTTTAAATACTAAATCAAAAATAATTAAACAAGTGTTTTTGGATTTTTCGAAAATCACCCCACAAGTTGATGAAAAGGGGTATTCAACTTTTAAGGTAAGGATATTAAACGTTAAACGTAGAAAGCTGACTTTTGGATGGTAGTTGTCGTTAATTATGTAGGTGAGAATTAAGAAGGGATTTTGCGAAAATCCACCTCTAAGGGGGTGAAAAGGGGTGAAAACCTTTGTATGTAAAATCTTACCCCTTAAGTTTGTAAACTTGAAACTTGGCAAGAATACGAACGTAAGTAAGTAAAAAAGATTAGCATTATTAGTTCTTTAAAACTACCCTCCTCTGGTGATTTAGATGATGTTAAAGTTTGTATGGGAAAATCATAAAGCGCTAAGTGATGAACTTGAAACTCAGTATATAGAAATTAAATCAAAAATAAACAAACACGTGTTTTTGGGGTTTTCAAAAGTCAACCCCGAAGTTGGTGAAAAAGGGTGATTAATTTTTAAGGGAAGGAATTTACTGCGTTCTTCAACACAAGCAAAACTAAGCATAAATAATATTCTATTCAGTTAAAGGATGCGTATTCATATTTTCTCAAAAATTAACCCCTAGCGGGATCAAAATCGAGAAATTTGTTTCAATGAAATATCTTATTCGTTTGGTTTAAGTTCTAGAAACCATTCAAAACTCTCACCTTTCTCTTTTAATATTGTAAAGGTTGTGGATGGGTTATTCGACTTAATTTTGAAAACCTAAAATGATGTATGAGCTGACACGGTATGTAGGTATATAGATTTTCCAAAAGTATCCCTTAAAGACTATGACCGGGAGTTGAAATTCATAGAGGGAAAAGTCCGAAATTCGCGCAGACGAAGGCGCGGGCGTAGTGCTAGTTGATCATAAAATACCAACTTCCCATTATTATTTTTAACTGGTATAGTAGGTATGTGTCAAATTAACATCGCTGCAACTGCATTTGGCGTTAACGAAACACTGTTTTTGTACTATCATAAACAACCTTAACTCATACTTTCTTCCGATATTGCACACGCACCTAATACCGAAGAAAGTGTTGGAAAACTGCTAGTACTCCCTATAATTGTGTATTTACATCGGAATCATTACATCTATCTGGAGATCGTGATGTGGTTTCCTACCACTTTCCTCGCTATATCGGAGATAAATCTAATCAAATACTATTATGTCTTCGGCACTTGTAAACTTTCACTACCAGGCCCATCGTCGCCAATACAGAATATTAGTTACGCCATTTTCACAATTTTCTCTAAGTTTTGGTGCGTGACTGTTTCGATTTGACTTATCCATTTATTATTACTTCATAAATCTGCGGTGATCAGCACCTTTTGTATTGCTTTCGTTCTTTTTTAAAATTTATATTGAAAATTGAATTATTGCGACACCTTTTGTGTCAAATCTTCAACACTCTAATTACACACGCAATCATTTCTTGAAGAACTGTACTGTGTTTGTGCAGAAAAACCGAAGAAAACATAGTTGGATTCTGCTACAAAGAAGGTGAAAATAATGGTAAATAGAGATTCAATAAAGGAAAAGTCAAGAGAAATGAATTAGGTTAAATGAAGAGTGGCACATAGTTCAATGTTTTGCCACCTATTTTCTTCAATTGACTTGTGATTCAATACAATATATTAGTTTCTGTTTTAGAGGAGCTCATGGCTAAATAAATACAGCCGCACAGGCCGAACTTCCGGGTTAAGCCGCGCTTGCCGAGGTTGGTCTGTGGATGGGTGACCATCTGTCATAGCGAGTTTCCTCCGTGCCTCGGAAAGCACGTTGGTCCGGCTGTCAATTGTAGATGTTTGACAGTCGTTACTGTTAGTAGAAACTCTAAAGTCTGACAACCAGTCTTACCATGGGGTATCGTATTATCCAGTTACTGGGTTGTGGAGGTCCGACAGGCAGTCGCTCCATGTAAAATACTGATATCCAGCTGCATCTGGTATGACTGGAAGCCGACCCCAATATAGTTGGGAAAAGGCTAGGCAGATGATATTAGTTTCTGTTTTCAGTACGTTATTAAAGGCTACTTCTCTAACAAGAAAGGTTTTTGTTTGAGATATACTCGCGTTTGCCCACTATCTCGCCTAATGACCTATTATATAGCCTGCTTATTATGCTCGTAAACTGATTCACCTCTAACAAATCAAATGACTAGTACATTGATATTAGCATATTGAGGAAAAATTGAGGACATTTAGCAGACAATAAACATACTGTATGCGAAAAAACGAAGTTTTATTCCGCATAACATTCGTTTCAATTTAAATTCCGCAAAAGTTATGCAGTATGTATAAGAATTAGATTACCTCAGTATTATTCGTACACAGTAACAAAGAACTTTAATTTGAAGGAAAATCAAAGAAAAAAACATACAAATTAAGAGTTATTTATTTAAATTATTAATAACTTTTTTTTTTCTTTTCTTGAGTTAAGAGTGGAACTTTATGTAGGTAAGTATAAAAATTTAAGAATAAACATAAGTGAAATAAAATTATAACAATAAAAATAACGTAAAATCGTAAAACCTATTCATAGTGAGAATGACATCTGTTTGAAGGTAAACAATACCGTTAGAATCGTGATACCCGCAGATAATATATTTATCAACTTTCAAAGGAAAAGGCCACTGAGATTATATTTTATGTCAAGGGTTTTATACTGATATACCAGCGTGAACCCAAAATTGTTACACTTTTTGTAATTCAAAAACAGATTTTTCTCTTCACGAAGCCAAAATAGAATCGTAAATTCGTAAAATAACTAATTTCATACATACATCACAGCATAATGATTAATTTTAAATAGAATACAATTACCGTACTGCGATACGTTTAGAAAATTACGTTCACGGTCATATACGATGGGTTAGAACAATTTTTTTTTTTAAGAATTTAGTATCATTACTAAAACTCAAAATTGGTCGAATAGAGCATAAAATGGCAAACAACAACTATGAATTTTGGAGCATTTTTTTATTATCGAAAGTATTAGACATTATCTACTCCATAATGGAAACTGGGCGAGGCCTATGCCCAGCAGCGTATGAATGCAGGATGAATATATTGGCTTCAGTTTCTTTTCGATCTCAATGTGGGTAGTTTGTTATTGAATGTATTCGAGCTTTAATGGCAAGAGAAAATAAGAAATAACATATAAACTCACGCAAGTAGATGTCAACGGGTTCCCTGGCGGTGCGGATGTCGCAACCTTCGGCGGAGGCGTTCAGCTTGTACACGCCGAATTCACCCATCTCTGGCCTGAGCTGGCACAGCAAGCCACTGCACGACAAACAAAATACATTATTAAGGCTGCACCAATCACATGGCTTGAAATCCACATCTCTTCTCCACTCCTCAATTCAAAATTACATTACAAAAATAGGATCTTTTGTTTACGCAGTTCTTAAAAATATATTAAATCGGGGCATTTAAATACAATAATCATCCTATTATTAAATTACACCATTTTCAGTGGGAGGCTCCGCATAATTCTTTGCACGCAAGGCGTTAAAACAAGAAAAGTGTAGCAAAATAATACATTCTCAGAAACTTCTCAAAATTACCTTCGAAATAACAGAGAAGCAGATGCGGCAAGAAATTAAATTATCCCACGAAAAGCTCACAGATAGATACTTTGAGTGAGGGATCGTTTTAGGCTGGTTATGCTAGGCTTAAGGTCAAGCTGAAGGAGTCAATCAGCAAATCTTTGACCCTACAAACAAAGCTCTGAAAACACAACTCTCAACTCAACTTGTGGGTACTAAAGACCTCGGCCTGAGGAACCCTAGCATCCTTGCCTCATGTCGTAAAAGCTAGTCGCAACATCGTATCGTCGAGTTATGACGTGCAGTCATGCAAATCACCCAGTAAAAGTATACACTTCGGCAATCATCGCCTATCATCAGGAATACGAAATTGATGATGAGGTCTACAACCCGATTTTATCATCTGCACAATACCAGTACATTGAGAGAGATTTTCAACGAGACATCGTTCGAATTTCGAACGCAGTGTTTAGATGTAATCTGCGACGACTTTAAAACAAATGAGTTCGTTCGAGATTCGAAATAGAGTGAACGAATTAATAGCACTACTTACTGGTCCTGAACGAAATTTACATTTTATATCTATGGTTACAAAATTATAGAGACAAAGGTACTTTAGTACTTTTTATTATTAGTATGGATTATTCAGATACATTGATTACATAATTTTAAACATGACAATGACAACTGATAAGTCTTTCTTATACATAAGCGCGAACTGATACGATCTTGCTGATACCTCACTGACAGCAATATGCATTGTATTTAAAATTTTCTAATTATGCACTATTGAATCATAGTTAAGACCATCGTTCGCTAGCACCATAGCTATTGTCTTTTCAATCAAACTCCCACGATTTGTGGGGAGATAATTAAGCAAGTATTAATACGCTATGTATGTTTTTCTCCACCACTTGGGTCAAGGGGTTCTTTCTATAGTTACGTTACATTCTATCCAGAGCATTATGTTCTCACGTTTGGTTTAATGTTAGCAGTTTGTAAAATTACTAGATTTGAAGAGTTTGATGCATGATTACTAGATTTCAAGTTGTTGCCAGTGGTTTCAAGCGCTACAACTCGAAAATCATCCCGGGGGTACATGAAATCGGGATAAGAACTATACTATGTGTTAATCCAGGTTATAAACTATCTGTGTACCGAAATACGGTGGGTTCAATTTCCGCACAGAACAAATATTTGTATGATCTACAAGTAGTTGATCCTGGAATTGAGACTGCGTTTAGACAGCGTGCTGAATGTCTCTTCAGTTAGATGATTCACAAATTAGTCCATAGTTTAAAAGGGTGGCGTAATTCGCATCCAATGTGCCCTATTCTGCGCCACAGATTGGATGCAAATCCAGAGTGAGAACTGCGAGAAAACAGGGTGGGGCAGTTTGGGAAAGGACTATTACCAGCAGTAGACTGTGGTAAGCAGAGAGGACGAGCATTAAGATTCTTGATAACCAAATGACTATTAATACTATTAAGGCAAAATTTATTATGTTAGCCTCTTTAAAGGTATCTACTAATGTAGAAACCTATAAACTACGATAACTTATCCATTTACTGCGCGTAATTATTTCATTATGGTGATTACTCGTATTGCCATTCATTGTAGCTCTAGGTCATTTGGCTCATTGTATGATTACATTAAAAGGATGTTTACGTTTTAGAATGTCCATCAATAAAGCATGTAATGGAACTGATCGTCTGGGGAGATGCGCAGGCGACATTGTTACCTTTGAGACATTGATAGTGGATGAGCCCAGACTGTATATGAAAGTGATAGACTACAAGCAGCTACTACAAAAACCTTAAAAAAAAAACCAAAGATGGGTAACCAATTAACTTTAAAGCCTTTGTCAAACAGACAGGCGTGGCGAATGCGAAGCGAGGCGTTTTTATTTGTAATGTATGGAATTGTTTAAATCCAGTCACATAGCAAAGCGAAAGCGATCCGATAGCGTGACCGAACTATCGGACTGACGTCTTGTATCGGTTCGTTATCGCTTCGGACTCGCCTGTCTGTTTGACAAAGGCCTAACTGTTTACCAATCTGTATGGAAAAAACATTAGGTAAATTGGTTTTTCGCATTTGTAAATATTGGCCCAACTTCTCTTTTTCCTGTCTTGTTTGTTGTCATACATATACTATAAGTAAGCAACGCCCATGTCTCACTTTCTTAAGACCGTATGCAGTGAATAAGTGATTATGTCCGTTTGTTCACAAATAATTCGACTCAATACGTGTTAAGCCAGGCGTCCGTTACCTAACCAGAGAAAAGTCAACTGGATATTGTCCACAGATTATTTCGTAATATACGCTTTTACTTTCGTAATTTAATATTATTTCTACGTGTCTACAATGTGAAATGTTGAATTTTAGCGGTGAACGATCATTATGACTACCCAACTTTTAAGCAGGAATTAACAGGATTATGGTATGACAAATGAGGAAAAAGAAAAGTAAATCTCTGTGGATGTGTTGTCACAAGTAATAAGGTTCACAAAAAAATGTTTCGAGTTACTTTCGTACGGGCCTGTATTTTCGCTAACAAACTAAAAGGTCGTGCTATCGGCGGTGATCAGGGCTCCAGAGAAAGGAACCTCCACACTATAGCCTTTGTCAAACAGAAAAGCGAAAGCGATCCGATAGCGTGACCGAACCGATGCGAAGACGTGGCGAAGGCGTGTTTGCTCTGTTTGACGTCGTTCATAAAAAGTCAGCTAATACAACTGTCACACCGAGGTTCGACACTGCACCCAGTTTGACGTCTCGTATCGCTTCATTATCGCTTCGGACTCGGTCCGGTTCGCTTTCGCCTGTCAGTTTAACAAAGGCTTATGCGTTTGTAAGAGCTAAGTACTTACGAAGTCTCTCCAGCAGGAGCATGATCATCTGTATAGTTGGCGTACACCCTCCATGTTGACCGACGAGTGGTGCTCACCACCCAGAACTTCTCTTCCCCAGCCGATATGTTCTCTTGCCGTTTGAAGGGACACTGGAAAGAGAAGATGATAAATAATCAATCAGTTAACATGAAAGTAGGTCGCTGTTTAAAGGTGTGACCCTGGAACGTCTGGCTATTGAAGGTATATGGTGAATACTAGTCGGTACAAGTCTGACAATCTCTTTCGCTCCACCCTGGACGGGAGAAGTCATTCGATAATTTTCTCACAAAAAAAGGATGTCGCTGCGAATATATGTATATATTCTGATGAAATGGGAGAATAAAACATCCTCATCATCAACATCATCTTCTGATCAGACTATAGCAACGAAGGAGGAGGAGTTTTAAAGTTAACGCCACGAATAAGGCCCGGCCAATGCGGAGAGGAGAGGAGACGAGATGAGATGTGCTGCAAAGCTGGCAGGAAATTTCCAAACAGAATTGCTGATGACTAGCAATTTTATTGAAAGTTTTTAACTTAAGATGAAACGGGAACCATCGCCAGAAAACTAGCATTCAAATGGGCTCATCCATTTAAGAGCTATGCTGAAATCACACAAACATATTTTGTTCAGTGCGCAAATATCAAACTCCCGATACGTAACGCAGCAGCCAATCTTTCAAATTCACTGCGCCAAACATGGTATTTGTTATGTTACAATTACAATTGTAATAAGTAACCTATTAACCTCTAATTACTTAACAATTAAAATTACCTCCAAACTCTTATACAACACGGGAAGTAAATATTTTAAGCTTTGTTGTAACCTACACTACTGTGTATCACATAAGCCTTTGTCAAACAGACAAGCGAAGCGAATGCGAAGCGTGACGTTTTTATTTGTAATATATGGAATTGTTTGAATCCAGTCACATAGAACAGCTACGTTTTTATTTGTAATGTATGGAATTGTTGGAATCCAGTCACATAGAACAGCGAAAGCGATCCGATAGCGTGACAGAACTATCGGATTGATGTCTCGCTTCGGTTCGGTATCGCTTCGGAAACGCTTCGCTTTCGCCAGTTTGTTTGACAATGGCATTAATGTGTGAATTTCTAAATTATAATGTCCGCGCATAACAAAACATCATTTTGTTTTTTAATTATGATTAAATTAAGAACATAGTTATTTTCTAGGCATAATGTGGAGTTGTGAAATACATGGTTGATGATTTTATTTTAATTACATTCGGTCATACACACATAATAAATTACCTAATTCAAATCTAGAAAAGCCAATTTTCTAGACTTATATATATGACACAACAAAAAGCATCAACAACTGGCACATCTCATTTCCGTCATTTAGAGATATGAAAAAAAAAAACTTATTTTTTCTTTTCTTATATCAACGAATATTTGCTATTAAGTATTCTGTGTATTTACGAAGATATTATAATGCACAAAACGTATCAAACTTTATAGGTGGACCTCGTGACGTCAGAACTCGGTAAAATTGTACTAAGTTGTAACCTATCGCCGATTTTCAAAGCGTCATATCGCCGTCGATTTTGGGTTTAACCGTGTTTTTTCTTATTGAAAAATACGGTTCAAATATTGTTTGATAATCTAACTGACGCGTGACAGACTTATTACAATTTTTCAGTCAATAGCCGCGTACCAATGTGGCATTTTCAATTCATATGAACTTTCAAGTTTATCTTGGACATCGTACTAACAAAAACACAGTGAAGAAACCTGGCCTTTGTCAAACAGACTGGCGTGGCGTGGCGAACGTTTTTATTTGTAATGTATGGAATTTTTTGAATCCAGTCACATAGAAAAGCGAAAGCGATCCGATAGCGTGACAGAACTATTGGACTGACGTCTCGCTTCGGTTTGGTATCGCTTCTGAAACGCTTCGCTTTCGCCTGTCTGTTTGACAAAGGCAGTAAAGTAAATATTTAAGTTTGAATATCGCCAACCTGTTATCTGCATTAGATTGGCTTTCGTCCAGCAGTGGGACAGTTGGGAATAAAATAATATGAAACTTCACTAACGCATAATTAAAGAAAATAACTATTCATGAGAAATTAAAACAGACTTTAGAGGGCTCATTATACATATTTCATTGAATTCTTAATTGTCTCGACTTATTCACTTTCTACTATTAGCAAAAATTAAACATAAAAATCTTCCACTGCAGTAAAAAATACAAAATTATCAACAGATGACATATTAAGTAAGTATAAAAGATGAAACATTTATGTTTCCGAGACTATTAAAGACATCATTAATTATAATAAAAACTACATACACAGTTACACAGGAATACAAAGAATTCCAGTTCAAGTACAGCTTTTTCAAAACAAAGCAATAGAAATGTATGACTCATAGGTTTGTGCTGCATATGTTCACAATATGACTAATAATGCACCCTTTTAACCGACTAATATGCAATGCAATGCACGTACTTTTTTCCTTTTTTTTGGCGACAGTAACGATTTCGATTATAGTATAGTACAGTTACTTTGTTGCCTGAAAGTACGGGGTAGTTGGCGCTAAATCCGGTTGCAATTTTTCAGACTATTTTATGATGTTGGCAATATATGTGTATGTGAGTTTCTATGTTTATAAACGCACCCACGATACAGGAGAAATTCCTAGTGCGGGGCAACGTTTTTTTTTTTAAATAATAATATTGTATATTTTTTTTTATACAATCCAAGTTTGACAAAAAAAACTTAATTCAAATAAACAACTTCCCTGGTCGCGGGACTCACGAATTACCGTGACCCCGGTACGTAAAGGGCTATTGAAGGACACCGTGGATTTTGGTCAGTACGAGTCCAACAGTCCCACCCGCTCTGCCCTGGGTGGGAGGACTCATAAGATGATTTTACCACGTAAAAAAAAACAACTTTCCTAAATACGAGTAAAAAAAGTATATCAACTGATTGTTGTTCTCGATACCCTACTGACAGTTCATAGGATCAATTGATTTTATGATTGAAGTCTGTAACAGTCTTGCATGCCAGTTATAATTGAGAATCAATGAAAGTTTGAACTACTTTTCTTTGAACAACTCAACTGAGGAAAGACGCGATGTCAACCCTGTGTAATTTAAAACCACACGTGTTAAAAGTGTTTACAATTATTGATATTTCTTTATATTGTACAGTAAACTATTGTATTCAGCTGCATCTGGTGCGACTGGAAGCCGACCCCAATATAGTTGGGAATAGGCTAGGCAGATGATGATGTGGGGGATACGGGGACGCGACGTAAGATGGGAAATCACACACTTAAGGCAAACTTAACAGAATGCTAACGTAGCACAAGCACTAACAGGACGCCATTTGATGATGGCCGCTCGCAAATGACGTCCTGATGACGCTTCGTTACGTTAGTGTTGTGTTAAGTATGCCTAAGGAATGTATGTCCCCATTATACCTCGCGTCCCCGTCTCATCTCATCACTAACACCACTACTCCAAAATGTAGTTTATTCAATAGTAAACCAGATATTCTTTCCAAGTTGCTGTATCACGATTTCAACGCATTACTTTTTCACTTTTGAAACAATTTAGTTGTCAGTCTCGGCGAGTAATGAACTTGGTCATAGTAGAAGTATTTGTAACGCTCGTACGCTTCGCTACTAAATCACTTGAAGCGGTAATTTCTCTAACTACGAGTAGCTGCGCACGAGTCGGATACTTGACACACATAGCGCAATAACATAGAGATTTTCAATGTTTACCACTGATTTACATGTTGTTATGTGATTACGGTAAATGTATAATAATGTAAATGATTGCCTTATGACCTTCAATTGTTTTATGTTTCTATGAAGAGACTTGGTTATCTTCCCTATTTTACTGCTACAGTCTCTGGTTCGATTGTCGCCTGGAGCAAATATTTGTATGGCCTTTAAAGAATTGTTTCGAATCTGACCGTTTGTAAAGGAAATTTTTGTAGAGAAATTCCTGTATGAGGACTAGTTTTAATAAAATCTTGATGAGGTGATCTCCAACCCACATTGGGTCAGATTGGTTAGTACCAATCTGGCACAGTCTTTGTTGGTATACGTCTACAAATCCAGATAGGGCTAACTGGACGATTCTATCTTGTTGTCAACTGTTTGTAATGGATGATTGGACAAATTCAGAAAACATATTAGGAACATAATTATATATTTATACTATGTAATATATCTGTCACTTAGTTCAATTTAGAATAACAGATTTTTGTTCCATTATTAATTTTGATGAAAACATTTGTTAAACAAAACTGTTGGGTTGTATTTAAAGCCTTTGTCAAACAGTAAGGCGTTGCGAATGCGAAGCGTGACGTTTTTATTTGTAATGTATGGAATTGTTTGAATCCAATCACATAGAACAGCGAAAGCGATCCGATAGCGTGACAGAACTATCGGACTGACGTTAACGTTTCGGTTCCGTATCGCTTCGGAAACGCTTCGCTTTCGCCGGTCTGTTTGACAAAGGCACAAGGAATAAATGTAAATCGGAATAATTCCTGTTTTTTTTTATCCACTTATAAATAACTGCGTAAATTATTCATAATGTTGGTAGCAATTTAATTTGTTGCTTTTAATTATTTTATCCTCTGATTTTATTTACAATAAAAGTTAAATTTTGTACAATTCAATTTAATGACACTGTATATTTAATTATAGTATATGTTTTTATTATTGATCCTATTTCTTTATTATTAATTGTATGGACTATGTATGTCTCAGTTAAATAAATTCATCTAAACTATTATAAAGCTGAAGAGTTTGTCTGTTTGGTTGAGCACGCTAACCTCAGTAACTACTGATCCGAATTGAAATAATATTTTTGTGTTGGATAGCCCATTTATCTAGGAAGGCTATAAGCTATAAAACATCACGCTACGGCCAAAAGGAGCCAAACAGCAGCTAGTAATAAAAATAAAGGAACTACAAAACTCATTCAGTCTTATTACAAAAAATGAGATAGGCGACCATGGCTTAACGCAAAACCACGTTTTGTAATAACGTTTTTGTCTAAACCATGGTTTTACGAGATTAACACTAGAAAGACCAGAGTGGTCAAATGACCCCAATGAAGTTTTTGATCAATCATATTATCAAAACCATAGCTTTGAAGTCATTGTCGTTTTATGACTTTTAATATTTCGTCATTGTTAACATTATTTTGATATGTGTATATTGATAGCAAGATAAATACTAATTAAAAATTATCACCTACCTAGAAAGACCGCAGTGGTCATTTGACACCACTGCGTGTGTGCTTTGTAAATATTTGAATTTCGTTGTTGGGTAGTTGAAATAAAATATTTCGTTACTTTCTTGTTTTGTTCTTGTCGAAGCAAAGACGTATCACGGCTCGCCATAATAATATAATGCCTCATTATCGTTCCCTTCGCCCTTCTAAAATTTTGGAAGTGTTGCAAATTTACCGGACGACCAATCAGACCGACTGAAGAAGAGAGGCACATTTTGCATTTAGACTTAGAAAGTGAAGAAAGTGATTACAATATTACACAAAATAGTGATTCTTCTAGGGATGATGATCACACTCATAGCGATTCTGATGGTAGGTGTATATTATTTTATATGTTGATCTGCACACTTACAGTTTATCAAGGAAAACCTTCAAATGCAGTTATGATTCTAAGTTCACTTCACTCTAATGTATTTGTTGATCCAGAAGAAGCAAAAAAGAAGCCGAACCCGGTAAAGTTTTACAATGCTACGAAATTTGAAGTAGGCGTGATAGATCAAATGACCAAGAAATATAGTGTCAATGTACCTTCTCGTCGTTGGCCCGTTCAAGTGTTTTATAATATTTTGGATTTGGCAACAATTAATTCTTGGTTTTTGTACAAAAAACTATCCATCCAAAAAAGTTCATTCTTGACTTGGCAAGGGAGTTAGTTGACCAATATACCCACTCTCTGATGACACCATCTACTTCACAGCCCGATAATAGCATACCCCCAGAGCCTGAAGAAGAACGTGGTGGAAAGAGAAAACGGTGTTACGTGCAAAAATCCAATCAATCTTGTATTAGTTGTAAAAAGCCTTTGTGTGGCTTGTAATGTAAAAAAGGAGCTAAAATGTCAAAAATGTGCCTAATTTTTTCTTTTTTTTATCACGTAATAGATGTTTAATTATTATTAACTTCTTTTATTTACTATTAGATGATAATCAATAAAACTTAATACCATAATACACGAATAAAACATTACAGCCCATGAACGAGTCATTTGACCCCACTTGGTCTTTATAGGTAGTTCAAAATTTCGGTCTTTCTAGTGTTAAACCTGGGTTTATAGTTAAACCTCTTTTTGTAATAAGACGGATTGACGAATAACTCAGTTTCTTCTAAAATTAAAATCGCTCATTATATTTATCACAACATCATTAAACCTACATAATTAGCGGTAGCTAGTATCTACCTACCTGCATGCTTGCTTTATAATACGAAAGTGTGTTCTACCCTACAATTACCCGCTAACATGCGGGTACTTCCCTAGGAAATCCCGGTGACAAGGTTCTGATCGATAGTCATTTGTGTTTGACGAATCGGTAGCTACATGTACCAACTTCAAATGTAACTGGAACTATTTTCAACGCAAAAAAAATTTGCTATGTAGGGTTTCTTTGCAAAAATACTCAGTTTTTTTCTTGCTTTTATTTATGTACAGACGCCATCACATCAATCAACGGCAATCTGTCAAATTTCTTTAATAGATTTTCAACTTTATTAAAACAGTTGATACTTAATGTTCGATTGGTAAAATTTGACAGATTCGGGAAGGTTCACCTGCTGGCTTCTATACATAAATAAAAATCTATTTAACAATATTATAAAACTGAAGAGTTGGTTGGGTTGAAGAAGTTAATCTCAGGAAGTACTGGTTCGACTTGAACAATTATTTTGTGCTGGATAGTGCATTTATCATGGAAGGCTATAGGCAACAAAACATCACGCTATGGACAATGGGAGCTCAGCAGCGGGTGAATCCGCAGGGGAATGCTAGTAGTAACGACCTAATATTGTTTGAAAAAGTTTGGATATTTGAACATATGGATGCTTGCTACTCAACCACATCAAAACGACTGAACAAATCTTGATAAAATTAGATTCAGAGAAAGGTTATAAACCGGAAGAACACAAAGAATTTCGTTTATCCCGGTAGTTCGTTCCTGTAGGAAAATTTTCTCTGGCAACATCTAGTGGTTCAGGTTCAATAAATCGTATGGTCGCTTTGAGTAATTAAATTATACAATAAATTGTCTAGACTTTTATTGACCTTGCGACACGGATTGATCTAATCGATATCTGATCTAATACCTACTTGGTTGTTAAGGTTACCTGCTATATTTAATAACGTAATTTAATAAAAATTTGCAAATGGAAATAAATTCCAACTGTCACCCATAGAGTTTGGGCCGCGGGACTGTTCCATCAGATAATCGTGACCCTAGAAAGCAAAGGGCTATTGAAGGGTTACCGAGGATTTTAGTCAGTACAAGTCCGATAGCCCTTCCCGCCTTGGGTTGGAGGACTCATTTGATGATTTGATGGTTTTGAAAAAAACCCGTAGAGTTTGATTCCCAAAATAAAAGAGATTTGTATAAATGCCGAGATTTTAATTACTCTCGAAATTAATAACATATCTTAATCCCAATCTTGACCCGCGATCTTTGACAGCTTCTTCTGATTCACCCTCCCAAAGAGACGTAGATTAACAAACATGGCCGCTAATTGGTTACAAAGATTAGAATCAATATTGGGATTGAGACCCAATATTACGAGTATTTCTATCGAAAGTACACTAGCGAGCCAAAGTATCGAATCAATTACTTAGAATTGATTCGGGATAAACTTAAATAATGGCGTGATTTAAATGAATTTGGTAACAAATTAAAGCTTACTTTAAAATGGTACCATTTTTATTATTCTGAACTAGTTTTTAAGTACTCAAGATTGCGCGGAATTGGAGATTCCATACTTTTGCTCGCGAGTGTAGATATTATCATTATTTACTGCGAAGGATCAATAAACTTACAGACACTATATCTCATTTTCAATATCAAGTGAAAATACTATCATAATGACAATATAAAGTAACTTAATAGTCTGGGAAACGGCTAAATGTCTCGTAGACACGACAAAAGACAAAAAAGTCGCGATAAAAAGTCGCCAGTTGGCAGTTACGCTACAGTCATTGCATTTGCCGCTACGAATAGCATTTAATATTTATGATTGACAACGATAAATGGATAAGTGAACGCAGTCGATTAACACTGTTTGATCAAGTGAAGCATTGTACGAGTATAGTTATAGCTACTTTCGTATACATATATTTATTTGGTTCGTATATTGTGTATTATTATTATGGAACAGTGATTGTCTCACCGCAGGACAAAGGACTTTAGTTCTCATAATAATGTGAATAGGACAAGCCATAATAGGTAAAATGTTTTCAGAAATGTTAGATATTCCAGATGCAATAACATTTGAAGTTTAGGTTAACTATCCGACAATGTTTTCCTTCTATCACGTCCAAAATTAACTCCGAAATAAACAGGCGTGTCAATTACGTTAAAAAGTTTTCCTGTAAATTTTTCGGAACCTATTTTCAGCAATAAAATTTAAGAATTTGTTAGAGCTAAAGCTGAGTATATTTTGTCATCTTTCTCACTGAACATTTCACATTCAGTCAATTTAATGCTCACTGAACATAAAAAAAAAAACCCAATAAAAATTACGAAAAAAAAAATAGTCATTAAAGTTAGTCTTACATTACATGTATAAGTAACAGCTAAATTACTTATTGCACAAGTATTTCTGTAAAACCTAGATTCTTTAAAGAAAAATGTAACGAGAAATTAGAAAAAAATGCTTAAGAATTTATTTAATAAGTGTCTTACGTAACATCCATAACCGGAATGCCGTAATATTTACTATTATTTCCGCATGTTCATAGAAAGGTGTAAATAACCTTCTTCAATGGACAATCTGTGATGCCTAATGGCGCATTGTTTTGTTTAGAAATCCTTGGCATAATAAGATAGTAATAAATAGTGTTTGATTTTATCGGCATCTAATACTTATAGATTTGGGGCTGATAAAAATAGCAGAAACGCACTTTGCGTTAAATCTAGATAATCTATTTGTTATACTAGGAAATCTACATGCATATCAGTTCCGTATTGCCTGACACACTGAAATTGAAGAAAGGAACATGAAATGAAGAAGAAAATATGAAGAGAAAAGAATATCGTAAAAAACGTAAGGTGGGAGGGGTCGCAGGCCTGCCGGGGTCGCAGGACTAACGAATTACCGTGACCCCGGTACGTAAAGGGCTATTGAAGGACACCGTGGATTTCAGTCAGTACAAGTCTGACAGTAGGGTGGGAGGACTCATTTGATGATTTTACCACGATAAAAAAAAAGGTGGGACGCCATCAGGTGTCCGGTAACAGCTGGATGAGAGTAACTGGTGATCGAGTGAAATGCCGTGCGATTGAAGAGGCCCATGTCCAGCAGTGGGCTACTATAGGCTGATGATGAAGATTGTTAAACGATTTATTGTGCACTTTTTTTTACGTGGTAAAATCATCACATGAGTCCTCCCAGCCAGGGCAGAGCGGGAGGGACTGTCAGACTCGTACTGACTAAAATCCACGGTGTCCTTCAATAGCCGTTTACGTACCGGGGCCACGGTAATTCTGACCCGCGACCATTTATTGTGCACTTCAGAATATTTAGCAGTTTTATCGCAGATGGGTAATTTGGAGCAATAAATCGGTAGGTAATTTATTTGCGAAAGTATGTGAGGATGGATGGATGTCTGTTCCTGTTTCAAACAAAAACGATTGAAGAGTCTTTGGTCAACTGAACCCATTCCCCAATTTAATTATAAGAACAGTCAAGGAGTATTGTCGAAACTTTTAGTTTTATGATTTCACACATCTTGACAATAATTGCGTATTATTTTTTGCGCTCGACTGTACCGACTGGTATTTTAAAAAAATAGTTTAATTTTTTTTTATTTTGGGTCCAGTTAATCACTAAAAATGCAGAAGCGGGTCCAATTGACCAAAGACTCTGCTGAGATGAATAGGTTGGGTTATAAGATACTTTTTATCCCGTTATTCCAGTAGGATAATTACCGAACTTCAAGCAGACAACACCGCGTGCTGGTTCATAAATTGTGAAAGAAATCAGTTACACTACCTTCTGTTTGTTTATTTTTAAACATCGTTTACTAAACGTGTGTTTTTTTGAAACAAACAAAAAACAACAACAATTTGATCGTTCATTGTTGTGGGAGCATCGACCTTTGATACTTTTATTTTTAACAAATTCCCAGACACGTATTTTTTGTAAAAGTATAAAAGGCGGGTAAGTACGAGTATAATCTGTTCCTTTTTTGGAAAAACTAATAAATCTCTGAAGTCACAGAAATATTCTGCAGACCTTCTAAAAACAAAAAGTAATCAGAATGCTAGTATTTTTAATTAAAGCAGTTTTATTATACTGTATTAAAATACCATCTGGCATTATTATTAAGTCATCATTTACTGCGAATTTATAGCCAAAATGATCAGGAAAAACCAGTAATACCTAACATGAACTCGTTTTTAAAACTGCAACAAGTTTCTACGTACGTTATACCTAAATCAAAGGTTAAAATATTTACCCTTCTGAAAAACATAAAAACAAACGAATTAAGTTAATCTTAATTTAAATATTTTTAAGATAAATTAAAACAACATTAATGCTACAAAATTTAAATACACTCACCCGAAAACAATCATCAGAAACGCTGTAAACACCAACATCGATCTCCGAAGTCCCGACCATGTAAGCCTGGTCCATCTTCAGGGCAGTCATGTTCAGCCCCTCGAACTCCTCCACTCCAGGGTCCTCCAGCCATGACCTGATCACTTCCCGGTACCACTGCCAAGTGTCATTCGAAACCCCCACCGAATCATTCATGTTTGCACAGTTCAAAAACGTTTCAGACTTCTTCAAAGAGAGAAGTAGTCAAAACTTCACTTTTAAAAATCGAATACCATTTTATAACTTAACTTTTTTTGTCTATGGAACGCGTCTGCCGGCCGGTCTGGCTTGTCAGTGACTGAGCGGTCGTCGTCGCGGGTGCGGCGTCGCGGCTCCATACAAGAGCATAATATAAATAATAAGCTTTCTGCAACGCGATCTGGAAATCTTTGCAGCAATTAGATGAAAGCGCGACACTGGCTACAGTGCGTTTACCTGCACAGCATCAGCTTCCCACGATTTGTTTGTTTTAATTACTTTTTGATGTTGATTTATTTACTAACTTGTTGGAATAGTATGTGCAAAATTGTCTTTGAAACAATATATTGTAGCCAATTAAGCTTGTAATTTAGGTACTCGAAATTATTCTATGTTACTTAGTAAACCAGAGATTGAAGAGAACGGAGACTTTAGAGGAGAGAAGATTAACTACATTTTGAATAGGCAGTTAAGATGAATCAACCCAGTTTAAAAAAAAATCGCATTATACTAACAGACCCGGCACACATCGTCTTGCCCAGACACCAGCGCCACCTACCGGGTCTAATTTTGTTTTCAAATCATTTAGAAACTCGCTGGAATATACACACAAAATTTCATCCAAATCCGTGGAGCCATTAAGAAGGAATTAGATGACCAAAATCTATGTATATTAAATCTGTAGAAGGGTCAATTCTGTACATTGAAAATATTGAAAAAATAAATAGCGGGGGGTGTTGCTGGATCGATACCAAACCCAAATATGTGATTAAAAAAAATTTTGTCTGTCTGTCTGTCTGTATATGCAGGCATCACGTGAAAACTAACGGTTCGATTTCGATGAAACTTGGTATAATTATACCTTATTATCCTGGGCATAAAATGGGATACTTTTTATTCTGGAAAAATACGTAGAAAAAAAAAACTTATTTTTCAGTTTTATTCATAGAAGTTGTTCTGTAGAACCGCGATCTCCTTAATTATTATAGGCTTAGCCGTATTTGGGTCCAATAGATATTTATAAGATGTCATTGTCAGAGTTACTCAAAATGGAGAAATAAACCATCCACGCGAAGACCGACATCCGCGCGGACGGAGTCGCGGGCGGAAGCTAGTGCAGAATATAATACATTACATTATTTTTAGTGGAATACACGAGGAGTTTTAATTTGTCCTCTTAAACGCAGTTTCACCCAAGACTTGCCAATCCAAAGACCGATGTCATTGCTCCTCATCCAAAAAGGCCACCTCTCATTAACAGGTTACACCTCTTGGGTTCTTCGAACGACATAAAACCTTCAAGCTAATTAGCTGAACGATTTCCATACTTCCTCTGCTAATGTTCTCGAAACTTCCCTTTCGCATTCTTAGGATAGCTTCTCATGTGAACGAGATTCAAGGAAAGTCATCGATACGTGTTTAATCGACGATTCGACGAATTGATAGATTATTCTATCAATTTGTCTACCACTTTCTGTCTTTTTCGTGTGAGGAATGAGGATGTAGGCATCTCTGGTGTCAGAGTTTATTTATTTGCCTCTAAGAACTCCACAAGCCCCTGACTGAGATGGTTTCGGACTTATATTGATTACTTTGAATTTATTAGATTAAAGAAAATCAGTAGTTAGGTACCTATACGCCTATTTAATAGTATACAACGTAGTTTATTTATATCAACTAACCTGCCTGTGTCAATGAGTGGAATTTTACAAATATGTATCTAAATATTTTCCTTGTTAATTCTCGAAACTTATGTACGTCATTTATATTAGGTACATTTTATTTTATTTATAACTCATCCGTCATTCTACAATTTAATAATTATTTTAGGTGCTTGTTTCATACTATAACCTGTAAATGAATAAGTACTTTAACATATTTATTCTTGTATGTTTTATTTAGACCACCCACTGCCCGTTTTTTTTTCGTGGTAAAATCATCAAATGAGTCCTCCCACCCTACTGTCAGACTCGTACTGACTAAAATCCACGGTGTCCTTCACTAGCCCTTTACGTACCGGGGTCACGGTAATTCGTTAGTCCCACGACCCCGGCAGGCTTTGGCCCTCTACAGGCCCCGTCACTATGCTGACACTCTTTGAGGCGCGCGTGGAACACAACGCGCCGTCGACCCGGGCATGGTCCATGGTCGGACAGCGAGTCGCCCATTACTCGCTGCCCGCATGCCGGAGATCGTCTGGCGACGTCCGACGCCGTGGGCGTCTACCACTGCGGCTGGGGTGGAGGAAGGACGCTGTCCTCTCCCTCACGTGGCCCGCCTCCTTCACGAGCATGATTGCTTCACAGAAGGAGGCGACCGCTTCCCACTCCGTCTCGCCCCGCTGACTGATGATTTTACCGTGATAAAAAAGTACCGCGTGAAAAGTTTGTTACAAACTTGAGATTCATTAAAGTGTTAGCCTTGGTTTATTTTCGAACGAAGGATAACTCGGCTAAGCTTGAGCTGAACTAAGGCTAAGTACGCTCTATAGATTTACGCATAAGGATTTTTGAAAAATTTCGTTCATATTCTAAAAACTTATTTTTTCCATCAAACCAAACAAAAATAACTGGGCACAACACTTGAGAAGTAGCAACTCTTTTGAAACAAAGCGTAAAGCATAATTCTCTTTTTTTTGCCGTTGTTATTGCACTGCTGGGCTGCAAAGACTCAGTGCTCTTTTGTTGTGTAACTTCGGACAAAAATAAATAAATCTCTTTCTTCAATAAACATCATCATCAGCCGGAAGACGTCCACTGCTGAACATAGGCCTCCCCCTTAGACCGCCACGCCGAACGACAATTAGCCACTTGCGTCCATCGTTTGCCCGCGACTCTCACGATGTCGTCAGTCCACCTAGTGGGAGGCCTGCCTACGCTGCGTCTTCCGTGGTCGCCACTCGATAACTTTTCTTCTCCATCGGTTGTCAGTTCTACGAGCGATGTGGCCTGCCCATTGCCACTTCAGCATGCAAATTTTACGAGCTATGTCGGTGACTCTGGTTATTCGCCGAAATCCTTGTTCTGGATTTTATCCCGCAAAGAAACTCCGAGCATAGCTCTTTCCATTGCTCGTTGATTGACGCTTTTATTACTATTAAAGCCTTTGTCAAACAGACAGGCGTGATGAATGCGAAGCGTGCCGTTTTTATTTGTAATGTATGGATTTGTTTGAATCCAGTCACATAGAAAAGCGAAAGCGATCCGATAGCGTGACAGAACTATCGGATTGACGTCTCGCTTCGGTTCAGTATCGCTTCGGAAACGCTTCGCTTTCGCTTGTCTGTTTGACAAAGGCATAAAAGGCCCGCAGTCAAAGACAATAAACAATCATCAATTTTCAGTAACCAAATGTTTTAATTTCATCCATTTTCAAAAACAGGTAAGTACACTGAAAAAGTTAAGCAAGCAATCAAGCCATGTTGATGATGAATGATGAAGATAGATGTTAGTTTAGCACGTCAAGTTATACATTATTGTGTCATAGAACGAACCTAATCAGAGGCTCATGCAGGATGCACTAACAAGCATTTCAATTAACTAAGTACACAAGTAAACCAATCGTTAACCGGTAACGTGATTAGAGCTATAAATATAAATTATATTTCAAACTTCAAAGTCTGATCTACCTATTACTGCAACTATCAATAGTGCGTAACTGTAATATATCATGGTTTTAGGCGTTATTGTAAGAGCAGTGATGGTGCAGTGGTTCGACTGCCGAGTTGTATGTAGATCGTCGATTCGAACCCAATAAATTGCATGTCTAATTTATTCAAACTTCTTTTTTTTTGAAGCGTTGCCCCCATACTAAGAGTTTCTTCTGTGGGTGCACCATTGCTCTCGCTCTGCTGCTGAATTGCTTAACAGAGAGGAGGCTGTTCCAGCAGTGGGAACCTATTCACTCGTGAATTAAATACCCTAAGCTACCTTAGGGTATTTAATTCACGAGTGAATAGGTCAGGGAACACAGAAACCCGGCAAGGAATTTAATACTATTCTACCCGGAATTCGGGACCCTACGCTCACCAGACGCAATGTTCAGTCGACTAAATGAATGAGAATCAAGTAAATGTTTCAACATTGATCGAATGTCATAGATAAGGTTTAAAACCGTAATAAATAATATTGCTATTGGAACCTGTTATTACCACAATCAGTGTCACGCAAAGCAATAATTATTATTGTAATACTAATAATGACTGACACCGGATATAGGTATTTATCATAAGTAATTTAAATTTTTTGTTAATATTTAAACTCTATGGTCGCAAGTTTTAAAAAACAGCTTATAAACAATTTTGACAGGAACCTTATGTGGAATAGATAAGATGCCAGTAGCTCAGGTCAGCGGGTGCAGTATGTGGAATACCTCCCATATTCTGAACAATTTAAATGAATATATATCAAAACAGATATATCATATATTCATATTATATCTAATAATTCTAAATAGTGGCGAAACGACACAAATTTTTAAGTATTGTTCAGTTGTCGAATTGGGAAAGCGATGAAATGTGATGTAACCGAAACCTCAAGAATTTCCGAAGAAAATTCAGACAATAATACAAAAGAAGTGCCTTTTTTACATGACAAGGACATAGAAAGTAAAATTAAATAGCTGATCTAACTGATTCAAGAAATTTCATTCAACTCAGTATTCTCCCATTGTTTTGTCGATCTACAAGACATACCAATGGAACTGCGGAGAGTTCGTAAAGAAAAGCATAAGATATTCTGATATAAGAAAATAGGCAGAAAATAATTGAATGGAAAGGTCCACTTAAATCTATTTGGTTATTTCTTCCTCAGAATCTAATCTTCATGCAGACTACAACTGGTCCTAAGATTATAGTTGTCAGGCAAGAAACATCAATTATGGACATAGAAACGCTCGCATAACAATAATGAAACGACCCAAATAGAACAAAAACATTATTTAGGTATATTATTACTTGAAGTATAATATTTGTGCTGTTCTTTTCTGACTGTCTGACTAGGGCAAGACTTTTTTTATACTGGTATATAGGTACAAAATAGTTTTTTTTAAGACTCTTGTACACATTTATGTTTCTTTTTTTTTCGTGGTAAATTCATCAAATGAGTCTTCCCACCCAGGGCAGGATGGGACTCACTGTCAGACTTATAGGGGAACAGTGTATAAGACGGGGACGCGAGGTATAATGGGGACATACACTCTTTAGGCATACTTAACACAACATTAAGTGTTAAGTGTGTGACCTCTACCTCTACCTCTACTGTCTAAAATCCACGATGATCCTTCAATAGTCCTTTACGTTCCAAGGTCACTGTTACCTCACGAGAAAGTTCCAGCACAATCAAAGTTAAAAAACTGCAGAAAAAAAATAGTTTCTTTGTTTTATTTAACTTAAGGTGAATTATGGGCAAATTTCAACCACTAGGCGACAACGAGTAGAATATAAAACAGCATTGAACATTCGTAGACATCGTTAAAAATGATAGCTGCAGCTTATCATCAATTTAGTTGGAAAGGATACACATAATTACTCAGTATCAAGAACGCAGACCAGACTTGGTAGATATCCTTCGGAAATTAAATTAAACGACTGGTTAGATTAGATCTGGTTCGTCTGTCAAGAAAACGATCGTCGTACTCGTAAGGCAGTGACTCTATTTTTTTCTATGTCATAGTAAATGTACAAGTTACTCGATTTACAACTGATTTTCTTGAAAAAAATACAGTAGCGCAAATTGACCACGTACTACAAAAACTTCCCCAAAGAATAGAGATTCTTTGGAGATGTTACTTTTATTTTCTCAGTAGTTTAAAAGTTAAAGAATTTTATCAATTTGCAATTCCTATACATTTGTTGCCTATCTGAACACGAAAAGTGGTCATAACTTTTGAACCGTAAATCGGATGAACACCGTATGTCTCAGAGGTAAAAAGATTACTACTTTGCCGAATGACTATTGCGAAAACGTATTTTTTAGAGTAATCATTATTAACATCAAAATGAAAACGTCTACAAATATTAAAAGACCAAAGAATCATAACCATTAACACCATTGCGCCACATTTATAGGCAATGAAAATCGCATTCAAACTTAGAATAAAAAGGCATTCTAAATTCAAGTACACCAACAATCTTTAACGATTTACTTACATTTTAAGGCAAACAATTCTACTCTAAACTTTAATTTAATCATCGCTACGCTCCGTTCGTTTTATGGTGCCCGTTTTGACAGATGCAACAAACAATAATTAGGTGCAGCAGCTTAGATTATAGAATGTCCAGATTCCTAGAAACCCACTGAGAATTGAAGCCAAAAACACGGTAGAAAAATTATCCCCGTAGCGTCGTTCGATTCGTACTACTTACTAATTTAAATGTGTGCGTGGCGTTCACACACACATGTATAAAAATGTGGCTTCACGAAAATTTTACGTTTTGTTTTGAACACGGAATCTGGTCATTTTATAATCTCAGTACAGCAGCTTTTGAGATAGCATAAATGCGAAACGAGTTAAACTGTCACCAACTAACATGGAATACGTGAAAAGATGTAATCAGATTCTGCTCGTGGATTAAAACCCAGCGCATTACTGTGGGTAATTTATTTCATCACCACTGCTCTTAAAACGGGGTGAAGGAAAACATCGTCAGAAAAGCAGCGTGACCTAGAACAAAAAATTCGAAAATATGTGACATTTACCAAGCCGCACTTTGCGCGTAGTAAATATCAGCCCACTCCCTGTCCCAACAGTGGGCACATTATAGGCTGATTATTAGTCTTTAACGTTATATCCATCGTCAAAAAATGAACAGACTATACCAATAATTTTATTCACATGTATTCATTACCAACTCATTTTAGCTAGCTTCGGTCAATTATATGCACGGTTAAATTATTATTTTGGCCTTAGCAAAGGAAACTAAATACTCAGACAGACGTGTTAGTTCAATGATCATCTGGCAGTGGGTCACACGCACATCACACAGTGTTATCAACATGTTGATTTAGTGTGTTATTTTGTTGGTGATTATGAAAGTGTTGGTGATTTTGGCGATATGTTGGTTATGTGTGGTGGCGGAGGATACTGGACAGCCGGCTGGGTTGATGGCTGATTGTAAGTTTAATTTTTTTAAATAATTTAAATAATAGAGATGTTTAAATTTTGAATTGAAGATGAATAAAACAATGTTTCTCCAGTATATTTAAACATATCTGAATAATTTCAACACTTTGATGAATCAACCAATTATTTAATATTTTTTAAATCAAACATATAAAAAATATATTTGTTAAACTCGTACTGTCAATAAATTGACTTCTACAGTTCTAGGAAATATTGAATCTAGGTTTTTTAAAAATAAACTTGATTAATTAAAACGGCACTTACTTGACTTGCAACTTGGGACTTTTTACTCGTTTTAAATTCCCTTAAAATATCTGATTGGGTAATTATACTTTGATATTTATGCCAAGGTCCAGGAATGAATCGTTCAACCACACTGTCAGAAGAAACGAAGCGATCCTTGTCTGTGGTGGTAGCATACCCGTCTTCTGGTCTCTTTGGACACAAAGAGAGAAGATGTAAGCTGAGCACAGAGGGCGCCGCCTGCGCTGCCAAACACCTGGATCTTACGAAGGGAAAAACGCAGGTAATTATTTTTTAAATTCTAGAAAGGTAAGTAGTAAGGTAAGTGCCTGAGAATGGACGACGCCGCCGAGGCCGGCCCAAAAAGAGGTGGCAGGACGATCTAGACGCGTACCTTGATGGCTGGTTCGAAGTGGCACCTCAAAAGAGTACTTGGAAGGATATGGGGGACGCCTTTGCCCAGCAGTGGGACATAAATGGCTAATTATATCTAAGTACATATAATAATATCTAAGTCTATATTAATATTCAATTCCCGGCTCGGGCCTCGATGTTATTGAATTATCCATAAGCTTAGATTATAAAATTTTCGGATTCCGTGTTAAAATTTTTCATTAACCCACTATTTATTGTTGAGTGTTACGAAGAATGAAACAAATGAAGGGGGTAACTTTTCTTCCTTTTTCGGCTTCAATTCTCAGTAGCCTACTATTTTTTTTTTTCCTCTAAGTTCCGGGGTCACGGTAATTCGTACAGTCCCGCGACCCCGGGGTGGCCTACTATTTGGACATTCTATAATCGAGGCAGACAAGGAATTAAAAGTAGAAGCGACGAAGTCTGGATTTGTGCAATAGTCTAGGTACTATTAGGTACACTTCTGTTTAACCCCTTTAGGAATACTAGCGTGATGCTATGTCATAATTATGTACGTAAGTAGTCTACAGGCCTGTTGATCATGATCGCGATGTCTGAACAGTCATCACTTCTTTTAAGTGTACCCCGTTCTGTGGTATATACTCTGCTCAACTCTTGCGAAATAAGGTGATATAATGTGTTATGCTTATGTAATTTTTAATACATGACCTTGTCAGTTCAATGCCAGGAAGGCAAAAAATAATATTCTGAAGGTGAAGTTATATTTACATTGAACTGGTTTTGAAACATTGTCCGTAATATTCTTTGGTAAATATTGGATTGAAACTTAGCGTAGGTACTCTATACAGGTTACGAGACTGTCTCATCAGGTAGCCATGACCCTGGAACGTAAAGGGCTATTTTAGGATTACTGTGGATTTTAGTCTTTACAAATCTGAAAGTCCCTCCCGCCCCGCCCTATGCAGGAGGATTCATTTGATGATTTTACCACGATAAAAAAGGTACTGAGTACTATCGCGGGACACCATGACTCTGGAAAGCAAAGGGCTTGGAATTTTAATCAGTGAGAGTCTGAAAGTCCTTTCCACTCCACCCAGGGCGCATTTGATGATTTTAACACCCAAAAAAACTGTACGGATGTTAAGCTACTGGAATTAGGTAACATTTAGTATGTTTTTAATTGTATTACGGTCCACCTAATCATAACTATGCCAGATATTTCGAAATTATAATGATAGAAGACAGGAATTCCCGTTCCCTACAGGTTGAGATCGCTCCAGCGGTCGGTAGTCCCAAGGAATTTGATAAATTATATTTAAAAAACTGTTACCATGAAACTGCGCCTACCCAAGGGGGTTGTGTGAAAGGGGATTTTACCTACAAAATCGTTCACCAAAAGGCGTTTCGTATTTCGCTGTTTTCTTCTTCAAAACTGCACTGATACGATATTAAAATTTAGAGGAAAAGTATAACTATGCTTCTATTATTTTATTTTTTGTTAAGAACTTATTGAATTTATCTGAGAAGCATTTGAACATGGTGGTAAGAACGTACCATTTTTTTGGGTCTTTTGTTTGTCACATTTTTTATACTGATTATGTCTAGAAAAAAAGAAACGATAGGAGCACGAAGTAATAAGGCCTAGATTTTTCAGAAAAAAAATCATTGCTCTAGCCGCGTTATCCACGATGAAAACAGCGAAATACATTTGCATGAAGAAAAGCCCGATAGAGTTGCTGCCGCTCGTTGTAGGATTACTAGAATCCTTCGCTTTAGATTCAAATATAGAATAGATCCTGAGCCTAGCGAAGTTTTCAAAGGTAACGAGACGCAGAATAACTTTGTTGCCGAGTGCAACACACAACTTTTTACCTCACTACAGCGAGGAAATGCAGCGGGGCCGACTCGCTTGTCAGTGTGGAAAATAATTAAATGGAAGACGTTATCGAATTTTGAGAATACTTTTCGCGCTAGCGCGGAAAATGGAGTCTTGTGCTCAGATTTCGAATGACAAATAGAATCTTTCCGAGCGTGAGAGGTGAAAAAAAAAAGAAAAGGTTAAATGGAAAATATGTTAATTTTGTCCAAAATAGTTTAATTTTAAGATTATTTGTATGAAATCGAAATCAATAGCTACGATGTTAACACACGGCCATGACTCTAATATGATAAATAAATCATTAAGAAGCTAATGTTCATTCACGTTAACGATCAAGGCTTTACTCAAAGTATTCGGATTGCATAATTCCGTTACGCCGAGTTATGCTTAATAATGCAATGCTGGCTGGCAATGGTGGCTTATGTTTTGGTATATTCCATAAAACCCGGTCAAGTGTGAGTTCAGCTTGAAGGGTCCCGTTACCATTTATATTTATTAATTATTTTAAAATGCATTAACGCATGCGACGCGCATTGTAAAGATGATTTTTGAGAAAGAAAAATTCAACTGAGAGTGGGATTTGAACCTGCATCTTCTGGATAAGTACTGCAGACGCCTTACCAATTAGGCGACCGCAACTCACACTCCAGAAGACGCGGGTTCAAATCCCATTCAAAAGTCAAAATGGGCATTGCGTGAGTTTTGCCTATTTTCTACCGAGTTACGGACCATGAGAGACAGCCCGTTGACAGAGACAGACACTATCCAGCTTGTCCCATTATCTCCGGCAAAGTCTACCGTGACCCTGCCCTGTGGCAGGACTTGCCTTAATGGCGAGTATATAATATTACCCTTTGCGTTCCATGGCCAAGGTATTCTGTTTGACGGCACGGTTAGTGCAGTGGCTGAGCCGATGACTGCTGCCTTGCATGTACAAGTACTTAGTTGTTTCGGGTTTGGGTGTTTATGTGTATGTAAGTTAAAATTGAGTAAACGCAAGCACGATAAAGGA
Source organism: Agrotis puta (assembly GCA_943136025.2). Taxonomy (NCBI): domain Eukaryota; kingdom Metazoa; phylum Arthropoda; class Insecta; order Lepidoptera; family Noctuidae; genus Agrotis; species Agrotis puta. The sequence goes on along the minus strand of OW964176.2, from coordinate 12,947,132 downwards.
GAAATTCCTAGTGTGGCGCAAAATTAAAATAAATAAATAAAGAAAGCCCCGTGACACGTTTGGTCATACCTACGTTTACTGTAAACTAATTTAATTTGACCCCTTCTTACCAAGTTATTTTTTTTTTTGGGACAAACCCACCACACTATTCCCTAACCACTGCAACTCCTGTGCGCCAGAATCAACAGTGGCAACCAACCAGAAAAGGGCCGAGACAATGAAGCTCGACGTGTCCCGGAGAATGAATTTACCTGTCTTGGATCCTGCAACGAAATTAATCAGAAAAGAATAGTGGAGGAGTAGGAGGAGTAGGCTTACCAAGTTATGTTGAATCTTTACAGGTCATGATCAGTGGTTACATGGACGGCTCCTTCTCTCCCATGGTGCGCTCCTTCATGGCGTTGTACCTGGCCATGGGACGAAACGTCATCGTGCTCGAGATATTCCCTATATTGGTGCGATCTTATCCTATGTGAGTAACTCATTTATTAAACTTCGTGACGTAACCGTAAATAATAAAATCTACCCAATTAAATTATTCAATCGTCGAAAAAAGGTTCATCGATTGAAATAATACATTCATTCGTAATTTAAAAAAAATCGTAACTTCTTAAAAACAGATTAATATTAATATCAATTATTAACATTTCATCATTCATTAATTTTACAGGACCATTTTTAACGATTGACATCTATGCCTTTTCGCCTGATCTCTGAATGAAAAAAAAAAGCTCATTTGGTGTCAAGGTACCTCTATCATAAAAACAAACAAACAATAATAAATCTGAAACAAACAAGACTTACCTGTTATATAAGTAACATAACAGCTTCTCGCGAGTTTCATTAAGGATACACCTTAAACGGAGCGAGCAATGAAACCAGTACAAGTTATTAGCCAGTACGCATAAACTGGTATAAGTACTTGCTTATTGAGTACTGGCTGATTTTGTGAACCTTAAACCTGTTTAAAAAAGACTAGATACATTTTCTGTTTACACTGACCACGACGCCGACCGCGACTGAAGAGGATGGAGGAAAGGTGTTTTTTTACCCAGGGCAGGGCGGGAGGGACTGTCAGACTTGTACTGACTAAAATCCACGGTGTCCTTCACTAGCCCTTTACGTACCGGGGTCACGGTAATCCCTTGGTCCCGCGACCCCGGCAGGCTTTGGCCCTCTACAGGCCCCGTCACTATGCTGACACTCTTTGAGGCGCGCGTGGAACACAACGCGCCGTCGACCCGGGCATGGTCCATGGTCGGACAGCGAGTCGCCCATTACTCGCTGCCTGCATGCCCTAAATAAAGGTGTGGATTTTTTCATGGTGGTCCTATTTTAAGTAGATACTTATATTACCTTTTTAAAGTGGAAACTTGTAGTTACGACTCCTCTAATGTAGCTTGGCCGTAGAAAGGCGGGGCGGATGGGCTGTGCCTACCCGAGAAGGCTCGTGCTCAACCAACATTTTTACGAACAATAAAGTTAAAAATTGCCCACGATAAGATCTATAAGTTTAAGCTAAAGTCTAAATTGCATTTTTTTTATTTTTATACCCATTTTCTATTAATTTTTTAAATATGTATGGAAAATCATTGTTGGTTTTTTTTTATACATTAAAATAAGGTCACGACCCCGAAAGAATTTCCTTGATCCATTTCATTTTACCGTATTTAGCCAAGGTAAGCTCAGCAGACGACCTCTCAGCTTAGCCTTCGCATTTAAATGTAACCTAAGGATAAAAATAGCATAATAACATCCCTAAATCTGTTCGATTTATTTCTTCGTCAGGCACCTGTCGTCTGTACTCAAGTTTCTAAAGTTAAAAATAACATTTACATTCCCATGAGATCTCAATATGCTAATAACTTGCGCCCGGTCCAGGTGTTGGCGATTAGCGATTTAATTATTTTTAATTACCGGGTTGATCTTGCCTGCATCTCATACGTTTATGAGGTAGAGACATGATTTCCAAGACTTTTTTCAGGTCTTCTGGGCCTTTTCCTTCACTGGTAATATAAACAATTGAAGTGAATTGAATATGAAGAATTGTTAACAATGACAATAAAATACATTGACTGGAATTGGCGTACTACTCTTATCACCTATAGCCACCCAATTCTGAGTGTAGGTCTCTTCCAAATGTGTTCTGTTTTGACGGTTTGTATCACGGTTATCCAGTGTCCTCCACCCAATTTATATTTATTAAGATCTCACCAAGTTGGCTCTCTTCTCTCATGCCAGCTCTAATTGTTCAAGTAGTCGCTCCCCGTCTTCGGTGAGACAAATGCCCTACAAACGTTCACACATGCGGCATCTCCCGGTCGGTGGCACGCTACTTTTTGCTCCCACTAGCACACACTAAAGGAAACGAGTCATTTGCTGTCTCGAGGCTCTTGGAACTTGAATTGAGATGGAATGCATATTAAATAAAAATCGCCGAAAATATTCATTGATATACGCAAGCTTTTAGCTAGTATCGTGTGATTGTAGAATCAGACACCTCTCGTGTGTGTCGATTTGTGGATGTCGGTTTAAAATGACTAGCTTCACCTTTGATACTAATTCTTTGGTTTTGATTGGTACAAACTTTCTGTCTCTAATATGACTGTTAAGAAAACTCAAAAAAGAAAATATATCATCGGAACCTTGAGTTTCTGGCAATTAAACACTAATATCCGTTTTTGTATTAAGCACAACATACTAAGCGACACGAGTAAATGCCGATCAGTATTTTGTTGGTTTCTCACACTTGACGAACGAGTGTTGAAACATCATCGTCTTCCTGCCCACATTCAACAGTCGTTACAACACGTCTTTCTTCTTCCATTCTCCCTTTTTATTAGTGTGGTAAAATCATCAAATGACGGTGTTCAATAGCATAATTTACTCCTTTTTCATTCATGTCATTCCTCACATAATTCAAGAACGAGTATCTATACAGTGCTCTTAAATTGAGGCATTGAATTAACCTGTTGTGTTAAACATTCAGAGCCGCCCGTATAACGAAGCCGCTGGGAGAATTGCTCGGCGAGTTCCTGGCCTCGCTGACCTTCCAGGGCTTATCACCCAAGAAGCTGGAGTTGGTGGGTGCTAGCCTGGGTGCCCACATCGCGTCCTTCGCCTCCGACACCTACCATCAGTTGACTGGACGACGACCCGCGAGACTTACTGGTTTGTAGTGTAAACAATCACCCTTTAGTTTAAATCCTTTTTGGAACTATTTCTGACTTTGACTATAGATAAACTCTACCAACTTTGTAACGAGTACATTATATGTAAGTACCTTGTCATTGTTTTGTAGTTAATCAATGCAAGTCAAACAGTGTTAATGCCCGGGATTGAAACGAGATTGATTGTCCATAGTAGGTTTGCAAATTACACCCACCTCATGTGTCGTATCCTGGCTTGGTAATGGTAATGTTTATCGGAACCCGGTGGCACCAGTTCGTCCCTACTACTCCCTCACACACGTAGTTAAGTCGAAGCAATAACTCGAAGCTGCGCATGCACACACTCGCATTTTATTAATTTGAACCTACTAGTCAATCAAATATTAACGTTATCTTGTGAAGTACAGCGTTGACATTTCTATGCTTGACACAAACGAATGCTGTTCACATGATACTAAGAAGTTTTAGGTCCTTCCTTCCGTATCTTATCATCGCACGCGCAAGAGACCGAAGACAAAGCAGTAATACCTCTATGAATGCAGGTCTAGACCCGGCCGGTCCGTGCTTCCGCAACGTTCCGCCCACGGCACGGTTGCACGCCGACGCGGCGCATCATGTGGACGTGCTACACACTAATATAGACGGGTTCGGCATAGCAGATCCACTGGGACATGTCGACTTCTATGCTAATGGCGGTAAGTACCTACTACCTACAATATTGGGGACCTATGTATTTTAAATGGCGCGAGAAGTCCTAAGTACTCATTCTTAACTCGATGGACCTGAACAACTCCCCGGCGACAAAATATTGCACACAGGGGCGGATCTATGTAAAAGTTTAATTGGCTAGGGCCCCGTGGTGAAACAAAAAAAAAGTTAGAGCCCATGGGCTCAAAAACTCACCATCCGCTTACGTACAAATAAGTCGCTAGAGCCCTACAAATTCACTTAGACTTTACTTCCGCCCCTGATTGCACTTAGACCAGTGGAAAAAGATATTAAACGGATACTTTCGACTTTGTATAGCGTCATCTCTGTCGCACGAAGTACTAACAAATAAACGTCACATAGTTAGGGTGTGGCCCACTATCTCTTTTAAACTATTCAACTAACTCTTTCTAAAGGCCGATGTGTAATTTTATCACCGACATACACGGTAACTTACTTCCCAACATTAAATTTCTTCATAACATGTATTACTGTTTTCTTTTTTTAGGTGAATACCAACCAGCAATAAGAGGAGACTTCATAATGCCATGCTTCCAACTATGCAGCCATGTCCGCTCAGCTTTCTATTGGCTGCTATCATACAACAACCCCGACAAATTCCTCGCAGTACAGTGCGACTCAGTTGCAGATGCTAGGGTCGGCAATTGCTATGAAGACACAATCAGGACGAATGCTTTGGGGCCAAAAACTAATTTTAGTAAACCGGGGGTATATTATTTACCGACCAATGCTAGAGCACCCTATTATATGGGTTTGCATGGGTTGAAGAAGCGGAAGTTTGGAGTCAACGATTATTTGATGATACCGGCACCTGATGACGATATGGTTATTTGAAGGGAGAATGGCAGCTATTTTCAATAAATAACTCGTGCTTATAACCGATTTTCAACTTTATGATCTCGAGTTTAAAGTTGAAAATTCACTAAATACAAACCGTAACTTCAGTGCTGCTACGGCGCTGAGTCTTTATAGAATAGCACTACGCCATTGTAGCCTAAATTAGGTTACGTTAACAAAAGACACAGACATCAAGCCCATATCTACACATAATGAAGTTTACGGTGTATGTCTGTGACACACACATTACGCCATTGTATAGATCAGTCCATTTCTTCGGTTGGAAAATTATCAAAATAATGACTCCCATCCCGGATTGGATTGACTAAAACCAAACTGTAGTTTCAGGTTCTTCAGTTCCAAGACAGCGGTGACATTTTTGGACAGTCCCAAGACATTATTTCAATACCATGTCAATAAATTGGATTTTATGGAACCAGAAGTTATAGTTAGTTAGACGACTACATAAAAATGTATAGTTATCTTGCATTCAAACTACGGTCTCGATCTTCAATTATTACCAATTACTTTTACCAAATGTGCAGCAAAATGATGTCCCCACCGTAATTAATTAATCACATATAAGGTTTACGAAATCTATGAAAAATGTGTGTAAATGTTTCAATGTTTGATGTGATTTGTCTGTGATAGTTTAATTAATATTGTATCAAAACTTAGATGTAAAATAAAACCACAAAACTAATACAAGAGCAATTTTATTGTAAATTTCATCACAATACGCATTAACAACAACTAGTTATTATGTTCCAGTTAGGCCGACAGACTGCTTCGGTACAAAATCTATCTACGTAAGTATTATGTACAATACGGTGCTTAGTTCACGAGAACTTGGAAGCCATTCATACTAATATTATCATATAAAAACATTACTATGAAATTCGTGAATTACAATAATTGATATAACCTTACAGACTGGTTGATTTATAAAAAGTTTATTATTCAAAAAGTACACTGACAAACAAAAATATTATTACAGTTATTATTTTGCGCAAATCATTAAACGGATAAAAAAATAATATCAAAGCATTCTCTTAAATACATCGGTCATTATTATATTTTCCAATAAATAGTTAATCTATAAAAAATAACCTATTAAGAATAACAATCAAATAACACAGATAATATATGAATATTGTAAAGCATTATATTTCATCGAAACCAAGCGATAGGAAGTGACCGTAACAATCCATTCAGATCTCTAAATCATAATACAAGAAAAAAATTAAAATAATTCTGTGTGTGTACTACCTTATTATGGTATTTTTAACGTAAATACATTTTAGGCGACGAATAAGCACCAAACGCAACGTATTCGTTATAAAAGCTTTATTAAAGTAATCTAAAAATAGGTTTCTTTTTATTGGAATGTGACTATATTAATAGATGCCAATATTCAAATTTATATAAGGTACAGTCGCGAAACAAAACCTTTAAGCCAAAATGCAATGTTTTCAAATCGCACGGTATCTTTTCTCTACTATTCATTCCTAATTTTGGCAGTACATAGTTAAAACAATAAAGTCTTTGGCCTGAAATTGCTTATAGATTTGACTCCGCGACTGTACCCGACATTTCATTCTTACTTATATTTGTATGAAATATCTTATTAAATTATAGAAAATGTATCAAAAGGTGGATATACAAATTTTTGATATCTAACTATAAATATAAGGGACTGGTCCCAAGAAAAATATTATTCGAATGATTACGCAGATATGATTTTTTTTTTAACTATTTATATTTAAGCCCTAAAAGTTTGGCTGGTAATTCTAACTTGGTATAGAAATACTTAAAAGTGAGGTGTGCTATGCAAAGTTATCACTCGGCACTCTCTTTCGTCGTACTATTCAGCGATATACATTGAAAGACTAAACGCAGCTTAAATACTTTTCATATGATATGTGCTTTATTTTTAGACAGACTTATTTTATGTCTGCTTTAGGCCAACTTTATATAATTTCATCAGCGCAGTAAATATTGACGTACACTCGAGGAAAAAAAGGCCCACGCTCACATTATCACCTACATTCTACAAGCTGTTTTTGGTAATGGGCATACATTTTCGCTATGACTGTACTTAAAACACCAAACTTAAAAATGCTATCATTTAGCGAAGTTATATATAAGGCCTTTATCGGAAAGATTTGATAATATATTGTCGAGTATAATAAGAAAATAACGCATTTAAACAATTCAACTTTAAAGTTTTAAAAGTATCATTCTTCCGAAAAAGAGTATATAACTACATAAATACATGCTTCCCTCTCTTTCTGACAAATGAAGAATGAAAATTCTAGAACTTTCCTTCTCAATTCAGACCAAGATCTCACTACCACTGAAGCGTCACCGCACAAGGCATTTTGGCACTAAAAAGTATTAGTAAAAATATTTACAAATTATTTATATTCAACACGGATCTACTAAATACTGTGGAATAATATTGTAGGTTTTTGTGTTAATATTGAAATCGGAATACTGTAAGCTGTTTTTTTTTTCTATAATTTTAATACAATTATGGTTAATGAGGATAATTCCTAGATAGTTGCCGAAATTCAAACATAATTTTAAGCAATAGTTTTGTATTGAAATGCGAACAATAAAAATGCTGGAAGTTTATAGATTATCGTATTAGATGCTAATTGCGAATAAATGAAGTATATTATATTCTGACGAAATTCAGGTATTCTTATTTTATTATGAAATACTTACATTTATTTCACCGCCCCGGTATATTATATTGAAAGTAGAAAACACACCACGCCATCTTTTCTACAGTATAAATGTATATGTAACACGATTATAAAAGAAGGAAAGGCATGTTTTCCGCCGAATCTATTTAGTTGTACCATATCACGAGCTAGCGTTAATAATTTCATTTTAAACCTTAAAACTATGTTCATAAGACTCGTTATAAACGCACCTGTGATTTGGAACAGCTAAAAAGGCTGGGTCACACTCAACGGAGCTACATTGATCGTCGAAGTTTAAAAATGGAATTGGATACGAGACATTATCACAACGTCACACGTAGCTGCATTCAGTGTGATGTGACGTCATAAAATCGGCTGAATAGATCTATCACAATATGGGGAACTCAGTGCTCCAAAGGGCGGAGCGGGACAGCACTAGCTACCGAGGTATGTACTCGAGCGGGTACCACGCGACGGTTTCTTGTCGGAGCGGCAACGTGTTGAGAGGAATGACAACGCCGCCTAAGAACTGGTTCTCCTGCAAAGAGTCGTAGTTCCATACTGTTGCTTGCAGACTTCTTTGCGTGACTACTTCTATTGGTAGTCGGTATTCTAACATCTCCATGAATGAGGGGTGTGAGTTTCGTTTTAGGACACGTGTTTTTCTTTTTGTTTCTTTCGTTGGGTCAGGTACAAGGTAGACCTGGAAAAATAAAAAATAAAGTTTAATAAGTAATCATGACTTTTAAAATACAATAGTAGATCGTGGTTACAGGACCTTTTCATGATATATTCAAAAGTAGAAATCGTCAGGGGATTTACTTACGAAGATTAGTGTAATAACGCACTTAGCAAAATTCGCTCTGAGAGGGCAACGCAGAATGTCACTTTCGCAAAATATTATCGCAAACAATGTGGTAATTTTCGCTCAAAGTTGCTACCGCATTAACTTATACACACTGAGAGCAAATACTAACTACTATGGAAAAGTAAAGTGCGTTTTATATCAAATTTCTTATGATGACATTTTTCGCAAAGCATATTACAGTATTTCGGAATTATAGTGACTGTTATATTTTATTTTTTGCAAATTTTGTTTGTATATTTCTTTATTATTTATATGGTTTTATATCGCTGTTTAACTATTAATTAACTTGTATTTTATAATTATTTCAACAACATTTTTTGACCAGGCCTATTTTATTAAATATTGCGACTGCCGTGGCTTGACTTTGTAGCAAATTTGTACGTCTTCTGACATAACATAGCGAGCCTGATTTTATTTATACTAACATTTTAGACCTATGTACCATAAATGAATAAATGACTTTATGACTTCGTAAGTGAAGGTCTACATAAAAACCGATGAGAACATACGAAACTTGAATATGATTATAAAGCCTAGCATTCACGTTACATCCAAATGGACACCGTTTTCATTAACGCATCTGAATGGACAGGCGTTTTAAAAACAGCATACATTTTTGACATTCATGGGCAGATTTTGGAATGCTGCCACGCGATTTGGGGTCTTGGAAGGCTCGTCAATGGCCACTCTAATGCTTTACCTTAACGTAAGGGTTTGGCGGCAGTCCCTGCGGCGTCAAAGCTAGCGACTGCGCGTGTAATATCAACACTGATAAGACTCCACTCGCATACTGCACTGATAGCTTCAATGAACCGGAGCCGTTGTTTTCTGGTTCTGCCGCTTCACCTACGAATCAAAGAACATGTTTTATTAAATACTAAAAAAAAAACCTTGCTAAAACGGATTAGTAATTTGTAGTAAAACTGACAGAAACAAAACGTTGGCCAACAAGCTGAAAATGTTAATACTTCAATGTAGACCTAAAGTTATGAGCGAGACGTACTACATTTGGCATATAACTTTCGGAAGCATATTATACTTAATATTCACTTTCCAATTTTTATTTTTTATGACATCCTTTGAAACTCGGCCAATTTCCACCGGCCAGTTTCCACCAAGGGACAAAATCCGCGCACTTTTTGTTATTACTTAATTAATGATTATCATTAGTGCCTTTAAGTATAAAAGTGGGCGCTCGAGCAAGCCCAAAATGATGCTTAATGGCTGCATCGAATTTTATCTCGTTCAATTTTTAAAAGCGCTATATTACAGTCTTTTATTCAGTGACCTAAAAGAGAAGTTGTCCACTTGTTGAAAAGAGAACCTATTGGTAAAATATTAACGGTGTTCTTTCAGTAGTCCTTTACGTTCCGGAGTCACGGTTACCTGACTAAATAGTGTGCGTTTGGCCCTCTATGGGGGTATAGAATTTCATACTAAAAGGCGTTAAGTTAGAGTCCTTTATTCAGTGACTTTTCCACTAGATAGAACTAGAACTTAGTACAAAAAGGGTACCGACCTCTCCTCCTCTGTGGCTCCACATCCTGCTGATCTCTCAACAGCGGATGGAAGAACGTATAGACAAGGTCCGAGTGCGCGATCTCATCCGCCAGACTGAACAGCGACGTGAGGAACGCTTGCACATCACCAAACCGTCGCTCGGCCACCTGACGGATGTTCGAGCGACCCACGTAGACGCCTGATGGTAGACTGGAAAGGATAAGAAAGTAGTTGGTTAGCTGCGCAGCGTGTCGCGGGTTCGATCCTCGCCCGTACATATTTGTATGACCCATATGTGGTTGATTCGCGTCTGAGTGATTGAGTATGTGAAATTACAATGTTTGTAAATGAACCGACAATACAGGAGAAATTTCTACTATGTGAAGCCAGGTTTCTAATTAAACACTCGGCAAACTTCGTACCGGCTCAGAATCATTTTTCAGATCATATTTACTCACCTTTTGAACGTTCCCTGGACTTCCAAAAATAATTCAAAACTAAAATTAGCCAAATCGGTCCAGCCGTTCTCGAGTTTTAGAGATATAGTGCAGTTCAACTAAGAAGGATAGTGTCTATAGTCAAAAGTCTATTGAAAATAACCTTTAGCAATAAAATGCTCTGCGCTAATTAATTTTTAACAGTGTGTAATATTATCTTCATTATCTAGTAAGACTCATTGTCAAACGATAATTGTTTATTTAAAAGTTTACAAGTGTTTAAAAGGGGTCCATGACGTTACAATTTGGCGTCATCAACAGACTGTCCTTCTTGATTGAAACGCATTATACTAACGAACAGCAATTAAATAAATAAATATTCCACAACTATCACACAACGCCATCTAGTCCCAAGCTAAGCAGAGCTTGTGTTATGGGTACTTGACAACTGATAAACATACTTATATATTTCTAAATACATACATATTATAGATAAATTACACCCAGACACAAAACAAATGATCGTGCTCATCACACAAACATTTGTCCTGGGTGGGAATCGAACCCACGACCTCCGGCATAGCAGTCAGGATCACTAACCACTAGACCAACAGGCCTGTCAATTGATTTTTATATATGTAGATATAGATTACCCCTGCGTAGAAACAAACTTTACCAATTTCTAATATTAGTACAAAGATGATACTGTGAAAATAAGTACTTATTATCTGAGAAACGTGTCAATGATTACAAACTTTGTAAAAGATATGAAAAGTGAAGTGAATCATTCCTTCTACCTTGTAAACATAATGTATTACGAATTTTTAAGCCTAAAATCCTTAAGAGGCCTCTTACAGCCCACTAGCGCCCCCAATCGAAAAAATGTCATAACTCGTAAATAGAATCAAAAATACAAAATGTGGTCTGTAATTACTGTAGAAAAGGCAATAACGTAATTTTATAAGACATTGTCAACACTTGACATATAGCTGTTTAGCAATTTTTTTTATTTGTAACAAAAACGGCCGTTTATGTTTAGAATGCACGATTTAACTAAACAGCTATATTTCAAGTGTTCACAATGTGTTATATAATTACGTTATTGCCTTTTCTACAGTAATTACAGACCACATTTTGTATTTTTGATTCTATTTACGAGTTATGATTTTTTTTCGATTGGCGGCGCTAGTGGACTGTAAGAGGCCTCTTAAACTATATCATCAAATCGACATCGTAACCTCAAATTTATCAAGCGTCAAACATATCAACATGGTACTGATACCCTAATCAAACAATGACTAATGTTCAAAGGAAAATAACAAAAAGTACATGGAATTCTATGTATTTATCTGTATACATAAATGAGGAATTTTTATTTCAGGTGGAAAATATTATCTTCATTTTGTATTCAGCAATATTAATCCCTTAATAATCCTGTCGTATATTAACGTATTTATAAAGTCACTTGAATTTTTTGATAACATTGTATGTAGAATGTCTAGATTGCTCCATATACCTATTTCCGTTTTTAAGTCAGTTCCAAGTCAAGTTATGATACTATGTTTTTTTTTAAACCTGTCTTTATCGGCCCTGTGAGGTGTTGTTGTTCGAAATCTAAACCTACTACAAATTTTCAAATTTTTCAAATCGATATAGCGCCTGATATTAGCGCGTTAAAGCAAACATACTCTGCAGCTTTATAATATTAATAGAAATATGGGCTTTAATTTTTACCATAATATTATGGTATGTATAAACTAATATCAAAGAGCGATTAGCGCAGTGATTGGACAGCTGCGCTGCGTGTCGTGGGTTCAACTCCCGCACGAAGCAAATATATGTATGATCTACAAGTAGTTGTTCCGGATCTGGGTGTTTGTGTATTTGAGTTTCTATGTTTGTAAACGCACCCACGATACAGGAAAAATTCCCAAAGATTAAAAAAAAAGAAAAGACGTAAAGAAGTATGCAACTTTTTGGCATCAATTTTTTTTTTCTTTCGCCAGTAATGAAATGTTGGTCATTAGTAGACCGCAACCTAAGAACTTCGTAAAAAATAATTTAAAAATACTAAACCGTAACCAACCAGAGATATAACGGATTTTATTTTGTTCTAATCAGGAGTAAATTAATAAATCTATAGATTCATTAATCTATGGTTACGGTTTAGATTTTTTTTCTTATTTTTTACGAAGTTCTTAGATTGCTGTCTACTAATGACCAAAATTTAATCACTGGTGAAAGAAAAAAAAAATGAATGACAAGGTCCATACTAAAAATTGCATACCCTTTTGTGAGTTTACTTGTAGCAAGTGATCTCTACAATTACTGAACCGATTATGAAAATTCTTACACCAGTAGAAAAGTACATTTTTCGTGAGTGACATTTAGGCAATATTTTATATTCAAATTGAAAATAAAATATAGCCTAAATGTCACTAGTCTATGTAGCATTAACAAAAAAAAAAACCGGCCAAGTGCGAGTCGGACTCGCGCACCAAGGGTTCCGTACAAACCTGCAAGGTTTACAAAGTTCGTTCATTACGACAATCGAGTCATAACTATGGTATTTTTATTGCAAAATGAAATTCATAACATTACAATGGGGAAAGATGGAGGAGCATAAATTTAAGACAAAGATCTCTTTATCGTTTAAGTAATCCTTTATTTTATATTAACACATATCATTTATCTATAATATAACTGAAACACTTATACTAGCCTTGAAGCAGACTTGCTGTGCAGCAGACTTGTTCTTCAAAATATGTGGTATCAATGGTTGTACTTTTGCGTTGACTTAGAATTATTTTTTTCACGGGTTAAAGGCAATTAGATCTAAGTATTTGATATGAATTTCAACTTGATAGCTCTACGCGTTCATGAGGAAAAAAGTAATAAGTTTATATATTTTGTAATGTAACTAAAAATTTAAGGTTTTCGGAATTTTTCCTTTATGTGTGCTATAAAACGTTGCTTCATGCCAAATTTCAAGATTCTAGGTCGACTGGAAGTACCCTTTAGGTTTTGATTCCCTTGCGAGTACTTGCGAGTTTCAAAATATGCAGCTTAAATTGCTGTTTCTTTTGATTGCGTTGACATAGAAGTTTGATTTTGTTACAGCTTAAAGGTATGATAGACCTGAGTATTTGGTATGAATTTCAATTTAATACCTCTACGCGTTTATGAGGAAATGGGTAGTAAGTTTAAAATTATTAAAAAATATATATTATGTGATGTAACTAAAAATTTATGGTTTTCGTAATTTTTTCTTTATCTATGCTATAAGACGTTGCTTCGTACCAAATTTCAAGATTCTGAGTTCACGGGAAGCACCCTGTAGGTTTTGATTCCCTTGCAAGTGTCGAAAATTTGCGGCATAAACGGCTGTATCTTTTGATTGCGTTGATTTTTTCACAGCTTCAAGGGACAGTAGACCTGAGTAATTGATATAAATTTCAGCTTCATACCTCCACGCGTTCCTGAGAAAAAGGGTCTTGACAGACGGACGGACAGACAGACGGACAGACGGACAACAAAGTGATCCTATAAGGGTTCCGTTTTTTTCCTTTTGAGGTACGGAACCCTAAAAATGGACTTTATTTTACCTCCGTGCCTCCGTTAAAGACAAAACATAATTATTTCCTTCTTTGTTACAAATAGATACATTGAAAATCTATTATATCGCCTATCAGTCCAGAACTAGATCCTAGGCTTAAATTGATAACAAAATAGTTACTAACAATAACCACAACGCGAATTACAAATAGCCATTGTATACCTCTATATCCGGACCCTTGATTACATAGAATAATTTGAGTGTGATAAGATTACAGTCATTATTCGAGGCTCTCACATTATCTTATCTATCGTGCACAGCCGTATTGTATTGATTCAAACAGTAATGGCTGAACGAGTGTTGTCATCACTTACTCTGTTTATTTGAATTTATAATTATGTTTTATTTTTTAATTCTAGCGTTATAAGAAATTGTTACGCGTAAGTAATAAATTGATCGTTTTTTTTTTTCCTCAAGTGAATTGCGTTAACTCTTTTAGTGAAATTAATTACTTAGTATACAATTATGATTCATTGTCATTTAGTAGTAATTCATACTTATCTATACACTGTCCCTTTTCAAAATTCTTTCAGTTGACAACGGAGTGAGTTACATAGCAACCCCGGAGTTCTGTTGTGTGTGTAAAATGTTCGGGTTCAGGCATTCTCTGAACTTCTTCAGTGGCGCCAAACGAAACAAGGATAAAGATGATATCGGCTCGATTGTGTCCATCACGGGCGCTTATAGAACTAATAGAGATGAATTCATTGGTAAGTATTTTTATTTATTTTGATCTAATAGTATAGTGTACATTCGGTCGTTATAAAGCCATTTCAAACTAATTTGTGGGCAATTAAATGATAAATATTAAAACCGACCAAATTAACATCGCCACATCTAATTACCGCCACATTGAACACGTTGTTTTTAATTTCCAGGATATAGATACTCTGACGCACAGAGGAAGTCAACACCAAACATCAACCAAAACAACAACCAACATTACAGCAGGCCATCCACAAGTACGGCTCAACCAGATGCACCTCTACGACAAGCGAAAAGTACCAGCGACCTAATCATGAACAAAAACCTCCCGCCAAACTTACGACCAGAGAACCCTGGGGTCTCACAAGACCCCCGCGGAGCAGAACTAGAACGTAACAATAGACCCCAAGAAGTTCCCAAACGTCCAGAAAGGAAACTAGACGCACAAATAAGAGTAGAAAAACAGAAACAAGAAGAACAAAAGAAGTTAGAAAAGCAGCGGTTAGAAGAGCAGAAGAGGCAAGAAAAACAGAGACAAGCAGAACTGAAAAAGATTGAAAAGGAACAAATGAGACAGGAGAAGTTAAGAAAAGAGAAGGAGAAGAAAGAGGCTCAGGTTGCTAAGAAGAAAAAGCAGGCGCCGGCGCGTCCTGCCGCGAACACCTTAGCAAGTGGTAGTGCATCTAATCCTATAGCTTCAGGATCTGGACAGATTCCGCATTCGACAAACACTCTAGAAAGTTCTATAAGCAAGAGTAGTGGGCCTCCGCCCTATTCTGCTGCAAAACCCGACGGGGAAAAGAATAGCACTGGCAACGTGACGTATAAGAAGCCTGTGGACGAAGGCAGTTGGGACATCATTTCCAAACATAGGGAAAATATAAGCCGGCCGGCTGCTGCGGTACAGACGCCACAGACTAAACAAACGGTCATGGATTTGAACTATAAAATGGGGGAAGAAATTAAAGAAAATAGTGAAGCTTAACAAGGTATGAAGTGATTTAAAACTAGCTTTAGTTTATGATATTTCTAAGTTTGTTACGAGTCGTTGTTTAAATAATATTTAAGACAAAATAAATTTATATTTTTCTAGACTTGTGTTACGTATTGTCCATCTTATCTTTCACTATGATATATGAACAAAGTCAGTATATGCCTGAATCAAAAATCTATACTGTTCCAGCTGTGCCACTTTTCGATGAAGTAGATATTAAATACTTTTTGAAAAAGCTAATAATTTCGCGAATAATTGTTATGTTAAATAGCCTGTAACTTATGAATATGGGAACACATCTTAGAAAGTACAATCAAATAAAAAAAAACCTAAAATAACAATGTTTCACCTGCCGGATATTTCAACTCATGTACAAATGCGATATCAAGTATTTATCAATAAAATGTATTGCATGTAAAACCCAAGCAGTTTTAGAGTATTGTTTTGAATCTAATCGTGTTCACTGATAAAGACAATTTTTATCTAATCTTTCACAGGATTTATGTAACAAAAATTCTTGGGGACAATAATTAGGTAATGCTGTCAAGGGTATCGTGAGTATTTGTGATGACCATAGACATAGAAAAAGAGCCATATCTATCCAAATGCTAAGGAAGAGAAGTGCGAGAGAGACAAGTGAAAAGGGCGGTCGTACTGCCTCTTTCTAGAAATCTAGAGGTAGTAGGACCATAGTCTCTAGAAGGGCAGCTGAATTGCTTTCAATCTTGCTAGATAGTGGTCAATTCGACGCAGGCTTTACACAGTCCATTCTATATGTCTATGATGATCACTCGACTTGAAGTATTTGAGGCCAAGCGGATTCGTTATCAACTTGATGTCTTGAGCAGACTAGGCATAAAAACTTTACATGACGACATGTGAAAAGGTTTTTCATAGCCAGGCCATTGTACTGACCATCTAAATAACTAACATTACTATAATTGATTGCACTACATTTAAATTGACCTACATTTGTCTCATTTTATGTCTGAGCACAAATCAGTTTTCCGTGTAACGACAACTTCATTAAACAAGGAAAGAAAATGTTGAAAATACTAATTGTTGATAATGACAATTACTGCGAAATCAATAATTATATCGACACGATAAAGAGAAAGATAAAGTCGATATAATTATGTAAAAATCTATTTACAAGTCAAAAATATTCGTAAAACTGACTACCGACGGAATATGTAATGATAACAAGGGTGTGTACTTATTTTCCATCTTTTTATGTAACTGATTTGATTATAGTCTTTTTTTTAGCGTGGATAAATCATCAAATGAGTCCTGAACCCAGGGCAGGGCAGGAGGGAATTTCAGACTTGTACTGACTAAAATCCACGGTGTCCTTCAATAGCCCTTTACGTTCCGGGGTCACGGTATTCGTTAGTCCCGGCAGGCTTTGGCCGTCTAAGGCCCCCTCCCCCCGTCGTTATGCTGACACTCTTTGAGACGCGCGTGGTCGTCTTGCGACGTCTGTCGCCGCGGGCGTCTACCACTGCGGCTGGGTTGTGAGGTGGACGTTGTCCTCTCCCTCACGCGTCCCGCCTCCTCCTTCCCTAGCATGACTGCTTCGCAGAAGGAGGCGACCGCTTCCCACTCCGTCTCGCCCCGCGGCATGGCCTCGACCAATGCCGGGCGCGAGAGGTCTCCGCTTATCACTGTCGTGAGGACACGGCGGTGCTCTGCCGCGCGCGGGGCAGTCCTGCACCGTATTCTCCACCGTGTCCTCCGGACGATCCTCGCAGTGGTGACACCCAGAAGATTATAGACTCTTAGTTCAAGTGATTCCAGAGCAGGTTTTTGCATGCCTTAGACCTAGAGTCATAAGCGTGGCGTGAGAAAGGCAAGGGGGCCGTTGCCGCCCCCTTCGAAGATCGGTCGTTCGCAGTTCCTTCAGCGATCTGGGGTCACGTTGTCTTCTAGACAGTCTCGCAAGGCGCTTAGCACCTAATACAATGCAACCACAAATGGCTACACTAACCAAGAGTCGCAAGACTGGCTGTATTACTAATGCGGCCAATCTTAAAACAAAAGCATCTAGGTTGACCCTCCTGCGGGTAACTTTGCGGCCACTTACATGATCAGGTTATCGCGGCTAAAGTTCGTTTAGTAGGAGGCGGTAAGAACGACTCGTACCTCTCCGTAATGTGATTCATGGCGTCATAAATAGGTTGCCAACGAAAAATAATGCACATTTACCTGTTACCTCTATCACACGAAGCACTAAACAACCATGACGAACCAGTCAGAAACCTAATATACGTAGTGTGAGATAGAGATAATACTATGAAGCCAAAACTAGCCAAATACCTCTTGCCAAGGTAAAATTGGTAGTGGAACAGTGGTGGCCCCGACTTGGGACAGTGGGTTCGAACAGAATCAGGGGCAATACTTTGTGTTCATTATTTCATCACCACTGCTCTCAAAACAGTGAAGGAAAACATCGTGAAGAACAATAATTTCCTAGAACCATATATTACGCCTGCGTGGTAGATTACAGCCCACTCCACCTCATCTACTATTTCATACTAAATGTAGATTATTCTCTTACCTGTGAACTTTAGCCAAGGGGAAGTGCAGACAGATCTTTTGATAGAGCTCAGTAAAATGCTTGTAAGAGCGGTACAGCACGAAGGGAGTAGTCTGTCCTTGTCTGTAGATACGAAGAGCGTATACGTAGTGCTTTTCGGGGTCGTAGCGCTTCTCAAAGCCCAGACATTCCACGCTTACCAGGCGGCCTTCTTGTGCCATGCTGTGGAGTCAAAAAATGTTTCTCTTTATTGTATGTAAATGTTCCGGTATATTTGAATTATTGGCTATGGAATCAATTTATCGGTTTACTAGCTTTCAGCGCGGTTTCACCCGCTACTCAGCACCTATTCGTCGTAGAGTGATGTAATTATAGGACTATTCAACACCGTTTTTTTCAAATCAAACCAGTGGTTCCTGAGATTAGCGCATTCAAACAAACAAACTTTTCTGTATCTATATTAGTATAGATTCCATACTTTGCTAGTTACAACAAATTAATTTAAACTAACAATCTGCAACAGTCAGTTCATTTTATTTTTTGTTGTTTCTGTAAAAAATGGATTGTTATATTGGCTTAAAATCATTATTTTATGAGAAAGATGAATCGAGGACCATTTCTTAAATTGCAACATTTATTTACTCACGTGTAAGTCCGTGGCATAAAGGACAGTAGTTCTGAGGTATTGTTGCTCTGATCACCACTCGCGCGCAGCTGCGCCAAGTTGTGTAGGAAGAAGTTTATTGGCGTGAATCTGACAACAAAACAGGTATTATTATTATGAGTCTGACATGTCCCACTTGATCAGAGGTGTCTTATCTATCGTTCCTGTCTTTAAGGTAAGGTATGACAAAATGACGAGATTTTCGTTTAATGTCGTACCAAATCGTCACACCCGTCACACCTGCCACCTGTTCATTTAAATAAAATAAATAAAATAAAATAAATATTCCACAACTATCACACAACGCCATCTAGCCCCAAGCTAAGCAGAGCTTGTGTTATGCGTACTAGACAACTGATAAACATACCTATATAATTATTTCTAAATACATACATATTATAGATAAATTACACCCAGACACAGAACAAATGATCGTGCTCATCACACAAACATTTGTCCTGGGTGGGAATCGAACCCACGACCTCCGGCATAGCAGTCAGGGTCACTAACCACTAGACCAACAGGCATGTCAAAAAACATGTACATACTTGCTCTTGAGTGATGAGTGTATGAGCCGTGCGAAGGCTGCGGCCGCCTCCGCGTTGCTGGCGGCCGGCAGCAGCGCCGCGCGGACGTAGCTCACCGCCGCGCTCGTCACACCCGTCACACCTGACATCGCCATCTGGACAGATAAACATTCTCCTGGTTACAATATAGGACTTGTTAATATCCAAGCATTTTTCGCTCGGTCGTGGCCCTGGTTTGCAAAGGGCAAGCGCAGGAACAGGATGAACTTTTAGCCAATAAAAAATAATCTTTTGAGATCTAAAATCGTACGATAATCTCAATCTCTAGACCGAACGGAATATTTTTTTTATTACGAGACTGTTAGAATTACACAAGGACTACGGCCACAGTATTTTAGTTTCCCTCGAAGTGTATGGCAATTTCTTTCTATAGCTAGATGTTCAGTCACGAGCAATAGTATGTATACACTAAGCAGTATTCAAAAGCGATGTTCTGCTACCATATTGATTAAATTTTTGCCTTGACTTCTATTTTGGAAGCCATACTAATACGAACTAAGTCTTATTTCAAAATGGAAACCAGTATTTTACGAGTAAATTTAGTTTTAATTTTGTTTAGTGTATACATGTCATTGCTCGTGACTGTTCATCATGAACAAGTTTACATAAACTATAGTCACTTCAAGTTTCACATTCTTAGCCGTGAAACGCAAAAGGCAACAAAATTAATAGAGTGTGTGTTTAGTCAGCAAGAGTCTGACAGTCTCTTCAGCTCCACACACGGTGGAAAGACTCAATTGGTGATTTTAAATCCCCAATAAATAAAAAATATTTATAAATATTCTTCTTTCTTTTTCAAATGAGTATGTTAGGCACATAAGCTCTGGCCCTCTAGTGTCATAATAGTGTTTTCGACAACTAAGTGAATTTGTCCGATCTCCGGCCACCGTAGGCGCGGGCATGCGGGCGGCGAGTAATGGGCGACTCGCTGTCCGATCATGGACCATGCCCGGGTTGACGGCGCGTTTAGTTCCTCGCGCGCCTCAAGGAGTGTCAGCATAGTGACGGGGCCTGTAGAGGGCCAAAGCCCGCCGGGGTCGCGGGACTTATGAATTACCGTGACCCCGGTACGTAAAGGGCTAATGAAGGACACCGTGGAAAAAAAAGTTTCAAACCTTGTTCAACTTAACGATACATACTAACTTACACAGGTTATGTTCCTTTAAGCTAGATTTTCGAACGAAAATGTCTCCAAAATGTTTGACTTACCAATGCAAACAGGTCTAGTATATGGTCGTGATGCGCCCTCACAACGTTGAATGCCATACAGCACAGCTCCACAAAGTGCTGGAAGCGCTGCGTGGGTCTCTCACCGCCGTTGATCACGTACACCATGTCGTGAGTGAGGACGAATGGGGCTCGATCTCTGTTCAAAATAAAATAAAATTAAAAATAAAGCTTTTTTGCCTCATTTCGGTCATCAGAAAGATGACTACTGCAATAGAGTAATAGTAGAATATAAGCATGTTTCCATAAACCAAGTTACTTAAAGATTTTTTGAGACAAGAAAAAATCCTCAAAAAATCTTTACGAAAACGCGACTCAAGCGTTATTGTATAAATATATAAAACACAAGTAACTTGTTTACAAGTTGCAAATTGTTCGCAACTTGAACAAACCTGCACACAAGCTAAAGTACGTAGTTTGAACTTGTACATTTTATTTCAACCTACTCAATTGGGAACTATGCAAGTAAAACATGTTTCCAATTCAAGCTACATGTATGCAAATGTGACGTCAAATTTGTATGCAACACGTGCCTAATGGAAACGTGTCTTGAAGGGAGATAATTTGTTGCGACGATTCCAAATGAATTGGGTAATTGGATAGGTATTGATCTTCAGCAACTAAAGAAAAATTAATAAACTCGAAAACTGAGATCGCGTTTAAGGCAAAAATTTCATTTATAAATAGACCTGTGAAACCAAAATCATTTAGCCTTATTTAATAACATAACTTATATAAAATATTGCTACTTCCTAGTTTAACTAGTAAGACGATGTAGAGGAACAAACTCATGTGCAAAACATCTGTATGTTGTCAAAGTAGTTTGAACACATCCCGACACCATTTTAATGGTACATTCGAAATTGCGATGATGGACTATTTGAACATACCTCTTAAAGTTTCCAAACATCTGTGCATCTCCGAGGAACTTGCCAAAGTCTATGTGGAACAGGTGACCAGATGTCTTCAACATGATGTTGTCGTTATGTCGGTCGCAGATCCCAAGTAGATACGTCGCGACGCTGTAGCCGGCGCATGATGCTGAAAGAGAGAGAAATTATCAAGAGAATTGAAATAATAAGATGGCATCGACCCGAGAAGATCCTGATCGGAATGTATGCACCAGAATTTGATAAAAAATTTACTTAGATATCTGTTAAGTGCAATCTGAGCTTTGGCAGCCAATCTACAGTGTACTCGCTTACGTTGCAAACTGCTCTTTGGTCTAGATCATCAGGGATCTGATAAACGAAAACGCACCTAACTTTAAGAAGTCAGCATTCATTCTTTTGGGTTCGATTCAACATCAAATATTTGTATGACACAAACATCCGGACCCAGAACATAAGGGTGTGAGTTTAAATGTTTGTAAACGCACCCACAATATAGTAGAAATTATAGGGGCAAGGTTTTAAATAACATATCTTAAAATCTCAGCTAAGTGAAGCTTAATTCATCATCATTATCATCATATCAGCCCGGGATCACCCACTGCTGGGTATAGGCCTCCCCTTTTTATGCCATATCTTTCGGTTCTGTGCGTCTCTTATCCATCTATTCCCCGCGATCTTGACGATATCGTTAACCCAACGGGCTTTTGGGCGGCCCTGGTTTCTATGGCGGAACCTTGGCCTCCATTCGGTCAAAACCTTACTCCATCTGCCAAGCTTAATTAGAGAGAGAAAAAAAATACCAGTTCCCTGATAAGAAAATGTCACTCACCAGTAAAATTATCTCTGGCACGTTGATATTCCAATTCCGATGGGTTGTGTTTCGCCAACCATTCTGCGATGGGTTTGTCTTTGAACGAGCCTGTGAGACCCCACTCTGTTTGTATAGCGCGAAGTGTTTCCGCTTCGGAGACTATTTCAATCATACCTGAAAATAAAACCATTTGAACAAATGTGAATGAACTAAACTGATATATGAACCTATTAAAACCTTCGGAGAAACCCTTGAGAGTTTATAGTAAGTTTTATAGGTGATTTATGACTGGTAATACCATAGAATCGAACCCCTGGAACTCAAACAGGACGGATTGTACGCAGTACGTGTCTAAAACTCCCTTCTGCTGTACCTAGAGCGGGCGAAGTCATTTCATGATTTGTTGATGAAATAGATGTAAATGATGAAATATGTAAAGTATGTTTACCTCTCTTGTCACTAGTAGGTAATGCTTGGAAGGTAACTATTCGCAGATCTAAACCAGCCCTTAGCCATAAACTGTCCATTACTTTGATTACTTGCAGAACTAAGGCGTCTTGACGTAAGTCGTCACCAACCTGAAGAATGCAAAAATAAATTAATCATATTTTTTGAGAGAGTTTATTCTTCCTATATGTTATATACTTCTCTGGGCAAGCTCGTTCCATCAGAAACTTTGTCTTTCACCTCTGACGCAGACTAAAGTCAATAGCAAACCCATATCATATAATAAGAAAAGAATTGCATCTTGCAGGTCTACCATAGAAGATATAGTGTGCTGCTTAAATGGACAGCTCTTTAAAGAAGACATTTTCACTTACAAAAAAGATTTTATAAATTTTTGGACTTTTTACAAGAAAAAAATGTTTCAAATTGGTTCTTCTTACCTTGAACATAGCAGGAATGACAGCGTTATCACTGCCGATGAAGTTAATCTTGAGTGGCAGAGTATTTGAGGCGAAGTACATGCATGACCTAAATTGAGAACAACAAGTTAGTAAAACAAGACATGGTAAAGACGAACTATGATAACCTTCCTTTTTTTAGTAGGTTAATCATCTCTAGGCCTGGATGCATCTCTATAGCCAAAGCCTGCCGGGGCCGCAGGACTTACGAATTACCGTGACCCCGAAATGTAAAGGGCTATTGAAGGACACCGTGGATTTTAGTCAGTACCAGTCTGACAGTCCCTCCCGCTCTGCCCTGGGTGGGAGGACTCATTTGATGAATTTACCACGCTAAAAAAAAGCGTCTAGACTGTCAGACTCTTACTGACCAAAGTCTATCGTGTTTCTTCAAGTGCCCTTTACGTTCCTGGGTCATGGTTACCCATTTGGAGAGTACCGCGACCCCGGAAGGCGTTTGGCCCTGTATGAGCCAAACGCCTTTGGGCCTCTCTCCCCCATCACATTGATGAATACTCTTTGAGGCTTGCATGAAAATCGCCACGCTGTTGACCTGGATGTGATCCATGATCGGATGGCGAGTCACCCATTACCCGCCGTCTGCATGCTCAGATATTTACCCACAAAACCATCTAGATTAATTCATGCAAATTACTTATGAACTCTACAGGTCTTGAGGAATCAAAAGTTTAATTTCCGTTATACTTCTCTAGAAGGATCGTCTTAGCGTTAAGAGTTGAAATTACAACGGTTTGTTTTACGAATAAGTCGCGCAACGGCCGGTCTCCTCACTCTCGCACAGCTATCCTTACCACTCTATTTCGTGGCGTCACACTCATTCCTTTGCACTTTCGTTCCCGCCACTCCTAGCACCACGCTCCGCTGTAACAATTCGATCAGAGAATACCACGCGCGTCTTCACTAAGAGCGGCGTCTCGTGACGTGTTTCAAATATTTGATCCAACTACTCGCCGTCCTACTCTAAGCCATCGCTTACTGGGTCAGCATGACAGAGAGCGAGAAGACCGTTATCTCAGCAAGGCTGATCTAGCTACTCACTTGACATCCACATCGTGTACATATTTGTGCAGCGCGAGCGGCAGCGCGGCGGGCTGCTGTCGCAGGAACTGTGCCAGCTTGTCGCTGCCCGCGGTCAGGGCTCGCTGACGACCTGTGTCTTTGGCGTCCTTCACTGCTTGGGCTACTTCTGATAGTTGCTATGGGAGAAAAACGATTCACAGTTAATATTTTTATGTTACATGTTTTGGAAGACGATACTTTTAATAAAAAAGTGTTGCTGCAACTTTAAGTAACACGGTTGATGAATGAACAGATGAAGGGTTCATGAACGGATCATTTGCTTGATGCTTGTATGCGGCGTTTCTCCAGAGAATATGATCTATTTTCCATCTTGCTGTCTGCGTCTGCCCTATCACCTGCGCACTTGATAACCTTTTGTTTGCATACAACTATGGGCCACACTTTGAATATTAGCTAGGCATACAAGCACAGGAGCCGGGCCGCATGAGGGAGAGGACAGCGACCTCCCTCTACCCCAGCCGCAGTGGTAGACGCCCACGGCGTCGGACGTCGCAAGACGATCTCCGGCCACCGTAGGCGCGGGCATGCGGGCAGCGAGTAATGGGCAACTCACTGTCCGACCATGGACCATGCCCGGGTCGAAGGCGCGTTGTGTTCCACGCGCGCCTCAAAGAGTGTCAGCAAAGTGACGGGGCCCCCCTCTAGAGGGCCAAAGCCTGCCGGGGTCGCGGGACTGAACGAATTACCGTGACCCCGGAACGTAAAGGGCTATTGAAGGACACCGTGGATTTTAGTCAGTACGAGTCTGACAATCCCTCCCTCTCTGCCCTGGGTGGGAGGACTCATTTGATGATTTTACCACGATAAAAAAACAAAAAAAAGGCATACAAGCACGCACACCTTCGAAGCTTCTCAGATCTGATCACGTTGACACAACACCACTTACGGGTTTACCCGTCAGGGGTTCTTATTTCCGCGTCCCATCCATTGGTTTTGAGCAAGAGCAAGAAGTGGGCATTAGTCAGGTTTATCGCAGGTATATACCCGCCAGCCACGACCATCAGAGAGATATGTGAGGTCAATACGGGCGTGTACGGTTAATGAGTAAGCCAATGAATCGTTACTAACCTTGACCAGCAGCTGTTGCCTCAGCAGCGTCCGCATGAGGTTCTCCCCGCACACGGCCAGCAGCGCGCGCAGCAGCAGTCTGTACCGCCAGGTGGACGCGATGCCAGCGTCTGCCTCCTGCGCAGAACATGCCGCCTCCTCTAGACTGATGCCTAGGTATTCTTGGTTGGGGTCCTGGTAAATATAGAATTACAGCTCGTTTGATATCACGCCTTTTGGTAAAAACTGTTACACACTAAGGCCCACTTGCACAACTTACACACTAAGGCCCACTTGCACCACAATCACTGAACAGATTCAGCGCTAAACTGATTCAAAACATCGTTCTGTCTCTGTCAACTACAAACAATTTGACAGGGATACAGTGATATACTAAGGCAGTTTAGCGCTAAACCCGTTTAGTGATTGTGGTGCAAGTGGGCCTAAGCCGTAAAGGTACCTGACACAACCCAGTACATCGCGCACTGCCCGGTGGGTAAATTTCGATCACACAGCGATTAATCGTTCGAGTGTTTGCTGTATGTGACAGGCTAATCGGAGCGAATAGTCGCTGCAGTTTGAATCTATACATATTATAAATCTGTAGAAGGGTCAATTCTGTACGTTGAAAATATTGAAAAAATAAATAGCGGGGCGTGTTGCTGGATCGATACCAAACCCAAATATGTGATTTAAAAAATGTTGTCTGTCTGTCTGTCTGTCTGTATATGCAGGCATCACGTGAAAACTAACGGTTCGATTTCAATGAAACTTGGTATAATTATACCTTATTATCCTGGGCATAAAATAGGATACTTTTTATCCTGGAAAAATACGTAGAAAAAAAAATCTTATTTTTCAGTTTTATTCATAGACGTTGTTCTGTAGAACCGCGAACACACGTTGCATTACCCGCAGTGGATTCAGCGCCGTAATATTTATAAGATGTCATTGTCAGAGTTACTCAAAATGGAGAAATAAACAATCCACGCGAAGACCGACATCCGCGCGGATGGAGTCGCGGGCGGAAGCTAGTAGGAAATAATTAAATAGGGAATTAAACACACGTTATCCTCGTAAGGCCCAGCCTACAGTTAGGGTCGCTTTTCATTACGACGTGCTAAAAATAAGTGCAAGTGCTTGTGACCCAGAACTTTGGTGAAGTAAAATAGTGTTTAAATGCCAGCAATATGACGGGGCAAAAGCCTACCAGGGTCTCTGGACTAACGAGCTACCGTGACCCCGGACCGTAAAGGGCTTTTGAAGGATACGGTAGACTTTTTAGTCAGTACTAGTCTGACAGTCCCTCCTGCCCTGCCCTGGGTGGGAGGACTCATTTAATGATTTTACCAAGATAAAAAGCACGTTATTGATCAAGAGTTGTACGCCATCAATCTTAATTAATTTAAATAGATATATAATAATAGCCAAATAAATACTCTTTCATTCTTTTTTTAATTGTTAAGTAATATTTTATGCTAAAAATCAAAAATGCTCTGAACGAAGTCGGATAACATATTTGCTACAGATATGACTAGATTTTAATCTCTGACGTTAGCATGTTACTTACTTGAGGTACGTTTGGTAATGAATGGACTAGCAGCCAGAACAGTCGATGTGCGACTGCTGGCCCGGAGAGAGCTCGTGATAATAATAATTCTGAAACAAAAACAAATTAAAATTAATAATAAATACTACAGATACATATTTTCCATGAAGGTCAACCGTCTTTTCCATCGAACTTCAACAAAAGAAGCGCTTATTCATTTATGATAAATACAATCCACAATGCAACTATAATCAATCAGAGAATTTATTGTAAATGTAATGTTCTTGTTCACAAATTACATTAATTTATTTTTTCATAGAGTGATAAATCGTGGAGTGTCCACCTCAGGTGGAACACTATTTCAAGCTCGAGTGACGTATTATAAATCCCTCGCTGCGCTCAGGATTATTGTTTCCTAGATAAACAATCTACTACTTTTACCTCTTTATTGGCAGCACCTATAACAATCATTTTTTTTTCTTTTCTTACATATGTCAAGGTTATCTTCATTTTCTTTAATATATCTGATAAGTGGTACGATACAGTTTCTGAAACAGGCTGAAAACCCAACAGTAACTACAAAAAGTTATTTCTACTAACCGGCAACAGGACTGGCTTCATACGTCTCATGTCGTAGTGCCTGTATGAGTTGCGGCATGACGCGACATAGATCGTCGTCCGACATCTCATTGATCAGCTGCGTCGCCGTCTCACGGACCGCGTGATCTGGGAAACTGGAATATTACAAGAAACAGTGAATACTACAAGTTTTGGCGCACAATTTATCCCTATCTTCAGCCAAAGAGCGCCAGTCCTCCCGTCCTGAGCAGTTCGTATCCATCTTCTGCCTCCATTATCTTCAAATCATCGGTGCATCGCACCGCAGGGTGTCCTACGTTTGCCCACAGACGGTCTCCACTGTAACATGTCTGTTCCATCGACCGTCTGTTCGTCTGCACACATGGCCGGCCCACTTCCATTTCAGCATGAATTCCACGCTTTGTACTTTGGCGAATGACATTGTTGCCAATTCTATCCACCAGAGAAACCCCCAGAATTGCTCTATAAAGCGATAATTCATGCCCGGGTCGATGGCGCGTTGTGTTCCACGCGCGCCTCAAGGAGTGTCACCATAGTGACAAGGGCCCCCTTTAGAGGGCCAAAGCCTGCCGGGGTCGCGGGACTCACAAATTACCGTGACCCCGGTACGTAAAGGGCTATTGACGGACACCGTGGATTTTAGTCAGTACGAGTCTGACAGTCCCTCCCGCTCTGCCCTGGGTGGGAGGACTCATGTGATGATTTTACCAAGTAAAAAAAAAGAGCGATAATTCCCAGTTTTTATAAAATATCCAACACTGTAAAGGCGAAAAAATTGATTTGCGAGTTCTACTCTAACAATAAGACACATTGGATAATAATTTTAAATAACGTTCTTGACTTACCAGGGTAACAGCAGATGCATGGCGTTCAATGGCGAGGGTTTCTCCCAAATTTTCAACAGTGCGATCAGTTGTTCCCGTTGCTCTCCGTACCAGTTGGTGGCCGCCATCAGTACTAGAGGCAACGCTCCCGCTAGTTGTACTAGGTATTGACGTTTTTCCCACATTATCTAGGATAAAAACAAGATAAATATTATTATTAAAGAGTGGTCCTGTTTTAATTAATGTCATCATCGGCCTCCCAACGGGCTTTTGGGTGACCTTGGTTTCTTTAGCCGATGCGGCATAACCTTGAAGACCGCGCAGCTGGACGGCTGTATGTAACTCTCACCTCCCGGCACTCAGTGGGCATCCTCTGGTAGGCTCCCTGCTCTATGAGCTGCAGCAGCTGGACGGCTGTATGTAACTCTCACCTCCCGACACTCAGTGGGCATCCTCTGGTAGGCTCCCTGCTCTATGAGCTGCAGCAGCTGGACGGCTGTATGTAACTCTCACCTCCCGACACTCAGTGGGCATCCTCTGGTAGGCTCCCTGCTCTATGAGCTGCAGCAGCTGGACGGCTGTATGTAACTCTCACCTCCCGACACTCAGTGGGCATCCTCTGGTAGGCTCCCTGCTCTATGAGCTGCAGCAGCTGGACGGCTGTATGTAACTCTCACCTCCCGACACTCAGTGGGCATCCTCTGGTAGGCTCCCTGCTCTATGAGCTGCAGCAGCTGGACGGCTGTATGTAACTCTCACCTCCCGACACTCAGTGGGCATCCTCTGGTAGGCTCCCTGCTCTATGAGCTGCAGCAGCTGGACGGCTGTATGTAACTCTCACCTCCCGACACTCAGTGGGCATCCTCTGGTAGGCTCCCTGCTCTATGAGCTGCAGCAGCTGGACGGCTGTGTGTAACTCTCACCTCCCGACACTCAGTGGGCATCCTCTGGTAGGCTCCCTGCTCTATGAGCTGCAGCAGCTGGACGGCTGTATGTAACTCTCACCTCCCGACACTCAGTGGGCATCCTCTGGTAGGCTCCCTGCTCTATGAGCTGCAGCAGCTGGACGGCTGTGTGTAACTCTCACCTCCCGACACTCAGTGGGCATCCTCTGGTAGGCTCCCTGCTCTATGAGCTGCAGCAGCTGGACGGCTGTGTGTAACTCTCACCTCCCGACACTCAGTGGGCATCCTCTGGTAGGCTCCCTGCTCTATGAGCTGCAGCAGCTGGACGGCTGTATGTAACTCTCACCTCCCGACACTCAGTGGGCATCCTCTGGTAGGCTCCCTGCTCTATGAGCTGCAGCAGCTGGACGGCTGTGTGTAACTCTCACCTCCCGACACTCAGTGGGCATCCTCTGGTAGGCTCCCTGCTCTATGAGCTGCAGCAGCTGGACGGCTGTGTGTAACTCTCACCTCCCGACACTCAGTGGGCATCCTCTGGTAGGCTCCCTGCTCTATGAGCTGCAGCAGCTGCGACTGTGTGTGTCCGTCCAGACTGTCGAACCTCGGCAGCGAGTCCTGGGACAGCGGCCGGGAGCGACCCTCCTCGCCGTTCGTCCATTTTACACCGGTGTGCGCGTACAGGGGAATTTCTGGAAATTATGTTTTTTGTCATTTTATGCACTAGAGACGTGGTTTAGGATAACATCATACAAGAATTAGTATACTTTTTAAATTGTTTGATGGCACGGTTCGCAATTGACTGCTACGCTGCGCGTCGCGAGTTCGCTTTCCAGCACAAAACAAATATTTGTAAGGCCTACGAGAGTTTTCTCGGGTCTGGCTGTTATTTGTGTAAGTTTAAATGATTGAAAATGCATCCACAAAACAGATGTGGGGCAGCTTTATTTAAAAAAGAATGGTTACTTAGATTAATTACATTAATTAGTGTTGTTACGGGGTCAAACTTATAGCAAATTGGGACTTCCAATCGTCTCAATTCAGTTGGAACTCACCAATATTTACGACAGGGAATGTTCCCGTGGGCGAGTGCATGGGATGCGGCGCGGGTCCGATACGACGGTCGCAGTACGCCGGCCACAGAGGTAGCACGTAGTTGCCTGATGCTAGCATGCTGGAATTAAACAAAGTTTTACTATTTTTCAGCCTGTTTATTCAATCGTTTTACAAATAGTTTCAACAGGTCTGAACGTGGAGCTGTGTCACAAACTATCATGAACTATCCGCTTTTATTAAACTTAAGCATTTAGGTATTTATCTATGGGTTTTTATTACCTGAAAATAAATGGTTTTATTATTATTATTTAAATCTTCTTCTTGATGTGGACATGTGATGAGGAGGGATGACACTCATGTGACTAAGAGAGTGATGAGTATGAATGTTGATGGATGGAGAGGAAGAGGAAGGCCAAAGAAAAGATGGATGAATTGTCTAAGTAATGATATGGAAGAAAAAGGAGTAAATGATACTGTGACGTTTGATAGAGGAGAATGGAAGAAAAAAATGTGTTGCGCCGACCCCAAGTAAAATGGGATAAGGGCAGGAAGATGATGACTGGAACTTTTGTGACTGGAACTTCTAGAAGAGGACCAATAAATTGCCATTCCCACTGGCAACAAAAGGCTTTAAAGATATTTTTTTTAATTGGGGACCCAAAATTAAAAATTCAACGATGATTTTAACTTAGGAGCCTACATAATCCAAACGACCCTGTTCCAGGATATAACCAAAAAACAAAAAAAAAATTGGCACAATAATCCACATACCCATCAAAATCAAACATCTGTATGGCAGCCCAGCCCAACTCCGCCAAATCATACTGCACGTCACCATTTTCCTCATTTTCCTGGTTATTTGTCTGGTTATTCTCATTGTTCTGGTGTTGACTGTCCACGGTGCGCTGAGAACGACCGTATAGAGTCATGACTAGCCGAGATTCACGGGGTAAAGTATTCACGGGGAGATCTTCTAAATTTAACCTAGAAAAAGAAATATTTTTTTTTATTATGAGGAATAACTAAAAAGAGAATGCCAACTTAATTTTTAATTATTGATATAAATCTTAATTTAAGAGCGCGTATTCTGAAAGTTGGCAACGTCGCAAATAGTTGTCGAATATTAATGTGCACTTCAGAGCCATATTTCTTAATTTCATACAGTAAATTTGCCAAATTAATTAAAACGTGTAAATATTTGACAGCTATTTGCGACGTTGCCAACTTTCAGAATACGCGCTCTTAAAATAAGAATGGAATTTGAAAAATGTTGATTCACTATTAATATGTTATGTAGAATTTAGCTCAGGTTATTAAAATAAAAATGGCGATGTGATAAAAAAAAAAAAAGTGATAAAAGTAAAACTAGTATACCTTAAAAAAACTGTTAAAAACTTTACATTTTCCGATATTTTTTGCGAAAAATGAATTATTAAAAAGTTATAAAAAATATTTTCAAAATAATTAGCAATTTTCAATCAATAAGCTTTTCAATTTGAACATATTTATAAAATAAATAAAAACAGATAACAAAAGAAAGTCCTGACAAGCCACCGTATTTTAGTTCGCATGTTTTCCCTAGATGGCGTTGTAGTCGAATTAGAAGTCGCTATGGTTTCGTTACACTGTATAGTACCAGTACCCCAAAGCGAAATTTTCTTTACTGTGATAAAACAAACACCTTTTCTAAAAAATAATATTTTTGACTGTAGCAAATCGCACGTGCGTGTCGATTGCTATAATAATCTATCTACACTAATGTTATGAAGAGGAAAACTTTGTTTGTTTGATTGTAATGAACAGGCTCAAAAACTACTGGACCGCTTTTAATAGTTATTTATGCAACTGTTGTATAATCAGGGGTATTAAAACACGAATGTGGGTTTATCACACGAGGCGTAGCCGAGTGTGATAATAGTATCACATGAGTGTTTTAATACCTAATTATAACGGTTGCATACAAGACTTTATCTACAATCATGCTGTGAATCCTCTATAAAAGATTCTCATAACATACCATATTCGCATACCATATTCGAGTGAAAAAATGGCGGGATATAACACGATAAGACGAGTTGTTCTTTTTTCAAAATTTTAGCGATCTGGTGGTGAAAATGTCATTGCATGAGAATGTTCTTTTTTTGAAATTCATTATAACACGCGTTTGGATGATATAATGATCATTATATCATTGAGTGTTTTAATGTTGGCAATAAGCTAATTGTTATAGGTTCTTTTATAGAGGATTAATAGCATGATAGTAGATAAAAATTCTTTCACCATTCGAAAGCTACATTATCCATGAGTAACATAGGCTATATTTTATTTTGGAGAAAAATGGGGTTCCGTAAGATATTTGGGTTTTTCGGCCACAAGGTGTAAAAAATCAACCAGAAAAGTTACTTATTTTGCGTAAGCTGCCTAAACTATAAAAGGTAGAACCATAAAATGTTCTAATTAATTGCTGATCTTATAAATATCTACCAAAAAGTCTGCGACACACTATATCTATCTATGTCTAGTGAGAAACAGCACCATTTTTTTATTTAAAAATCTTGAATTTCTTTTGGACTACTTTTAAACGCGTTTATTTTACTCATGCTATTAATCCTTATCAAAATAAATTATTTCATCACTAAGTACAGTTAATGTAGATAATATTTGGTCTGTGAATGATTAAAATTGAACGTTTTGTTTTGAAGTTATGGCGAAATTAAAATATTACGATTTCTGCTGCACGGCGCGTTGCGAAGTGGGCGTCACCAATGTTTAAAAAACGGGACAATGTATTCCTTTTCGAGAGCTTCCGTTGCGTGCGCTGCGTAAACGGTTAGAGTTACGCAAAAATTATGTTTAACGGAATTTCTCCTCATGAAAAGATCAAAATTAAAGTCCGCAAGAGCCTATCTATCTTTTAAGGTTAAGTCACTATAACCTTTTCTATAGAATCAAATTTGTTTTAAAGTTATGCATTATTTGCGAACGTATTTTTATTAAAATAATACTTATTTATCCTTATCCAAATAAATACGTCAATCATCAGAAACATTTCATTTGAACAAAATTGCCCTAACATCGTTTGATTTCAATGAACGTCTTGGGAGATATCATAGTTTCAAAATAATACCACAATAAAATAATGACTGCCTGGGCATGTCATAATTGTGGCTGTAAGATCTTCTTTGAGGAGTGGTTGGAGAGGTGCTAAGGGTTTCTCACCTTCAACCTGACGCAATTCCTTCCGGGAATGGTTGTTTCGGGAGGTACCTCAGGGATTCAGCGGCAAGCGAAGAGAATGGGGAGCAGTCGGAACGCGTGAGGGAAAGGATATCCTCTACCTCTCGCCCCAGCCACCGCTGAAGATGCCCAGGGCGTCGGAAACCACGGGCATATTCCAGCTGCTTGCGGACGGAGAGTATTGGGTACCTCACCATCCGACCAAGGTCCGAGTCACGGCGCGCCGTTATCCACGCGCTTCTCAAGAGACCTGATGCGGTCGGGACCATAGGGCCAAACGCCTAACATGACGCGGGTGAAATCGCGGGCAGAAGCTAGTACTTATAATAAATCTGTAGAGGCCAATTCTGTACATGAAATATATATTTTTTTAAATAACTATCAAGGGGTGATTGTCTCGGGCACGCCGCAATCGCGGCGGTAAGACCCCTCTTTGAGGAGTGGCTGGATAGGCGTCACGGCGTCCTTCCCTTCCGCATGACGCAGGTCCTCACCGGACACGGAAGTTTCGGGAGGTTCCTGTGTCTGATAGGGAGGGAAGAAACGCCTGGGTGTCACCACTGCGAGGATCGTCCGGAGGACACGGTGGAGCATACGGTGCAGGACTGCCCCGCGCGCGGCAGAGCACCGCCGTGTCCTCACGACGGCGATAGGCGGAGACCTCTCGCGCCCGGCATTGGTCGAGGCCATGCTGCGGGGCGAGACGGAGTGGGAAGCGGTCGCCTCCTTCTGCGAAGCTGTCATGCTCGTGAAGGAGGAGGCGGGCCGCCTGAGGGAGACGCCCACGGCTTCGGACGTCACAGGACGATCTCCGGCCACCGTAGGCGCGGGCATGCGGGCAGCGAGTAATGGGCGACTTGCTGTCCGACCATGGACCATGCCCGGGTCGACGGCGCGTTGTGTTCCACGCGCGCCTCAAAGAGTGTCAGCATATTGACGGGGCCTGTAGAGGGCCAAAGCCTGCCGGGGTCGCGGGACTTACCCATTACCGTGACCCCGGTACGTAAAGGGCTATTGAAGGACACCGTGGATTTTAGTCAGTACAAGTCTGACAGTCCCTCCCGCCCTGCCCCGGGCGGGAGGATTCATTTGATGATTTTACCACGATAAAAAAAACTCACTTTTCTTGTACGCCACAAGAAAAGACTCATTTGATGATTTTACCACGCAAAAAAAAAAAAAATGATTGTCTGTCTGTCTGTCTGTATGTTCATTATAGAAACAAAAACTACTTGACGGATTTTAACGAAATTTGGCACAATTATTCTTCATACTCAAGAGCAGGTTATAGTATACTTTTCATTACGCTACAATCAATAGGAGCAGAGCAGTGAAGGGAAATATTGGGAAAACGGGAGTAGGGAAAATTCTTACAATATTATTCATCGAGTAGCCTATAAAATCTTCGATTTTTAATGTGGAGACCTCAGTAACGGTAAATACGGTATTTTTTTGTTCGAAAACGGACTTTAAATGTTCGTATAAACGTCCACAACCGCATTAACGGCATCCCGTTAGCATGGTCCCAGCTTAACAGAATTTTCAGTTACTTCGCCGTCCAATCGTTTATGTATGTGAATTGTAAACACACCCACTAATGATGATGCAAAAGAAATTCTTAAAGTGGGTCAAAATTTAAATTACAAAAAATGTTTCCGTTTTTCCAATCGGTTCGAACGTTCGGAAACCAAAAAAAAATGGCAAGGTTACATTGTCGTTTTCTTATACTCATCATCATCAGCTTAGAATAGTCCCACAGTATGGATACGCCTCAATTTTTGGTTCTAGGACATACTGGTTTCATCACTATGTTTTCCTTCGCCGTTTTGAGAGCAGTGGTATACTCTCTCTACTCACCAAGTATCAAATATGATCCTAGGATAGAAACCACCGCTTTCTATCTTCGACGCCTGAGTGACGTGCAATGACTTGAGCGGCCGGGTTCCGTAGAACACTTGCGCTTGGAACAGATAGTCTTCGTACGCGGAGGGACCCCAACAGATAGGTAGGCAGTGTACCGCCTCGATGCAGAACAGTGTTGTTTCGGATATTGTGTGGGCTGGGACCGCTTCTGTGAATACAAAAAAATATATCTTTATTTAGGTAAAAATAGGTACTAATGGAAGGAATACTGTGGCAGATCCGGTATTTGTTTGGATAAATAATCAAATTCTTGGCTTATTTAAAAAAAAAACACAGATTTTGTGTTATTAGATGATATTTTGATGGTATGTTCTTTTTTGTCTACATATTTAAGAAAAGTGGAAAAAGTGGCCTTTGCCCAGGAGTCGAATAGAGAAGTTTAAAGAAAAAACATCAGCGATTACTTGTCAGTGTTGCGAGTGTAAAGATTTATATTTAAGAATTTTTAAAATATTTTATATGTGTGTGCTGCATAACTACCTAACAAGGACTTAAAAAGCCAACAAAGTTTAGGAAAATTAAATTTCAGTTCGACGAGACGCGAATACACATACTATAAACATGATCATCACTTACTTTGCGTATTATTGGGCGTGAGATAATGCGTGTCAGTGAGCTTGAAGTCCAGCAGCCTGGTCCGTCCGTACAGCGCCAGCAGCGCGCGCACCGCGTCCCGCACGCGCGCGCACTGCTGGGACACGTGCTCGCGCCGCGTGGAGCCGCGCAGCTGCACCGCGCAGTACGGACCGGTGTCCGACTTGATCTCGGGAGTCATGCCGTTGTTGTTGCCCTAGGGACATGCAAGCAAGCAATGGTATGAATAGAGACGCAGTGAATCGGGACAAAAGTTTAAAAGGGATTTTAACGATTAATTATAATGGTATGTTGTCAACAAGGTCTCAAATAATGAAATAATAAAGTTTTTATCATAAAACATCCCCACCTGTGCAGTACAAGCCTGCGCGAACGCATTGAGCGTGTGCGTCACGTGCAACGTCTCCACTCCCCCCGCCAGTGCACAGATGGCCTTCACAGCCTGGAACACTGCCTTGGGAGAGCAGCAGCCTTCCGCACTCGCCACACCCACAGCGCGGGATAACTCGCCTTCTAGGGTTTCTAGAATAGAGGAAGAATAATCATTGATTATTTATTTATTGAGCTAAAGTCCAGACGCAAAGTATGAAGAATTTCGTACTTTAAGCTATCATTACCCGTCTCTGTCACTCCCGCGTAAATATAATGAGTCTCGCTCGCACAGAGCCGCATGCCAGTAATGACAGATTAAGTTACGAAATTCCTCCTGCTTCGAGTCCGGACTTTAGGTGTTCAAAGTAAAACGATCTCCGGCCACCGTAGGTGCGGGCATGCGGACGGCGAGTAATGGGCGACTCCCTCTTCGACCATGGACCATGTCCGGGTCGATGGCGCTATGTTCCACGCGCGCCTCAAAGAGTATCAGCACATTGACAAGGCCCCCGTTAGAGGGCCAAAGTATCGTGGATTTTAGTCAGTACAAGTCTGACAGTCCCTCCTGCCCTGCCCTGGTTGAGGAGGACTCATTTGATGATATTAACATGCAAAAAAAAATGCGTTCAAAGCAGGAAACCTGGAATTTACTGTCTGAAATCGTATCTTGTTACACTGCTATGAATTGAATTCGATCTTATTCGATCTACTTTTTACACTATCAATTAGGTGGCCATGATAAAAACTATACATAGTTCTACTTGAGTTCTGCCTTTATTTGAGCTACCAAGACAGGCTGTACCTAGTTTGGGGCCCGCAGCAGAATTTACATTAGTGATTTTTTCTCTCTCTTATTTATTTTCTTAAATTACCTAACTTGTGTGTGTAAATAAATAATGTTATTCTATTCTAAATCCAAGTGCTTGTAATGATATCAGGTATTTTATTGCGAATTCGTAGTAGCCGCTCACGGTTCAGAAGCTGGTGATATCATGCCCCGATGTCTCTGATCCTAATCCTATCTCATACCGGTTGCTGCCCCATTGCACTATAAGTACACAGACCGGCTGCAAGAGCGTGATAGAGGAAGAAAATAGAGCATCTATTTCTGCGCAGATGTTCTTATGCACAAAAATATATCCCGTATCGACCGCTACTTACCTAATAATATAGACAGGTTGTCAAACGACAACTGCAGGGTAGATCCGTGATAGGGCAGGAAGTCGTCGAGAGTCAAGTGTGCGTCTCTCGCGTCGTCCCGCTCAGTCCTCGCTAACATATTGTCTTTCCCTTCGGTCAGACTTAGCGTGACGTCCTTCTCTAGACGCACACATTCACGTATGTAGTCGTATTCGCTAAGGCAACTGCCCGGTGTAAGGTACTCTTTTGCTCCCCATACCTGGAAAATATAAAGGCAACGTGTTTTATATGCAGTTTTAAGGTGTCAGATTTTTCTTAAGAGTGTGACGAGACTAGAGTATTAAGTTCTTAATATTTATACGCATTAATGTTTGCGTCACGTAGTATGAAGCTTTTTGAGGACAGAAAAAATCAACTGCGAGTGGGACTCGAACCCTCGTCTTCCTCTTCCCCTGGGGTTGCGATAACCGATTAGGTTATCGCAACTTCAGTCCTCGAGGCCGCATTTTTTCACTCATTATTGTTGTTGATCAGAAATTAATTTTTTCACCTCATTTCGGTTCGACCGATACAACTCGTACGTGATCCATTCATGTCGATTTGGCTTCAACAAATGTGTTCACTATTATCGTCATTTCAGACAGTTGCTCATATATTTGACAGATTTAAGTTCGTAAGGAAAAAAATATAACTTACCCGCAACATATATTCAGACATATCTTCTCTAATGTCCTCGTCTAGAGAACACACTACAGTTAATATCACATGTTCCACTGTCGATTCCACTGAAAAACACAAAAAAAATGAATGCATGAATTTTAGAGCGAATCCTGTCTGCCAAGCTCGAGTCAAAATTTTTTTAGGGCAAAAATTACCAATATTAGTCAGTCAGCAAGGTAGCCAGTCAACCTGTATTATGCTTGTTTTCACCACCATCATCAAAGCTGGTAAACGTCCACTGGGGAACAAAGGCCCCCATAAGACTACCACGCCGAACGACAATCCACCACTTTCATTTTGACGATGTCATCGATCCACATAATGGGAAGCCTACCTACGCTGCGTCTTCCTGTTTGTGGTCTAAATAACTTTTGTTCACTCTTTCATAAATAGAAGAGGGCTATGCCCCAAATTACACTATAATGCAGCTTAATTATGCTATACTTATGGAACGATCGATAAAATGGCTCACAAAGTCCGCTAAGCAAAGTATTGATGACACTCTGCTATCATCAAAAGAAAACAATAAGAACTTTTTAACACGATAATACAGTATAATTATATTACCTTACCATAGGAGGTAAAGATGATTCAAATGTGACATTAGAGACTTGCCACATGTGGTCAAAAATGAAATATAGATTCTTTCAGAATAACATAAGGTGTATTGTCGCTTACCATCGGAGGTAAAGGTGATGGGTTCGTCGGAGTGTGCGTGGTGGACTAGAATCTTGATGCTGGTGTTCGGTGGGTACTTGCCGCCCGACCGCGCCGCTATCACATGACCCGGGTTCGTCTTTGCGTCTTGATAGTTGAATCTTTCTGAAAAGTTTGAAGAAGCGGATTAAAAATCCCAATCAAGGCTTGAACAATATAGTTTTACGATCAAGACCAAAATTGAAAGCAAAAAGCTGCGAGTTTTTCAATAGAGTATCCATTGATTACGCGAGTCAATTTTGGCGGTTTTCGATTCCTTTCTCTCCATGAGATATAAGATTTTGCTGGGCCCCCGCTCCCCTCCCTTATATCATGTGAGACTTAAAAAAATACGTATTTCAAATCTTAATCACATGAGATTAGGTGAGATCTGCGCATAAAATGATGGATGCATCCATACATTGCCAAAAAAAAAACACTGTTTACGTACATCTAAGGTAAAAAATTTATAAAATATTGATTAACGTTACTATTACCATACAGTTATTCAACACTAGCAACCCGTCCCGACACCTTACGTGTGCTATCTCTACTATATTATATACATATAAACCTTCCTCTTGACTTACTCTGTCTAATAAAAAAACTGCATCGAAATCCGTTGCGTAGTTTTAAAGATCGAAGCATATATAGCGACTTTGTTTTATACTATGTAATAATAAAGACAAATTAGAAATCTAATGGTTCATACTTACTTCTAACATCTAAAACCATTTTGAGAAATGCATTGTGTTCATTATCATAATTTCTTGTTCTCGTTTTCACTATACAGTCGTAAAGCTTGTTCTGAAACATATAAAATATGCAATAGAATTTCACGTTATTATATAATTAGCTTATAATGTTCCGACTGTCTGCGGGCCTTCTCCCTGTAAGAGCAGTAAGCTATAATCCACCACGCGGGCCCAGTGTAGTATGGTAGATGTTTTCGAATTTTTGGTCTAGGACGTTCCATTTTCATAATATTTTCCTCCACCGTATGGTCGCGTTATTATTATTATTGTCTTTTATTCATTTTTTTTTTCGGGACAGGTACAGTTTCGTGTGTAGCATGTGACGTTTTTGTAAAGAAAAATACACAGTTTGTGTGGGAATCCAAGTGCGTGGGACCATGAGATGCAGCTGGTATCCTATTTCAACACAATCAAGTGATGTACTCTGTTGTATTCTCAACTCAGAAATCTACGCCAGCTACTACTGAAATTCCAGTACACGACAAAATAATGTCATAAAAGAATCCCTAGGGAGAATAAGCCAAGGATAAAGAAGAATGGATGCTGCTGGCACAAGAACAGGTCGGCACAAGTGAGGTCAGGAGCCAGGAGTGGGCGAGATCAGGCAGTGGACATGAGTTAAGGGACTATCTTTAAAGGGCACTGCGCAAAGGGCAACTGAAGTAACAGAGTGGTTCAGTCAGTCAAGGTTGATAGCCCTGATCGATCGGATTAGTACATCACACTCCTTTCTGCTCCACCTTGAGCGGGAGGAATCATTTGATGATTTAAACCCCAAATAAAATAAAGTCTATAGTTGATGAAAGAAGAATGGCATAAGTTATTTACTTACAGTGGTAGACCTCAAAGCGACGGCCGGCACGCTCGGTATA
The DNA here is from genome assembly GCA_943136025.2 of Agrotis puta. Taxonomy (NCBI): domain Eukaryota; kingdom Metazoa; phylum Arthropoda; class Insecta; order Lepidoptera; family Noctuidae; genus Agrotis; species Agrotis puta. The sequence goes on along the minus strand of OW964176.2, from coordinate 12,906,554 downwards.
GACTTTGGCGGCGGAGAAGGCAGCATAGTATCCTTCTTATTAATGGTCGCGTATACTGCCGCATCTCGCATCTCTGTCTCTCCGTATAAAAAATCCAATGGGTCGTACTCTTCATACACACTGCTCGCTCCACTTGAAATTGCTGCATTTTCTGTAGTTTTAAAACGAAGCTAAGTGTCACCGAAATGTATTTTTCTTTTCGTTTTGAAGTGAAAACTTCTTTAGGAGCGCTACATTCCTAAAGATTTACTTTGTGCATTTGCAGCATTGTCATTGGCTATTAATTCACAAAATAAGTCATTTGGGATATTGGTAAGTGTTTTATACCGTGCCGTTTTATACCCCCAGTATTTTGTGAGTATTAAATGAGACCTAGCTGTCACGCTCGGCTATGTAATGATCGTTCCGGTAAAGACGGCTTGAGTCGACTAAAGGAGCGAGAGAGATATAGTCAACGAGTCTCTGTAATAATCGCTCGGGAATCAAAGTTTTCACTTCATTATGGTCTAAGGCACATACAATGTTCTTTTTTTTATTTCAACTGGCAATCTCACAAGCTCTAGGCCCTTTAACCTTCCCTCGCATATGAGACCTGTGTTCCCAGAAATTATAGGTAGAATAGTTATGATCTTGTCCCTGCATTTAGTTAATGTGAAATATAATACAATGAAATAAACCCCTTTCAAAGTAACCCAAAGTTACTTTTCTTCCCAAAAAAAAACCATAAATTAGTTACAAATCCCGTTCCATATTACAATGTTGGTTGCTTTATACAGCATAAGCTAAATTTAAACCACCCTTACGTCGGCGTCGTGATCCCTGTTCCCCTGTGCCTAAAGAGTTTATGTCCCTATTATAATGGGGACATACACTCTTTAGGCATACTTAACACAACACTAACGTAGCGCAAGCGCCATGAGGACGTCATTTACAAGTCAACCGTCATTAACAAATGGCGTCCTGTTGGCGCTTGGGCCACGTTAGTAGTTTGAGTTAAGTTTGCCTTGAATGTGTAATTTCCCATCATACCTCGCGTCCCCGTCTTATACACCTCCCCTATATTCGGAATCAAATCGTTATCCTCATCAGTATCCAACAAATTTAGTTGTTTTCCGGTCCACTTAGCATGCAGCTGAACATCAGTACTTTACAGGGACCGACTGCGAAAACGTCTAGTTTTGTAATTTACCTTCTTTTCATAATCCACATTGAAAGTTTCGTTCAACAATTCACATAGTATCAAGTATCAACAACGCACTGAAGGCCATAATTTAGACAAATACCAAGTGCTACCTTCATAACAATCAGTCCAGCAGTGTTTAAATTTAGAAATTAGAACATTCTCCATTCTCCCACACAATATTAGAAGTAAATCACGAATGCAATGAAATAAAAATGATATAAACTCGGACTGGGTGACACAAAAACGTGCAGGAGTGTCGAACGTAGTGAATAATGTCAATTACAGATGAATTATAATGATGGACTTAGAATTGAGCATTTTTTTAATACTTACAAATGCCGAGATGCAGAGAAGTTGACTTATAAAGTACCTACATTATACACATAAGAATTTAAACTGGACAATTCATCACAAAAAAAAATGGATTTCATATTTCCTCGTACCTCGTTAATATTTTTAAATACATCACGTCTTTAGATCGATATTTCAAAAAAACATTGTCCTACAAAGTAAGGATGATAATATTTACGAGTTTGCTACACAGCCTGCTGAACCAATGCTACTTTTAAATAGAATAGGTAATTAGGTATATTATCAATATTTTCGTGATTTCTTTACTAAAAAGGAACAGTAAGTAAGGTTTCTGAAAGCCTGATTAGTTCAATGACCCGCCCTCATTATTATTAAAGTATATTATTAGTTTTTTCAGAAAGAAGTTTTCTCGACCGAATTTCGAATTACATGAAATGAATCACGAAAAGATAAGATGAAGAATACTAAAAAGTACATTCCATATTTCCCGAAATACATATAATTTCGCAAAAAAAAAAGATTTACTACATTTTTAGATTTAATATTTATACGCATAAACCAGCGAACATTGCGAATTGTAAAGCTTTCTGTAGAAAGAAAAAATGCCAAGACCGCGATAGCTGAGTTAGTAACAATCAATTACTTTTATTCAACTGAAAATTTGAACCAATATGCTAACTTTCAGCAACCCCAAAATTCATTCTAAAACCTCGCATCCAAGTCCATAAATGAAATGAAACACAAACCACTCACCAATATTATGTTTCTCAGTTAGTAGTGGATCAAAGGCCTCAAGCACACTGACTCTTACGCTACCTGCCGTCGAGGAGTTGCGCCCGAAGTCGATGAGGTTCATAGACTTTGGCAGGCTACCTACTATGTCTGAAGTTTCATTTGACTGAAAAATACAGAAAAAGACTATTTAAATTCCTTGTTTTTTGCGCTTAAAGGAATATCAAGGTTGATTTTGGTGTGATTATTATATATGACAAGTTCATTTTTGAAAGTGTAGCGGAAATTGAAGCTTATGTTTGGGCTTTAAAGCTGTTTATTGTTGTCTCCTATTAATTGAAAGAGTACACCTAAAATTGGATATGCATTCACATAATATTTTAATTTTAATATTTTGTTGGAGATCATAATTATATAGACATAGTTCTGAAATATTATTTGAAAACATACCTTGTTTACAGATTTGGAAACTTTAATCGCAAACGCAATAAAGTCAAACATCCTTACATCATTTGAAACTAAATAATATCTCAGATTATTAATAAATCAATTATTGGATGATTATTGACATAAAATATTGTTATCAGCCAACAAAATTGTTTACATACAGGATATGCAGCTCGCAATCAAGTACAATTAGACGCAATTTGTAGCTACAAATTATTTGTTATCATTTTCGATATTGTTTGCCGAATCAACTTAGTTAATTAGTCAAATCGGCATTATGTATCTTCCATACAGGGCTCTACGGTATAAAGTTGAAAATTTATGAGACTACTTGGGCATTCACGTATATCGGTTGCAACTTGTCTACGAGCGCAACAGCAGAAATAAAATAAATAAACATGACACTCACCGCAACACTAGCTTCCGATAACTTCCTAGAACTATTGCTTTCAACCCTGTCCTTCGTCGGCTCCGGCGTAGGTTTAACAACTGGCTGGTTCACACTGTTATTATTCTTCACCACATTATTATTCGTGGTGTTATTCACCGGATTCATCGGTACAGCCGAAGGGTACGTATGCGTTTGATTCAGCTGCGGGTAAATTGGGTTCACGGGCCTCGGAGGCCGAGCTATCATATTAGTTGTACTATAGTTGTACGCAGGAGGTGCTGGGTACGCGTACGGCGAAGGTGACGCCATCCGCGTATGACTGTACTGTACTGGATACGGGTTTACAGGGACAAATGTTGGCGGCATTTCCGGAGGTACGCCGACAGGAGGTGCGTAGTACGCGTAGTTCGGCATCGGTGCCGGCATAGGCGTTGGCGGGGCCACTGTAGGCATCGGCGCAGGCATGCCGTACGGCGTCGGCATGGGGTATGGAGGTATCCCATGGTACGGCGGCTGGTAGTTATACGGGTACCCCGGCGCGTAATAGCCGGGCCGCTGATTATAGGGCTGATTGTTCATTGTGGTGGCCGGCTCGGGCGTGTTTATTGCTAGCTCTTCAGTCTGATGGCCTAACCTGGGAAACGGAGAGTAAATTGTTAGGTATTATGGCGAACAATGGCAGTAACTACACTCGAACAACGGTGACTTGATGTCACAGTGATTATGTTCTAAATGAGTGTGTGGGATACAAAATACATCTTTTAAGATTTTGATTTCGGCTCATTAGAGAGAAATCTTTATGACATTTTATCCTTAAAGTACAGTTGGGATGATGTAGATATTATTTGACCAATCAATTCACCTTATATTATCGAATAATGAAAGTTATCGTTTGTTATCGCGCCAGTATATAGTATATAATTTATTTAAATTACGTGTCGCCTGGATATGTGCAAATCTTAGATTAAAAAATGACCAGATTGATAGTTGACCACTGAGAATTGAAGCCAAAAAGACGGGGTAAAAATTTACCCTGTCGGTCGATTCCTACGTAAAACAAGTGAACAACTGCAAGGAAAACATTTAAATGTGTGCGTGGCGCTCACTCACACATTTATAAAAAAAATTGGCTTCATTTAAAACATTTCGTTTTGTTTAAAATACGGAATCTGCACATTTTTTAATCTAAGGTGCAAATAGATTTATTTTCAATACACAACGAAAAAGACAAAACTTTATTGCAAGAGAAAGACAGGCATGTATTCATTTTTTTAATTGTTATAAACTAAAACCCCAACATTGCACAAACCTTATATTTGTTGTCTATTATTCACGCCTTATTCACACACGGGCGGAAACCGACTGTCCATTAGATATTCAATAAAAAAAAAACTAATCACATTAAAAAGCAATTACTTAATAGTTAAGATACTCACTTATGAATCTGATCAATGTACTCCTTCAGCTTGACATGTGGTTCCTTTGGCGCATGTTTGCTCGTAGGGCTCGAGAATGATATCAAGTCGCTACTTTCGTCCCTCGTTGGACTGGTTCCAGTTGATCTGACGAATACAGACGAAAATATTTGATGAGCGGTGCTGTTCTCAGTCTTGGCTAGTATGCCAGAAGACACGAATCAGGTATGACGATTTTATTTGTTAGTCATTTTCAATGGCCAAAAATATCGAACTTTAACACTCCATTTAACCCCTTAAAGATTATCAAAATATTTATCAAAAAGGAACCACCGTGAAAAAAAAAACCTGTTCCTAGATTCAGCAGTTTGTTGTTTACATGCCGTGTGCCTTCATCGTATATTTAATACTCCAAAATTTTCAAATCTCCTTTTTTTCATTTTTAATATAAAAGGAACCCTTACACCAAATGATTTCTGTGCTTTGTCTGTCAGTGAATTTTGTATTTTTATAGAGTACTAGCTGTTGCCAGCGATTTACCCGCTAAAATTCGAAATTTATCCCACGTAAACATAAAATTGGGATAAAAACTATCCTATGTGATAATCCAGGTTATGAACTATCTCTGTACCATATTTAATCCAAATCCGTTCGGTAGTAATTGCGTGAAAGAGTAACAAACATCCATTCATCAGTGGATTGATATTCATAAAAAAACTTTGCATATAGGTACAATATTCATTTAGCAAAGAGGTGTGCAACTGCCTTCAAGATAGTGGAATTATTTATAAAATTGCGTTTTACTTACAGTCATTGTGTTGGATTTAATAATTAATATAATCTTAAATGCTTACTCATTAAAGTAAGATACCATATTTATGCTTTGTTTTTGTTTGATTTCGTCATGTTTTGCATGATAGTAGTTTATAAAAGAAGACTGTTTTGATTAAGAGTGTGTACGTCAAACGAAATTTCATACAAACTTTCAAGTTCTTGTTTTTCTAAGCGATGGAACCGATTTTAATTAAATTTCATACGCATAGGCAAGACACGTTATATGTACTAAAAATAGCAGACTATATTTGTGTAACTTGTTATTTAAAAGAAATCTCTGATTACTGATTACTCTACTGTAGAACTTTTAAGACCTGTTTCCTGCTTATGCATATGAAATTTCATTTAAAAAAACTACATCAGTTTTTTTAAATGAAATTTTAATAATTTTAGTAATTTTGAAAAATAAGGATTTTTTGTATGAAATACGCAAGGCAAATGCCTTTCATACAAATTCATACACGTTGTATGTGAACTTGCGGAGTAAGGAATGTTCTAGTGGACGATATATACCAAACGAATTTAAAGTGGTGTTATCTTTATGACTCATTCTGCAATTGTTATTGTGCCATTCTATACAAACAAATACATTCTAAGCAAGTTGAGGAATATGGCAATACATTTGCATTTATAGATCTGAAAAAAAAATGTACGTCAGTACCAAAATTGAGAAAGATACGATGCTTATAAGATCCACAATACATCACGCCGTTATAGGTATAATTTTTAGAGTGTTCAGAGGGTTATAAAGTTGCTGCTTTTAGACACGTTGACGTCACTAGCCCCCACTCCAGAGTTTTGATGCGTTTTAGGTTTGTAAATATTCATTAATTTTCCGACCTACACTAAACTTTAGATTTGCAAAATGCTATGTTATATAAGCTATTATTTTTGTCATATTAACATCCATTTCTTATTACATTTTTAAGATATGTCCGAACAAGCTACCTAACTATTATCTGCAAAGCCATATTTACTTTATCTACATAAAAATAAAATATTTAATGTTGTAAACATTTTTTTTATCAGAATGACTGACATTTAATTTTAATTCTTAACCTCATGTTTATAGTCAAGGCCACACATTGTCTGCCAGAAGATAAATAATATACATATTATTTGAACAATTTATTTAAAAGTAACTATTTATAGAGAAATTAAAAGGCTGAAGGAATATTAATTATGGCCATTAATTCAACATTTGTTCATCAAAAAGCCTCCAGAGCTTAACTACTATGCTGCTCAAAGGAACGAGTTACTTTCCTATTTTTTCTCTGAAATGTCTTCTTAACAAGCTCTTAAAAGATTTGTTGTAGGTGTTCATTGGCAGGAAAGAACCGTTACTCCAGTGACGAAGCCGTCTTATTAAGTTAGGAGTTGTTGCTGAACAACTCCTCCATTTATACTAAATAATTATCCTGATAATGAGTAATCTGGTATAAGACGGTCTTATCTATTGATTTTAGTACAAAAAAAAAGCTTTTCTATTTTGAAAAGATTCTGAAAATCTTCATAAATCAATACGTAAATAACAGTACATCAAAACATAACAAGCGTAACAATGGATGTATTGGCCTATAAAACAAGTTGATGCAATTTTCAACACTTCTTATCTTTTGATTGACAATACTGATATATTTGGCCACCTATACGCTTAATACATATTCTGTATATCCGTAGCAGGTTTTTATTGCTTTATTCACCTGGGACCATCAGAGATTGAGCTCCGACCTCGTGTAGGCTTCCGTGGCGGCGGTGGCAGCGCTGGCGGCGGCCCGTCACTTTCCTCGCGCCTTCGAGCACTGACACTGGCCACCTCGCGAACATTATCTAGACAATATCAGCGTGATAAGCCAATCATTAATGATTATTGGAGATATCAGTATTTTTTGTTACAGATAACGAAAGTGAAAGAGATAAACATTCCATGAAATAACATGTATAAAAACATTATTAACTTAAAAACATATTTCAAAACCTCAAATCATTCATATTTATACAACATGATTTACATTTTCACGATACTTTGATAATTTCATACAATGAAGATACAGTTATCATGATTCCGTATAATCAATGTCCCATTTACTTTTAAGGTCATTGACCTTCCATTTCCCTTCTGATTGATGTTTGTACAGACATTTTGCTGAACTGACAATGCTTATTAATTTTTCTTGTTTACACTGCGTCAATTGATCTCGTTGTGCCAATAAAAGGTCAGTTAGTCACTTCAATTGCTGTTATTTTGAAGCTTTGTGTATCGGTTTAAACAATTGTTTCAAAAGATATACTTTTAGAATTAAATCTTAAAGACATTATCATTAAACAGGAACTAAGTTTATTATACCACTGCTGGCAAAAGGGCTCTCCAAAAACCAGCATTATCAAACCAGGGTTAATACGGATTTATTATCACAATATTATTATTTATAATCATATAACATTCTTCTATTAATAACTACTTACAGGAAAAATTTAATGAAACTACAAAACAAAAATAATGAGTTAATATCAGGATAAAATCATAGTGGATATTAAATGATATTTTAAATATAGCTGTTTAGCTAAATCGTATTTTTTTTTTTTTTTTCTCCGAAAATGTTTATGATATTTTATGTTTAACTTTGGGCTATTTACCTACAAAATGCCAGTTTATAATACAAACAATAGACATTTTAAATCAATAGAATAGATATTTCTATTATAGTTAACTATATTATGATAACAAATGCCAGATGTTTTGATGTAATGGAATAGCTACATTCTATTAAGATACCAGATTTGGTTTATTATTATTTCAGTTATAACTGCAGTTGCTAATATAGTTTCCTGAACTATTTATTATTACATTACCTACAGTTGGCATTATTTTCAAATTTGAGTAATGTTTAGTTGTTGCAATATTCTGATAATTGTTATTTCCTGTCATTATTTTTAATACTAATAGAAACTAATTGACCTTTTATGCTAATGAATCTGATACAGTGCATTCAATAATAATCACATAGCAACAGTGAATTTGAATCAAAATAGTTTTGTTAGTATCATTAATTTTGCACTGGTTTTATTAACCTGTTTACATCAACGTGAGGCATTCACGTAGGCGGTTATGAAATTTTAAAGCGTGTGAATACCGAATTACGTTATCATTATCACAACAACTGAAAGGTAGCTGTGCGAGATGTTTGTTAGAACCTTGGATCATCAGTAATCTCTCGGAGTAAACAAAGTTACGTCAATTACCTGCGCTAGATAGAAGTTTCTGCCTACGGAACTGATCCAGAGCCAGACTTTCTAAACTCAAAGCCTGGGCCTTCTCCAAATCCGCTTGGAACTGAAGATCGTAGTCAGACATTATCGGACTCCCTTCAACATGTATCTACAACATTCACAAAACGAGCGTGGGAATTAAAACAATAATACCACTGTTTAGCGATGAGCACATATCACTACACAAAAACTTTGATCCAAACTTGTAGGCGGCATACGAGCGGCTCTCATTATATACCTATTTGTCTTACCAAAGGAATCTTCCCGATAACGCTCTATTTGTTTAATTTTCACTACATAATACAATTTTGGATGAATCTCGGCTCGATTTTATTTTATTATTTTACTGGGTCAATTCAATTTGTATGCATCATTCGAAATATAATACGACTAAATGAAGAATATACGCTGTTATTAGTTTGACAGTAGAGTTCCGTTGTGTTTGGACGAAAAAGAAAGAGAAGCAATTATTCAACAAACAACCAAAGCGACGTTTACATTTAGCTACATAATATTGGTGACGTTACTGTTTTCAAACATGCAATCGACTATTTTCTGAATCGACTAAATCCAAAATGAACATGGAATACAGATCAGCAGTCATCAACCATGATTGGACAACCATGCTAAATATTATTTGGGATTATCTCGATAGATAACAAATGTACAGAAGCCAGCAGGTCAACCTACCCCAGCCCAGTCTTTTACCAATAGAACAATTTAACCTTCCACCACTGTGATAAGGTTGTAAATCTATTAAAGAAATTTGACAGGCTGCGATAGGTCGATGTGCTGGAGTTTGTACACATGAGTTTCAACTAAGAATAGGAGGGCACTGAAAAAAAAAAAAACAAAAATTCTTTGTGAAAATTAATCTTAAATAATATTTTGCTATCGCCATTCCCTTGTTAATGCACGCAAAATAAGCGCATATGACGTTGTTGATAGAAGTTGCGGATATCAGCCCGTCATACCTTATTAATGTGGATGCCATGAACTCACAATATGGCGCAAAGGCCCATCCTATTCTAAGTTGAAACGCGTTGGTAGAATGATGCTCGCTGACTAACTGCTCGACTTGGTTTAGTAATATGAATATTGATGGACATCACTAATGCCAGGCAGCTAGAGCATACATTTACCCGCGGAAATACAAAAAGCAATAATGACACAGCTGCCGATTCCAGAGTTGGTTTGCGAAACAACTATTTGTGGTCATAATTGTTTGAATTTTGTAGGTCAGTATTAGTTTGTGTTTCATAGATTCTTTCGTAAAATAAATCTAGATTCGTTGAATTTTCATGATCACTAAAATAGTCAAATTATGTGACTGAGATAAAACATAATAATAGCCTGTACCTAAATAATTTGGGTCGTATAAACTTTGATTTTAATTCTCCGATTTAAATTAAATGAGGTATAGGTATGTATAACACTGCACATTTCTTCTCCCAAACCCTGTAGATACCTTTCATCGCCGCCGACTTCCAAAAGAAAAGTTATTTTGTAAGTTTTTTTTACCCTTTTTTGTGGTTGCTTTTGAAGGCGGTTACATTTTTTTTGAAAAAGTTGTTATTTAACTCTTTTTAGTTTAAGTATTCAATCCAAATTCTTGTCAAATACATCAATTTCTTGCATTTGCACTAGAATTTTGTAATCCATAGCACCGGCAATAACATCGCTCATGTACACAAAAAGGGAATAAAATTTTGATGAAACTTGCAGTATTAAGTTGAACGATACCTAGTACATCAAAAAAAGAATTACTTAAATCGGACTTGTAGTTCCGGACAAATGCGAACGAAGAATTAGTCGATGCCTACTCCTTACTGTTAAGGAGGGAGTTGTACTTTCCATCATTAGCTCAGCTACATGAGATGATGATTACCATATGCAAGTACTTAAATTACTTCTTAAAATTTGCGAAAAACGATCTGTGGGCCCACAAAATTTGAGGGTTGCCCTCGATTTCTCCAGAATTCAATCATCAGATCCTGACTTGGAGGCTATGGGACCACTTCAGAAGTATCTTCTTTCGAACAAAAACAGGAATTTTGAAAATCGGTCCACAATTGACGGAGTAATCGCGTAACAAACACAAAAAAAAACCATACTGTCGAATTGATAACTTCCTCTAACTCTCCTTTTTGAAGTCGGTTAAAAACAAGCGGATTACTATAAAACGCAATTAACATTTACTCCCGGCAAGAAATGTTCATTTGCATTCAACAATACTAACCTTAGTCTAAAATAAAAGAACAATAATAAGTTATTGATTGGTGAATTTTATTTTGGAAAATTCGTATTCAGCACTCAGTAGTACATTGTTGGATTTTAAACGCATCCTTAGACGGTAAAGGTAGATTGAGATTTATTCAGTTTGAAAGATGGATGGATTATGTATGTAGAATGTAAGTGATAATGTGACGGCTGTCGAGACTAGGCGAGGAACACGCGTTTCGCCGACCGCTATGATTAATTAATTTGCAATCTCACCATCAGAATTTATATTTTAACCTGTTTCTTAGCCGCTGTTTTGTCCCTTGGAAGAGAACTCATATTTAGATGGTATTTGACGACTTAGAACCACTTAGTTTGTGGATTAATTTACTTCTATTTTATTTTCTTTTAGAAATTGTCGAATACTCTTCACTATATAGCCTCCTGTTTTGGGCTGAGAATAACGTATGACATTTGGATTTGAAGAACCTGAAAAAAAATGCTTAAATATTTTCAACACCGCTTCCATTTGTCCTTTATTTAAGTATTACATTTTTGGGCCTGGCCAGTTAGCACCTACCTGAAGTCCCTGGGGGAGCCCAGTTCGGGGCCAATGACCGTTTTCGTTTAGTACGTTTTTTCCTTAATACTTTACGGGTAGGAGCAATTCCTTTTGCCGGCGAATTGCTTAATTCTGGATCTGGATTTGACTTGACCTTTGGCATCAAAGGTCTCCGATGTATAACTGAAACCCTTTGTACAAAACTAATTGGCGTCTTTTTCTTCTTAGAATCCTGCGATTTTTTTCTGGATGAATTTGCGAGAATTTTGGGATGGTCATCGTTTCTTTCAGGCGCCAAAGGTTGATACCCAGGCTTTTTAGCCGTAAGTAATCTTTTGGCCCTCTTAGTTTTCTTCCTTCTACGATACACCTTTGCTTTTTTAATTTTAAATTCGAATTTAGGCTGTTCTTCACCCTCAGATCCGTTTACTTCGATCCATCTCTGTAATTATTAATAGGTATATTTATAATTCCTTATTATATTTTCGTACTACATTTCAGAAGTACTTACTACGAATACCTGAAAATAATTTACTAATATGGACACACGTTAGTCCATTTAACCTTTTATGGGACAACATGCTTTAATAATAAGTACATAAATATTTATAAATAACTTGTAATTATATAGATTTAAACAAATCTTTAACCTTTTCATCCGCATCTTGTCGGTCGCAGAAGTCCAATATCTTCTTGCAGACTGTCCGCAAATTCCTTATTCTCTCGTTCTTCCTTTTGCCTATTGCGTATTTGTCCACTTCGTCTAATCTCAATGTTCTGAAAAGAAAAATAAGCTCAAGTATAGCTGTTTGTCTGACAGTCCCTCCCGCCCTGCCCTAGGTGGGAGGACTCGTTTGATGATTTTACCACGATAAAAAAAAAAGTATAGCTGTTTGTACGATCCGTAAACTCATCATCCTTAAAAGGCTGATCAGCTCCCGTGTCAACGCGACGCACGGTGCGGTATTCCGCGCGCGCCTCAAAGAGTGACAGCATAATGCCACAGCCTGCCGGGATCGCGGGATTAACGAATTACCATGACCCTGGAACGTAAAGGGCTATTAAAGGACACCGTGGCACATACATGACATTTTTACGGATCATCCAGTAAAAAATACGGAAAATATTTATATACTCCTGTAGAGACGGATCTGTCAAAAAGGTACTGTAAATGCGGTGTGAACATCACTTAAAGTAGCGATGGATCCGTAAAAACAATACTGTAAGGCTGTTTTCCACCAGAGATGTGCTATGCTACGTTGCTGCGGATGCGTTTGATATCACCAATCATATTCATTGGTACACATAGCACAGCACTGGTGGAAACGGATTCAACTAAGATGTGTTTTTTATATGGAAGCATGCGTGCTATGGCTGCGTGCTATGGCAGCATGCTATGGATCTGTGCTATGGCGGCGTGATAAGGGTCGTCATCCCTACTATCGATACATTCGCATAGTTCGCTGCTGCGCATCTTCCTAGCGCAGCTACTTTGCGCCGGCGCATCTTCATAGCACATTTTACTCGCACCGCTACATAGCGTAGAATCAGTTGAAACGGTCACACAGTTTCGTAGCTCAGCTTTTACATTCTCGCAGCACTCTCTGGAGGAAAGACACCCTAAATGTAGTGTGTAAATCACCTCCAGTAAATCCGGATGCCTAGTGTGAACGAGCGAATTTTATACTAAACTTACTTGATGACTTTTGGTTTAGCCATTATAGTTTCTGCGTCCTTCTCGTCAATCATCATGGCAGTTTCCCAAATATTCTTGAAAAGAAGCCTTCTGTCCTCATAACTTTCTTCCTTTGTCATACGATCCATACCGTCGGGCACGTCAGAGTTTGTTCATGGTTGCCCGTGCTGTAACTATGAAAATAGCAAATATTTAATATTTACAGATTGTCCTTTTTATGTTCAAGAATGTTTTTGTTTTATTTTGTATGCATTTTTGTGTTGAATTTTTGTTAAATAGGTTTTTTTTTGAATTTTGTGTTGGTGAAATCACCAATGTCACGCTGACATCAGAGTCAGAGTAAATAACCAAACTTTTTGTGACTTTTTTTCTTTTGATACACAAAATGAAAATTTCAGACTGGGTTCTGTACATAGATATAATAATTGATTCTCGTATTTTGTAGTACACCATTATGTATTTATGTTTTGTAGTATACATGAAATACTTAGGAAAGGATCTACAAGTTGAGTTTGGGTGATACACAAAACGATGTGCAAAAACAGAATAAGACCGATATAAATAAATCAGGCAACGCAACAAGTTGATACGAACTTACTAAGTTGTGGATCGCCTTGACAGTCGTTCAGTAGGCGGAAAGCTCTTGGCGAAAGCTTTCCTTCGATAAAAAATACACACGCGTTGGTATAATCTGTTTTATTTCTTTTTTTTAGACGTTTTCGTCTTTAGAAGGAATGGTCCTTCGATCCGGATCTTAATAAATAAAATCTTTTTAAATTTACTAGATACTCGTCGCGATGCCAAAACTAGACATAAAGCTGGAAAAGGTTAATAAAAAATAAAATCCTTTTTCATAAAATTCAAACAGTGAAATGTCGAAACAATGCCAGTTAAATATGACCCGAACACTTTGTGGGTGGCTCTCACTCAATACGGTGATGGTAACATCTTCGAAGTGTATCCTAAACTCCTGGCTGAATTGTTCCTGCAAGAAGAAGCTGCGAGACAAGATGGTGATACTAGTGAGGCAGAAAAGCTGGTGCTGCCTAGTGACAAGGAGTATAGGCTGCAGCAATACTTCGGTCTTGTCGAATTACAAAAGGAATTGGAAGAGTAAGTATTCATTCAGAGTTCTTGTGAGAAATAGGAAGAAAAGTTGTTTTGCAAACCATACTTTAGGACCTAGGTTGTTTGTTTTAGGATTGTTGAAAGATATGCTTATCTGCTTTTCTACAAAACGTTGCACTTCTATATCTAATTTTCTATGCCAGACGAAAATAAGTCAAAATACCTACGAGTAAACGTCTATTATTATGATGATTTTAAGAGGTACTTATTAACGGCATACAATTTGATACCACAAGTGGTTGAAGTTCCCAGGTCTCGCAAAAGGTTATTGGGTTTTTCCATCACGACTTTTCTGAAAAAGTCGTAATTGAAAAACCCAATAACCTTCAAACTTTGCCCTGTTAATAGCAACACGCTCGCCATATAACTAACAAAATAAGAGTGTATATTATTAAGCACACCTCTGCCTAACCCTTCCGGGATAAGCCAGCCGGGGTCGCGAGACTATTGGGTAACCATAGCCCCGGAACGTAAAGGGCTATTGAAGGACACTGTGGATTATAGTCAGTATAAGTCTGACAATCCCTCCCGTCCTGCCCTGTGTAGGAGGACTCATTTGATGATTTTACCACGTATAAAAAAAACCCTTCCGGGATTACAGATTATGTTTGTATGATATCATGTAATCACTTATCGCAGAAGATCCGACTATTCCGACACAAAACTCATTAACCATTAGATTAGAAGATTAGCTTCACGTAAAATAAACTGCTCCAACCCTGGTTGCGTGGTCCCAACCCCATACGGCCATGACCTTAACACACATAATAACACCATAGGAACGAGTTAGGAACACCCTCTGAACATACCAGACACCTTGTGGATGACATATCAGTAATTGGATAGAACACCATCAATGTTACCTAGTTCTAAATATAGAAGTTATGCCCATTGTACATTCGTATCAGGCATTTTTGTGGTATGATGTCAGCTAAAATGGAACTGTTGTTTTTTCGCGGCGGTTTTTATTGTCAAAAATTGTGCTGATAGGCAAATTGGTACCTAACTAAAACAACGAAAAGGTTTATAGGAGAAATAGAAACCGAAAGCCTTAACGATTTTTTTTTATTTTTGATATATCCAGTACTAGTTATTGAAAAAATATATATATATATTGCGATACGTGGCTCCAGAATTAAAATAAATTGCGACGGGATCTGAACCTATTAGATAACTGGTCTAATTCAACTAAATTAGGAATTATTAGGTTTAGGTATAGTAGTTACGAGTCATAAAAACAAACCCTGACTCAACAGAACACAATGGCTTTGAAAATGAATGAACCACTTTTGATGACCTTTAGTATCGTACGTGGGTTACATAACCACACAACATGATTCGATGCGAGAATCGTACATTGCATGTACAGACTCAATACCATTATTTCAGCAAATGCATCGAAATACCGACAGCACTGAATTGTGCGATTGGTAGATAAATATGAAATCGAAGTGCATCGCTCACGCAAGAAAGGAACTCTAGACACTTGAACGAGAAGAAAAACATTACAACTTTTTACATTAAGGTTCTTTGAAAATGCTTATCAAAGAAAGATCTCTTTTGAGGAAAACTCTTTTGAGAAAGCCTCTTTGAGTGGACTTGCTTAAATAATCAACTTACGTATTGAAGCCGTTAACCGTAATTCTAAAGTTCTAATACCTTCTTTGGTTTTGGGGTATCTAGTAGGGTTATCTTAAGCCTGCCGGGGTCGCGGGACTAACGGATTACCGTGACCCCGGTACGTAAAGGGCTATTGAAGGACACCGTGGATTTTAGTCAGTACAAGTCTGACAGTATGGGTGGGAGGACTCATTTGATGATTTTACCACGAAAAAAAAAAGTAGGGTTTTCTTCTTCTCCTAATCTTAGTAAACTTGACAAAATCTCCCTATTCCCACAACACAGAACAGTTGTTTCAATCTTGAAATAACCCAAAGTACTAGCCAGCTGCTAATGGCATTTTTTTAGACTATAACAAATCGTATTGATTTGAGCTTTTAAATTGCTGATGTCGGCAAAAAACAGGTAAGTTGAAACGGCCGTTTGTCGCAGTGTGAGTTCCGGAAAAGGCATGGCTTCGGCAAAATCAGGCAATGATGGACGACAGGTGGTCGACACTTTTGAAAATCGAGAGCCTTTACCCTATCTTAGGACTAGACACAGGCTATCTGTCGTGATGGACTGGGTATTAGAAAGACAACAGGATATTGCTACTGAAATCAATCCAATCACTCAATATTCTATCATGTCACTGAGTAGGTGCCACTCAACATGGTATAATCAAATTCATAATCGGTGACCCCCTTCTGCGTATCCCTAAACGACATGCTGGCTGTAATTAAAAATAAATGAATAAAACAAAACAAAAAGATTGTCAAAACAGTTTCAATTGTGACGTCTGAAGTCAAACAAAATAATTATATTGAACAGATCACGTCCCAAAAAAATCAACCAAAGAAATATATAAATTATTTAGCGTTATTTATAATTTTTAACTTAGTTTTAATTTATATTAATCAACCTTTATAAAAACCCAAGAAACTTCTACATCGAGTACCAATGGGGAACATTTAATGAAACCTGTTAAAGATGAGCACAATGATATTTTTGTAGAAAATGGCTTGATGGAGACAGAGGATAAAAAAATAATAGAACAGAGTCCGCAAAAGACGTAAGTAAAAAAATATCATTGATGTCTTATGATTATGTTGATAGGTAATACCTACAAGATAGGGAAGGGACAATTAATGAAGTTCCTCATTTCGTTTATTATTTTCTGTGATGAATTGTCCGTACACAATAGGTACCCCTAAACCACAGTATAAGTAGGCTAAGGAAAAAAATACCACTATCTCCAAATTTCACCGTTAATTAGGTCGGTGCGTAGGTACCCATTATGTTCAATTTAAGACTTTTTTTTCCTATATATTTTGTTTCGAGTGGTTTTTAAAGGGCTCACATTGTATCCAGGTTATAAATTTTAAGCCTGACTGCGATGATCAATCATTTAGGGAACAGCCAAGCAATCTGCAAATGACTAATGAATAATTTATTCAAAAACTATTGAACTACCGTACTTTTCTTCCCTAGGGACGAATATGGAAACAAGGTGGCTAAGCCTTCCTTGGAGGAACCGGCGGAGGAATGGTCACCATGGTCGCTTGTGGTTGCCACCAAGAATCCACATGCCCCACCGCCGGTATCCGTCAAAAAACCGCCTGGACCCGCCTGGGACATTGGACAGGTAGGTAGATGGATGTAAGAAAGTGTTATTTGATCTGAAGTACTGATATATTTACCTGTAGGACAAAAACTGGGCACGAGGCAATCGCGGCGGTAAGGCATCGGCGTCAACGTCATGTATTTCCAATGTATATACGACACGGCCACAGGAAACTGTTCGCGTATACTTTGTAATAATGTTATTTTTAAATCTGCCATTGTCTTTGTCTTTTCTTACTTTGTCTTTCTTTTTGTTAACTTGTGTATAAAGCAATTAAAGGCTATTTATAAAACTAACTAGCCTGGCTACGGGAAGTTCCTACTCTAGACACTATTTCTAAACTTAAGCAAAAGTTTGGCAAAATGAGGTCTCCATTGTAACGAAAACTATTTAAAAGATTCCTATTAAGATTTGAAACGAGTTCGTAACAGTCAAGGCTTGAGCTATGCCAACAGTTGCTAAGCCTTGTAATGCTGTATTATGAGGCAATAATGGTGTTTCCGTTATAGATATTAGGCGTTGATGCTACATTCATCGATTTTAAACACGCGCCTCTTTGCTTAAAATTTAAATAATCTATCTACTGTGGGAGGGACTGTCAGACTTGTACTGACTGAAATCCACGGTGATCCTTCAATAGCCCTCTACGTTCCAAGGTCACGGTTACTTGATGAGACAGTAGGTACCGCGACCAAAGTAGCCAACGCTTATGGCGCCTAATGCACCTTTTTAATAATAAATATTCGAAATCTTGAAGATTAATCAAGGAGGAACATAGCAATGAGATCTGCAGTGGTCATTTCTATAATCAGTCTTGTAACAGCGCTGCACTTCGGATATTTTCAAAGCGTCGTAAAATAGCCTATTATTATAGACTCCCTCGATTAACGTGAACGAGTTTGATACCTATATGAGGTTATATTTCATGAAAAAAAAAGTTAAGAATACAACTCACTTCACCCAAGTGTCACATGTTCTTCTTTTTCCAGGTACTGAAGGCAGCGTGTCTCCTTTCCAAGCCACCACGCCCCGTTGAATTCACCGACGAACAAGAGATGCGTTGCGTGTACTCTCTCATTTACGAAGTTTTTAGATGTGAGTTTATCAAAAATTTTAGTCTCGTCGACAGTTAACACCAAAGTTTTCAATTTATTGGTCTCATGACTCTCAACCACAAATCCCTCGCGAAAGTTTTCTGCATAGGCGAAGCCGTTAAAATAGAAAATAAAACTATAAAAAGTCCATATAATACGAAATAAAAAGTTCCGTTGCGTGAACTTACTTGTAACTTGTAAATGGCTGAAGACTAACATATATCAGTAGTAAAGCGTTGATTTAACACCAAGAGTCGAAAGTTGAATAAAAGTGAAGTTGAATAAAAGATCACGAAGTTCAACGCGGCGTGAAAATTAACAGAAGATATGCTAAGCTACTTTATGGCAGTTGCTGATGCCTACACGATAAAGTTGCGATAAATAGCGTGCTAAGTTAAACTAGTTTCTTTGCTATTAAAATATGACGGGTATTTTCATTTTGGTGTTCATATCAGCCCGCTTGAACTAAAAAAAATATTGGAGTGGTCTCTAATAACTTAAACTATGCCAAGTATTCACAATATTTAAACTCGCACAGAATTCTCATGAAATACCGGAAGACTTTCAGTCACGTAATAAAATATAAGCTGCGAAAGTATTTTCCTGTTATATTTGTGAAAGGGAACTTGAAACTTCTTGCTATTTGATTAATAGATACAATGGTGTTACAATGTTCGGCTCTGTTTGAGAACGAAATTGAACTGCTGAAATCAACTGACTGACTTCAGACTGTACTGACAATTTATGTTACCATTAAAAGCTCATTTTGTTCAAAATTTTCACTCTGATAAAGGTCTCACCGACTTAGATACAATATTTTCGACGCAATTTCTGAATTTGCTGAAATCCAACCTTTAACGCCAGCTATAGATATATCCACTATAATGCCAATATTATGTATACCTGTGTTCGCCGAAATAAAAATGCCATGAATTCTATGCTATTTGCCCTTTTTATTATTCAGCACTTGGATGTCTATCCATACAGAAGTTTTCGGTCACGCGACATTATTATTTTGCGGTTTTATTTGAACTTCGTTTTCGTAAGATTTATTTTTCATACTAACGAGTTCATGTTTTCAGATAAAACCATACTAGATAAAGCTTTAGAAGACGTGGGATTTATACAAGTTCATCGTGAAGTGAGTTATTTTTTTGATATTAAGTAGAACAAGTAGATTTTAATATCTAGTACCTACTCTAGCACGAGATCTTAAATTATTAGGTTTTTTACCTGAAAACTATATGTATATGCAGTTGTATTATGTGGTTCAATTTCATTCCCTTCAAAATATAGTTTGACTGGACCTTACATTTCTAACGCCTACCTAAGTCAGAACTTCATCTGCTGCAAGATTCGCTAACAATCTCAAACTGCAGCTAATACTGAAGTGGTTGGGAGCGATGTCGACTTGAGGTGGTGCTATCGCACACTGACGGGAAAGGTCCATTAAAGCTTGTTAAATGCTGGATCTCTCTCTGTCAACAAACTTATTAAATGTGGACTGCGATAATGAATTAACCTACAATTAATCACCGTGACAGACAAGAAGGCATACAAATCGTTAGGAACATTTGGACGAAAAATTCACCGATTTCAATTGTTATGCCGCTCATGAACTTGTAAAAAGATTGGCGAAGGTCTTTTAACCCATTGCGGTTATCAAGGCTGTATATTTAACCCTCATTACCGAGCAGTAATAACTCCCCGTTAGGGTAGGTTCGACAAGATGTTACAGTACAAAGTATGCCCCATCTAATTCGCATTACGCCGTTCTCGTGACCGAAACCATTTCTTTTTTTTTTCGAACGCTGAGAACGCTCACGAAAATGAGCTCTATATTTATGACCGTTTATTCTTGTTGGTTTACGAAAAAATCTGATAAATAGGTTCTATTATTAAAAACACGAATCGCAGTGTTCGAGACATTTTGGATAAACACCATTTAATTGGATAACGAATAACCGGACGTTATATATAGAAAACTTAAAATTACTAATACAAATGACCCTACAACATGGATTGCGCTAGGTTTTACCTTCTTGCGAACAAAGGAATTGGTCAATTTTTTTAACAACTTTTATAGATCTACCAATTGCTCTAACAGCTCCTGTCTGTCTATCTGTATGCTATCCAGTTTATACCACACCGTCACACAATATGGCTGTTCCTAATGGAGTTAGCGAGAAGGCGATGGGGAGCGCGACCAAGAAGCGAAATAGAGCGAGCGACAAAACTCTTGGAAGAAAATGGATATCCCTTCAAGGAAATAGAGCAAGTCTTATGGGACCAAAGGGTCCACCTCGCCGCCTCCATAGCAAGAATTCGCATTAAAAATCGGGCTTTCTCGTAAGTTGAACGAATGTTTTATTTTAGGTTTTGTCGCCGAAAGAATAGAAAAAATGATAGACACTTTTCGATTGTATTAAAAAAATAGGAGTCGTATAGAAATTAGTTTGTCTGTTCTTGTTAGAATTAAGATTAGCATTGGTGCATGCTACACGACTTAAAGGGTGTCTCATCATTATTGCTGTTCTAAACTTTACTTATTTTCAATTCAAGACTTACAAGATGCTCAATCTACAAGCAGGTGATAAAATTCCCAAAAATATAAAATTGTCATACCCAAGTAAGGCCAGTTAAGTAAGTCGCGTTATTCCATGTTTACGTACCGAGCCTTGAATATTTTGTCATGCAATCCCAATAAAAAGTGCTTACGCAAAAATCGAAGGCCATAAGACCAAATATTGATGTATAAAGGTCATTACAATGTTTTATTGTCTCCAGGCTATCGGAATTATTGCCACCCCACTTGCGTGAGGAGCGTGTGTCGGCGTGTGTCCACAAAGACTCGGTTACGGGATGGGTCAACACTTTTAAAGCGAAGTTAGTTTTCTGATTTACTCCTGTTATTTTGACAAAGTTTCATCCAGCACAAATCACAAATTTCGATAAATGCCAGACAGATTTCATCCAGTTTAAAAACAAACGAAATGTCACATAAGACACGGTCGTCTGGACTATCTACAGGTCCAAAGCACGTGTTGTAGAACTGTACTGGGACACAGATCTCGCTTTGATCATAGTATATTTTGAGAATCAGTATGTTACCTATGCGGGCCAAAGAGACAACCCAGGTGAAGCCCTCGACTTCGCCTCCTACAAGCCAGTTGCTGAATTTCTTATTTCACTTTGATTCTCAAGCAATTTAAGTCAAAAGTGTCTCTCAAACTTTTGTTTTTAGAAAAGTGGCGTTGCTAGTGAAGCGATTACACGAGTTGGGGTATACATACAGCAACTCTCGCCAACTTTGTGCGGGAGAATACAGATTCGACCGAGTCTGTCCTAGGTTGGTGATTTTTATTGTATTTCCATATCTTTTAAGATCCTTGTCATGCGAAAATTCGTCTTCATAACAGTAGGGGAGATCTAATGGGAAGGCCAGGTGGGGCACGTACCCCGGGCTCCAGCTTCCAGGGGCGCCAAAATCATAAACGTGCATGATTGCTTGCTTGCAAGATCGACGAGATCGCTATATCATTGTTCTTAGCAAACCTCTTGCCTCGTTCACAAGTCAAATGGAACAAAAATCTTTGATCAGTACAAATCCTAATCCTAATCCTAACTAATATTATAAATGCGAAAGTAACTCTGTCTGTCTGTCTGTCTGTCTTTCTGTCTGTCTGTCTGTCTGTCTGTCTTTTCTTCACGCCTAAACTACTGAACCGATTTGTGTGAAATTTGGTACAGACATAGTTTGGAACTTGAGAAAGGACATAGGATAGTTTTTATTACAAAAAAATAAAAATAAAAAATAAAATTTATGAAATGCTCTAACGGAGTATAGATAATTCCTTAAACTCTCAATAGATGGCGGTGATCGTTCAATGGTGTCGATCGTTAAACGAGTTGTCACTATGGATTGATAGATGGCGTTGGAACCAAAATTGTACTTATTGTCGGTTGTATGATAGTTTATGTGGACTGGTCCTGTTTCGTAAATTTTAAATTGTTCCGTTGTATAATTGGTGTTCCTGTGATGCTTATGAGAAACTATATAACTAGATCCACCAAGACTATATAACGGCATACGGTTACAAATAACCTATTTAGGACAGAATGTCATTAAAGCCGTTATTATGACTGGGATGGCAAAAGGCGAAACTTTTATTAGGTATTCCCCGTATTCCCATCATTCCAACTGATTTGCCATTCCAATTCAAAAGAGTTCAGTTTCCGCTGTAAACTGCGTTTGCAATGACCATAAATAAAGCCCAAGGGCAAACGCTAAAAGTTGCGGGGGTACATCTTGAAAAAGACTGTTTCTCCCATGGACAACTCTACGTTGCGTGCTCAAGAGTGTCGAAACCACAAAACCTTTATATTTTTGCAAAGGATTTCTAAACTTAAAACGTGGTAAACAGAAATGTCTTGGTGTAAGAAACTTTCATAATGTCTAAAACCTAAAATAATAGAAAATTTGTCAAGGGAGAAACAGTCTTTTTTCCTTTTGGACTGAAATGTTAAATCAGTAGAATGATGAGAAAATAAGGGAAAAATAACATTTTCGCCTTTTTCGATCGGCAAAACGGCTTTAATGCCCTAAATGAGTATAAGTACATCTCTTAATTTCAAACGCAGAGCTCATTATGTTGATTTTTGAAGAGTTCCCTAGAATATCCCGCGAGATCGGGAACTATGTGGGTAAAACCAAAAATCTGCTGGAAGTCACTCTTCCACGCGAACGAAGTCGCGGGCAAAAGCTAGTAAAAAAGTATTTAGGAAATAATATAAGTTATAGTTTTTAGGGGGTGCCTCTATCAAGTTTTGCCTCGGGTTCACAAAAATCGTAGATTCTGCATATCATACACATTAGTTCTATCTAACTGTTAATGTTGGTTCATCGATTTCAATTCCAGATTTATCACTCTACGGCCACCAGAAAATGCCACCATTGGCCAATTGGAGCTTGTTAGGGACGGAGTGATAGTGCTGCAGGTATTTATTATCTTATATTTCTTTACACCTTTAGGTACACCAAGCATTTAGTGACACTCGCGTCTCTCATCTCAGAATTATTTGATGATCTTGTCTTTAGTTTAGGTTTTTTCTTATTAAAAAAAATGCCCTTTACTAGTAATTCCTGTACCGTGTGTGCGTTTACAAAACATTTAAACTCGTATGCACAAACGGCCAGACAGGGAAAAAGTACGTAGCCCCCGTAGGCCTTTCAAATATTCT
The DNA here is from genome assembly GCA_943136025.2 of Agrotis puta. Taxonomy (NCBI): domain Eukaryota; kingdom Metazoa; phylum Arthropoda; class Insecta; order Lepidoptera; family Noctuidae; genus Agrotis; species Agrotis puta. The sequence continues at coordinate 12,882,806 of OW964176.2, read as the reverse complement.
TTCCGTAAGAAGCTCGAACCCACATTACATAGTACAGCAACCAATCACACAACCACTGCGGCAACCGTGAAGTTGTACCAGAAACTAATTATCAAACATGTCTCTTCCATCAGGAGCGTGAATTTTGCGAGGGCGCATCAACTTTGTGTCGTGCTCTCCGCGCCAATTCTCTCCGAGGTGTAGTGGCACAAACGCACGCGTCTTCGCCTCGCTGCTCGGCTTATCTTGCTGCTCAACTGCGAGAACTGGCCGCAGTCCTCAAAGCGAAGGCTCCAGCAGCACCAGCGACGCCTGAACTCGGGAAACTAGTTGTGTTCGGGGCTGGTGATAAGTACGATCGACATTTTATTATCAACTGATCAAAAACCTCTCCCTTCGTCTCTTCGTCAGCGGTTTTCTTTTTGCGATGTCTCTATTCTTATTCTTTCTTCGGCTTTATAAAAACACCTTTCTCCACACTAGGATCGTGGGTGCGTTTAAAATCGTATACACAAACGTCCAGTCCCGAAACAAGTAGATCATACAAATATTTGATGCGTGCCCGCGTTATATTCTACTGTCATCGCCTTCTGGAAGGATTATTTTTCACCAGTAATTCCATCTTGTTTCTAGAGTGCAAAGCTACGTCTGTGCTCTACGTAACTTAGGCATTGAAGCATCTGAAGTTCCTCAATCTGGAGCCTCCGTGTGCGTCCTCAGTGAAGCTGTACATTGTGACACTCCTGCAGTTCTTCACGCGCTGGATGGAGTCGTGGCTGTGTTGGCTACTCCACCTAACTCATACTCAGCCGTTACAGATCCTATTGATCTGGTTTGCGGACGCGGCGGAGACCTTGCAATGCTTGAGGTATGTTTGATCAATTCTACCGAAATTTTAAGTTTCATAGTTAAGCAGGATTAATAGAGATATTTACTTTAGATTCTAACAGAATCGGAAATGGATGTGAAGGGCAAGGAGCGAGTGCAAACGATATTGGAGGAACAAAAGAAAACTTTAAAATGTCTCATGTCGAAACCTCAGGTACCAAAGTAATTTTTAAACAACGGTTTTAGTATTAACCTTACATCCAACTCAGATACTCAGATTGATTTGTATTTTAGATTCAAATGATATTGTACGAGACTCATTCAGCTTTAGAAGCGGAGAATCAAGCACAAATCACACGAGCAGTCGCAGAAGCTAATCGATTGGCACGTGAACGACATGCGTTTCTGAAAAGGAAGCATCGACAATCTGTAAGTTGACGAGACTTATATTTTCTCCAGAATCTTCCTATGCCTATAAAGATCGCCTTTTCGATTGATTTTACCTGGATCAGAAACTATAGGACTTGTTATACAAAAAATACCAGACAGGCACTTGTAAGATAAATTGCATCAGCCTAAATAAACCTGATGCCCCTTTTTTTTTACTTGGTAAAATCATCACATGAGTCCTCCCATCCAGAGCAGAGCGGGAGGGACTGTCAGACTTGTATTGACTAAATCCACGGTGTCATTCAATAGCCTTTTACGTACCGGGGTCACGGTAATTCGAGAGTCCCGCGACACCGGCAGGCTTTGGCCCTCTATAGGCCACCGTCACTACCGTCACCGCCGTCACTATGCTGACTCTTCTTGGCCTGATGCCCCTTTAAACAATTTACGAGTACATACTTACCTACGTTTTGTTTTTCCAGAGTCCACAAAAGCAATCAGCCCAAACATCTGCCAACGAAGTTGTTGTTGTGAGTGAAACCAATGTATCCGTCGCAACAAACGATTCGACGACTACGCTTACCACGGGTTCTCGCTCTGACTTAGATAAAAACGATACAGAGGAGTCTTCCGTCGATGGTGCCGAGGAACAACCATCCACATCTTCCCCTTCTAATACTACCAAGGGTAAAGCCAGTGATGCCGTTCTGAAAAAGCAAGCAGAAAGTACGGAAGTGCGTTCAAAGGCGGGGACGAATAAAGCAAGACCTATCCCCGAATTGCCCGGCCAGGAAATTCCAAAAGACCCTGATAAAGATAGCCCTAATGTTGTTGTAAGTACAAAACACTTAATATGACCTATTTTATTTCCAATTTGCATTGGAATTGTTGGAATTGTCTACATTGTTGCAGGTGCCAAGTTGTGATTTATTTGAAATAAGGATGCTGCCAAATCTCGGGAATGGTTTAGATATCAATTATATACTAGAAAGAGACGGGTGTTATCTTGGTCTTATTCAGAGGAAGGTATGCATTTTTATCTTAGTAATGGTTTATATTGAGATCTATTTAATTTTGCTGAGCGATAGCGACTACAAAACTTAACGCATTTACAACATCATAGAAGGTTCAGGTTCTTTCCTTGATGTCCACAGTATGGAATATTTAAAATCTTAAATACTACTTTGGATTCTCATCGACAGCTTGCCGCTACAATATCAATCAACTGCTACTTTAATTATTTCATATTACATTCCATGACGCTTCTTAATCACATTTTAAAAAAATGTTTGAATCGATTTGAAATTGAACACGTTTGACGTGGTCGCTATTAGTCTCGTATGGTTTGGAGACCAAGGCCTTGCACAACGGTAGGTTGACCGCAGGAGATCACCCGGCTCGACGCTAAATTTATGATCCGCGTGGCGGAGGACCGCGGACTGTTCGGACCCAGCGCTGGTGCCGCGCAGCCGCAGCGACGAAAGCGGGTCGAGACCGCGCAGCTGTCGCCGAGGAGGAGACGAAGGAAGAATAGCTTTGAGGTAAGTCACATAGTTGCTAATGCTACACTACTCTTAATAAACTATCTGTGGTCTACCTGGAAGACGCAGCGTAGGCAGGCCCCCCACTCGACGACATCGTGAGAGTCCCGGGCAACCAATGGATGCAAGTGGTGAATTGTCGTTCGGCGTGGCGGTACAAGGGGGAAGCCTAAAAATAAATAAAAATAAAAAACCTCTGAACCATCTACGGACCCAAGTGGGAAGATGTAACTCCAAACTCGTTAAGTGGGTCTAAGTCATTGGAACAACAACGTGGTGTAGATGTAGAGCTGTGTCGCAAATTATGGTCCACCTCCTATCCTGCCCTCTTAGTCTCATAAAGAATACTCGTACTTTGTAACAATGGCACACCACCTCGGATACGATAGATTTTCATTTTGACTGCTTGCGTAACTATCAACTTCTGTAGAATGAAGGACAAACCCCTGGAATAAGTTGGGTTTTCAATATAATTCGATAGTTCACGTTATAATAACTCGGAGACGGAACCCTTAGGACAGCGGGGCCTAGACTAAGTGCTCTTCAAAATTCCCATAGGACAAGACGGCCCTACATTTATTGGGTCCGAGAAGGAAGACTATTATCATTATCATCATATCAGCCCGGGATCACCCACTGCTGGGTATAGGCCTCCCCCTTTTTTTGCCATATCTCTCGGTTCTGTGCGTCTCTCTTCCATCTATTCCCCGCGATCTTGACGATATCGTCAACCCAACGGGCTTTTGGACGCCCAAAAGCTCGTTAGGGAGACTATACGAATGACATACTCAGGTGGATCGAGTAAATGCCCCTACATATGCGTCCCTGTGTCGCTCGGCGCGGCGCGGCAGTGCGCCGGGCTGCATGTCGGCGGCCGCACCCTGTAGTGCGCTGCGCTGCGAGCGACACGAGCGACAGCAGGCCGCAGCCGCCGCCATCACCGCCGCCGCCTGCACTTGTAACGCGAGACACAGGTAGCTCAGGATTGCCTTATCCCCACCGAAACAAGACAACAAATGGAAAAATGCACGGCTCGTTCATGACCACAGGACTATAGGTCATTACTTACTTCCTTGCCCAAAGTGCTGTTCAATATCAAAGGCAAATTGGGACGTCGCATGCCTACTGTGCTACTGATAGATGGCAGGATATGCGACGTCAACAGTGCATGACCAAATATCAAACCTTTCGTTCGTTCCTTTACTTTTTCGTAGGTACCGGCGTTCATCAGCGAGTGGTGTGTCTGGGGGGGCTATTGAGGAGGTCCAATCATCACGCTTGCAGGAACCTCCGTGCCGTCAACCGTTCCCTCTCGTCGTACACGAGCTCCATCTCAAAGAAGCTGTCAAACACCATAAGATTTTCGTTTCCTGAATTATTAGTGTGCCAGAATTAATATGTAACTTTAGTCTTAAGTTCGGGTAGGTATTATGGCAACAATTCGGTTTCAGTCAGTAAACTTTTTAATTGACCTTATTACTACAGTCGGTGCCTATCATTGAATGACCCATCTTATATGGCAGAATAATGTTAAAGTGGGTCAAGTAATGCTGCCCACCGACTAGTATTTGCCCTAAGGCATTGTTAGTTCCTCTGAACTTATCATAATTCTAGTCGTACAAAGCTGTTACCAGATTATGCTAATCGAAATTTTTCGTTTAGCATAATCTGGTATCTATCTCGTCGCAGTCGCGTCTGCTGAGCGTGGGATCCTGGGTTCGATTCCCGGGTTGGGCAAAAAGTGCTAATGGGATTTTCTATAATCATTTCTCAAATAGCAGTCTTGCGCCTGATCTCTCTCCGGTCTTGTTGGATTGCCGTCCCATCGGACCATGAGAGTAAAGAAATAGAGTGCACCTGCGCCTGACAGTAGTGCAGTATAACATGTCCCGCGCAGATGGCTAATCTCCGCAGAGAGTCCTCCGTGGCTGAATGGGTCAGGAGGACTATTATTCCGTTCTTTCTTCTAACTTTAATTTCTCGAGTTCCCCTTAAATACTTATTTTGTGTAAAAATATTTAGTAAAAACTTAGCTTTAAAAGCCCCTGAGAACTCAAAAATATACCAGCACAATTCTCAATGAAACCTTGTCATGTCATGGTGCAGAAATGTTAATTTTTTCGAGCTCACTGCGCTCGCTCTTCGTTGGAGAGTAAAGTTGTCACGATCCAGAAGCATAAACTTCTCGAGTTCGCTTTTAAAGTGGTCTTGCTCGCTTCCATCGAAGATCCTCCGACCCGCCATCTGATCGCCTATCAAGGCTTAGATATCTGCTTTGATCAATACCTACATATATTTTGTAAACAACTTCTTTGTTAAGATGCGCCAAATTGATCACCAATTGAGCGAGTTTCTCGCACTTAGTCGAATTTTGGGTGGCTGTGCCCACCTTTTTTGGAGGTTGGATCCACGCCTGATCACTTACTTGTCGCGTTACCTCGTGATACTCGCATCTTTGAGCGCCATCGCTTACATTTCGGTGTGTACCGGACCCTTATAATATGATTTTAGCCTAGTTTATTTTATCCTAGTTTTGTTACTTATTATACGCAAGAATTCATACTGTTAATATATTTTTATCTTCGGTGCCATTTTTTAAGAGAGAATACCAATAGATTTGCCGGTACTTTGCTGAAAAAAACTTAAAATTGTATAATTTTATTCAGATGTACTGTTTTAACATCACTTTTCAGTACCGTATTACTAATTAAATGTATTGGTGTTAACTTCTTATATTTCTTGAGTTATTGAATTCTCTTTAGACAATTATTTTTCCAATTATAACCTTTCATACACAAATATTCGTTTTATTATACACTAGCGATCCGACCTGGCTTCCCGCAGGTGCAATGAAAATTCAAAATATAGCCTATGATAGTCAAGAATAATGTGGCGTTCTATTAGTAAAATAACTCAAAATCTGTTCAGCAGTTCCAGAGATTATTTCGTACAAACTCAATTTGGGACACGACGCTTTGGTCGTCAATCGTCTGCGAAACAAGAAACATCAAAGCCTTCAATCCCCGAGGGATAAGGCAGTGATGTGTTTTTCTATTTCACACATATTTCACCATTCAACTGCCCAATTGAATTCATTTTCGAGCGTATTTACTTATCAACCACTAGCTGTGGCGAGCTGCTTCGCCCCGTGTAATTCACAAATAATCCCACGGAAATGTAATATTTGAATAAACATATATTCTGTGTTAATTCAGATTTAAACTATCTTGTAGTTTTTGTGTGATTTTGAACAAGCATCCATCCATCCATGCTCACAAACTTTCGCATTTATAATATTAGTTAAAAAATGTAAACAAAACAAAAAAAGCTGTGTATAAATAAAACAAACTTTATTAATTAAAGTTACAAAGACCAGCAGTGGATCATTTACAACAATACTCGTTTGTTCAACGTCAAAACTACGCGCGTAGGTTAAAGCATTCCGAATCCTTTCGAGTAACTTATTGCTTTCATCAGTCTGTCTTGTAGTTTGTCCTTTGTCTCGTATTCGGGGAGAAGTAGGACATTGAAGCAGGTATGTGCGGTGGGGAGACGATCACAATCCGGTCCATTCCTCGCGATCACTAGTTTGAGGTGACTTAGGCCTCCTACTGGGACCCGATCGGAGCCTGTCGTGAACTGCAGAAGTTTCCTCTTGTCGTCCAGCGATAAACTGTGGACGAGGCTCCAGAAGTCTTTTATCGTTTGAGAGTCTGATGTGTAGCCGCCGTCGTATTCTGTTGATTTTTCTAGCTCGTTGAAGTCAAAGTTCTGCAAGGAGAAGGAGGGATATTATAACCTCTGGAATAGCAGCAAGCGGCCGTGAGGGTTGTCGAATTAAAGTGTACATAAATGTAATGTCAGCGAAAGAGTAACATATATGTACGTGCAGCAAATTTTAATAAGTTAACCTGTTATTTATGCACTCTAGCTGTATACTTGCTTGAAAATTGTAACACACTGACTGTTTAAAACTTGCTGTGTGTTTACTTAACATCTCGGGCGATTTATAATTGAAAATGATAAAAATCAACGTCCAATGAGCGACTGTCTGTTATGTACAGACGTGTGTACGTAAGGCGCTGGGGCGTTTTCGCTTATGTACACCCGGGTGTACGTAACGCGCCCGAGAGGTTAACTGTTTAAGCATGATCATATTTAAAAAAAGTAGGGTTCAAATACTTATCGGCTTTGCATTTAGTAGCAAGGCGAATTGATGATCGAAAATGTATAAAATTGGAGTCAAAGTTTTAAAGTAACTCAAAACAGGACACCATTAAAATCAACTCTATTGGAGAAAATAAATTACCATCATACGTTTCCAACACTAATGTGAAACCTTCATACACAAATAAGTATGGCAAAACTTACCTTGCTACCACAGACAAGCATCTCGACCTCCTCGGGTCGGAACAGCGACGCCAGAGGACTCTCATCCGTGACCATCAGGAACCCGCGCCTGAACGCCTTGAATTGAGTATCTACCGACTCGTTTAATAAGAAATCTGCATACATTTCTACGAATTCCTGAAAGAATATTTAGGGTTAAAACGTTGGAAAATATAAAAGAGGAAAGTGAAAATACCATGGAGGAATGTTAGAATATTAGGGGGGAATGTCCTAGGTAAGAGACTGATAATAGAAATTGCCACAATTGAAAGATAAGGTACTGTTTATATACTGAGTAAAAGAAAAGCTGTTCTCACCTTCTTATTTTCCTGTGTAACAAATATTTCATCTCCATTTTCTTTGAGATCATGGAATATTGCGTTTCCGAAAACATCTTGATAACAAATCCTGAACGTCTGGTAATATACTTCTTCTAAATCATCGCCAGTGTAATCGAGCATGTCTTTTAAACCATTGTAAAGCGTCTGGAAAAAAAAAATATTTGACATAAATCAAATAATATGTATGTAGTTTATGATCGTTACGTGAATCTGCGATTAACAAGATGAGCCCACATATAATACTTACAATATTCCAATCCGCTAAGTCCTCAAATGATCCTTTCTTTCCCATAAGCTTCCTATACACGACCATGGGGAAGTTGACGGCGAGTATTACGTTGTTGTATATCGCGAGACCGAGCACTATACCAATCAATGTGAACTGTGCCTCCGTTTCAAACGATGTCATGTTAAACCTGTAATTTGAACATGTTTGATTTAAGCAAGGTTGGTAATATGTTGACATTCCTCTCTGTGTTTTCACATTTCCCCTCTACATAATGTCACATTCCCCTTTTATATTGTCATATTTTCCCATATGTATTTTTATATTATGCTGTTTTATTTTCAAATTCCTTATAGATATTTTGAGACGATACAAATTAATAGAATGTAAACAAGCTTGGTGTTTCATCAGAGAATCAAGAAATTATTTTACTTACAAAACAATGATACAATAGATGATGTATGTATACATCTCTTTCTCGCACAAGAATTGCCTCACTTATTCTATATGTGGTTACTGTAAAGTGGACTTTCATAATAAAAAACATAAAGTTTGTCTGTTGACTATGAACAAAACATACCATACAGTGAGTGAGTCAGGTTGTTGTGTGAACATGCCGTAGTCAGGGTTGAAGATCTCCTCCACTATCAATTGGAAGAACTCCTTCGAGACACCTCCTTCGTCCACGCCCTGTTCTCCTTCGAACTCCACTACTAGCTGCTTCTTTAAGTCTAGGGCTCGCTCCATGGCTACCATTTCCAGCTGAAGATTGAAAAAGTAACTTTATTGAAGTATTTCATTATAACATTTAACTAATTTTATAAATGCGAAAGTTGGATGTTTGAGTGGATGGATTAATGTTGATTATTACTCATCATTTCAGCCTGGCAACACCCACTGATGGGTATAAGCCACCCCCATTTTTGCCATATTTCTCGGTTCTCTGCGTCTCTCATCCATCTGATCCCCACGATTTTGACAATATCGTCAACCAAAACGGGCTTTTAGCCGGCCCTGGTTTGTTTGGCTGAACCTTAGCCGCCATTCGCCACCAAAACCTTACTCTCTGCCATCTCCACGTCTAGCCAGATGACTTGCCCAATTCCACTTGAAGCACATTATAGACTTTCATCCGATGACGGCTTTCGGTGTTACGTTTACTACTCAATCACATCAGAACGGCTGGACGAGACCTTGATGAAATTTGGCTCAGAGATAGGTTTTAAGCCTGGAATAACACCCCTCGCAATTGTATAGACAACATAGGTTTTGTAATAAATCCAATGCAATATTTTTGCTTTGTAAAACCACACAGGTAAAATCTTTTATATTTTCTAAAATATAGTTTTTTTTAATATTTTAGAAGAAATAAACAATTTGCAGCAGCTTGTTGCGCAACATAAATGTATTCACTCAAAGTTATAAACTATTACTGAATTACAAAAAGACTCACCCCAACCAGTGCATCATCAATAATATTCGTCCGGCGAACTTTGAGCCTCAGGAAGGGCATCGGCGGCGCGGCCCCGACCACCGCGTGCAGCAGCGACACGCGCCGCTCTGAGTACATACGGATGCGGTTCTCATAGTACAGGCCGAGAGACTTCGTGGCCACAGTCAAGATAAACGGGTACCTTAGGAACGCGAATTTTCTACCTGGAACGTGAATGGAAGAGGTGACGAAACCTGGACAAGTTTTTTAAGAGATATACATATAGTGATTGTGCACAAAATAGTGTTTGTTTCTACTTTTTTTTTTACATGGTAAAATCATCACATGAGTCGAGGACTGGGTGGGAGGCCACCCAGGGCAGAGCGGAAGGGACTGTTAGACTCGTACTGACTAAAATCCACGGTGTCCTTCAATAGCCCTTTACCGGGGTCACGGTAATTCGTGAGTCCCGCAACCCCGGGTTTGTTTCAACTTACGAAAATTTTCTACTTAAGTCTTTGTTCCTACAGTTAAATGTTTACTAAACCTACTGTCCTACTAATATTATAAACATGAAAATTTGATGGATGGATGTTTGTTACTCTTTCACGCAAAAACTACTGAACAAATTTATATGAAATTTGGTACACAGATAGTTTAAGATCTGCATTAACACATAGGATAGTTTTTTATCCCGATTGTATGTTTCCGGGGGATAATTTTCGAGTTGTAGCAGACGGAACCGCTGGTAACAGATAGTTATTTATAAATACTGGTTTGAATTAAAAAAAAAATGTTAGATAGTCTATTTATCGAGGAAACTTTATAGTGTTAAAGCTTATGCTTTATAACATCACACTATGATGGAGTCCAATAAGAGACCAATAAGAGCCAAACAGCAGGTGAAGCCACAGGAAACAGTTTAAAATAAAATTTACAAAGTGCCAAACAAAACTTACCTTTACTTATTTCCATCTTATAATTACCAAAGTCTATGTCCATTTCAATAGTATCACTAAGAGGTTCGTTGTAGAACTCCTCAAATGGCAGGTATGGCTTTCTAGCATCTAAAACATTTATATCTAATACAATGGCTGAAACAAAACAATGTTACATTAATATTGGGTGCAACAAGCATGTAGCATAGCGAGTGTTCCAAGTAAATAAAAAAAAAAAAAAAAACACAATTAAGGTATCTTAAGAAAAAAAGGAAGAATATGTTGAATTCGTAATAACAGCGCAAAACAGTAAAACAATGGGAATCAATTTAATAGAAATCTTTAAAAAAATCAAACTTAACAAGGAAATTAAAAATAAATAAAGTAAAATGCTGAAATTATGGTGTAGTAGCTATTGAGATGATTATAAATTGCATGGCCCAGACATTGTTTTTATTAAAGCCAACCTTACTAATGAATTTGTAGGATTTTGTGTGGCCACCTATGATGTCATTAATTTGGTAACACATTGATTACATTGTTCACTGATTTCAATGCGACCAAAACTTAATTTTACAATTGATTTAACAGGGTCTCAGTCTTATAAAATGTTAATTTAAAGAAGTCTTTTCTTGGAATTACCTGTTATTAAAGTATTACGTAAGAGTAAAATGTCCTTTGTTTCTTTTTGTTGACAAAAGGCCTGGGGGTGGATGGCTGTTATGTCAAAAATATTTAGGAGGTATTTATTCACACGAATATGACAATTCTATAAATATTACATAGGGGAGGGGGAAGAGTTTTATTTACTTCCACTGCAAAAGGGGAGTGGGGGCTTAAAATAACAAAAAATCTACTTTTGTAACATTTGAATAACCCCTTTACTGTCTACTACCCTATCTCATAATCCGGCAGTGATATACATAAGCCAGCACATTAACCTACCTAAATCTGTCAAATTTCTTTAATATGTTTTTGAACCTCATCACAATAGTAGAAGGTTTACGTTCGAATGGTAACATTTGAGAGATTCGGGTATGTTGACCTGTTGGCGTTTACAAAGAAGTATGCTTACCTAAGGGGTCCTCGAGCTGCAGATGTTTGGAGGACTTTATCGACGACGGAGGGTACAGGTGACCCAGTACGTTCTCCAGCGGGTCCTGCTGGTTGGTCAACACTATGGGCTCCTCACGCAAGTTGTTGGACTCCACCATACCGGCCAGCATGTTTGCGTAGTATACTATCTGTGGGGTAAGATGTTTTAAAGTTACTGTTGAGTCTTTGAATTTCTCTTTCGGGAAAACTTATCGGGTACGCCGCAATTGCGGCGGTAAGACCCCTTTTAGAGGCGTGGCTGGATAGGCGTCACCGCGTCCTTACCTACCGCATGACGCACGTCCTCACCGGACACGGAAGTTTCGGGAGGTTCCTGTGTCTGATAAGGAGGGAAGAAACGCCCCAGGCGTTTCTTCCGTCCTCCCTCCACCCCAGCCGCAGTGGAAGACGCTCACGGCGACGAACATCGGCATACGATCTCCGGCCACCGTAGGCGTGGGCATGCGGGCGGCGAGTAATGGGCAACTCACTGTCCGACCATGGACCATGCTCGGGTCGACAGCGCGTTGTGTTCCATGCGCGCCTCAAAGAGTGTCAGCAAAATGACGGAGCCCCCCTCTAGAGGGCCAAAGCATGCCGGGGTCGCGGGACTCACGAAATACCGTGACCCCGGAACGTAAAGACCGTAAAGACCCATTTGGCGTAGCCGTGGGACACACAATGTTATATTATTTGTTATTTCGTTGATGTTTTTTTATTTACTTTTATTTACTTTTTTATTAATTTTTTTTCTCATTTCTATTTGTTAATTTGTGTGTCCGGTAATGGTTACCCAAATAAACGTTTTTTCTTTCTTTCTTTCTTTCTAAAGGATCATGAAGGACACCGTGGATTTTAGTCAGTACGAGTCTGACAGTCCCTCCCGCTCTACCCTGGGTGGGAGGACTCATTTGATGATTTTACCAAGCTAAAAAAGAGAGGGAAAACTTATACGTCTGGAGGTGAACCAAATTGCGGCAGCAAAGCTTCCGAATCGATTGTCTTTTTTATCAGTTGGAAACCAGTAGAGTGGTTTCTATGTAACTCGATGGAAATAATTAACTATTTTCTTTTCTCTTTCTTTTAAAAAACTATGCCCGACACTAGGAATTTAAAATGTATCGACTACCACATCATATAACAAGCTTGTAACTTTGTGATAATGTTGTATAATTTTAAGACAGACATACCTTCATAAACTTGGTTGCCGTGGTGACGACGTCGTCGTCTTGCACTTGGAACTGCCTCGTATAGTTGGTGGATATAACCCTGAGGGTTATGAGCTGCTGCAGTGTCTCCAGAATGTGACGCAGACTGTCCTTGCAGTGCTGCGCCCAGATGCGGGCCAGTCGAGCTTGACCTGTGGAATAAAGAAATAGATCAGTGGATACTTGATGAAGGGTTCTAAGTAAAAAATTGTGAGCAAAGGATTAATTAAGAAACCACTTTATAGACAGTGTGATATGGTATGTCATGGGTATGATTTTTCCACCCGTATTAGACACTACTCTCTTTTTTTTTAACAAATGAGTCTTCACTCTCAGGGCGGGAGGGACTGTCAGACTCGTACTGACTATAATCCATGAATATCCAAGGCGTTCCATGGTGACGGTTAGCTGATGAGACTGAGGGTGGCTGGAAATCACCAATTACGCACATAACATACAGATTTCGAACAGGGAGGAAATAAAATTTTGTTTTTAATTATTTTGTGTGCAAAATTGATTTATTCTATTTCTTTCTATACAAAGTACCTTTAACCGTCAAATACTCAGCAGCATGGCAGAGCGCGGGCAGCGCAATCTCCAGATAGTCGCTACATCCGAGGTCGGGCACCTCGAAGGCGATCACGAAGCAGTCCACGGCGTCCTCCATGCTCATGGTCTTCGTTATCCGCAGGTCTATGCACATGGTGTCTGCGAACGTCTTCAGTGACGTCACTAACGCTGAACTGTAGTATTCTGATGGCACCTGAGACAAATGTTTTAAATTACAATGGGCTTTGTTTGCAAAACGTACAGACGGATTTAAAGCTGCGTAAACCCTTAGCGAGCCGTCTGAGCCTCCTCCTAAGTATGTACGCTTTATATAAACTAATGCTTTGTTTGTGCTCAACTCGCCTAATGTAGACGCAGCTTTATATTACTGTGCGTTCGGGCTAAATAATTAAATTAAAACGTGATGATATCTCTTTTGTATTAGTCAAAATTTTTATCTCCATCAGACATGTTTTATTAGGTAAAATTTGACAACTTCTTAATGATTAAATTATAAGACCTGTAGAACTGTTCTCGTGTTTTACAAAAAATATATCCTTGTATCTTGACAGCTCTAATGCATGTAATGCGACAACCAAATGAGCATGTCTAATATTCACTTATCCAGCTCAACGGAAAATTACGGAAAGTACGTTCCATTCTGGCTTGCGCCAAAGTCGACACCCGATTCGGTTGAACGTAATTTCATTGTCTCATTTTGTTTTGAGCGACGCGAGGTCATCTACCTTATTTTTTGGCACGACACATTTTTTGCATATCGTCGCATAAGACGCATAAGTTGCGATGCGTCGCAGCAACGGGTCCACGTATTTTAGGGCAAGGCCACAACAATGCGTTGCGGCGTAGCATCGTCAAAATCTCTGAAGCCACACAACGAAATTGTATTGCCATGCATCGTCGTTTTTGTGATACGATGCCTACGCTGCCACGAAGAAAGATACATAGACCGTCGCAGACGCAGTAAATCGTCTAAATGCAACCTCGCAGGGGAACATTGTCCGTTGTGGCACCACTGTCAACGTTGGGATGATGACGCACTTAAGGGGCGCTCACTCCTAAGTCACATATTATAGTAAAAAAACTGCATAATTGTACTATTACAACAATACTTGTGTTTGGTATAAATAAGATAGATTCTATTGGACGTTGCTTGTCTGATTAGGAAAAACGTATCTACCAATAATCGAACAAACTGAATTAAACTTATCAAAACCGCCAAAACTAGACCTAATGTGGCGTTTGAACTTAAATGACGATATTCTGATAAGCTCACAACTCCTGTTAACCCAAAACGAGTTTGATAAAATGTCTAGCAAAATCTTGACCAATGAATTTTCGTTCGCTTTAGTGGCATTGCATTTAAGACTTTAGAAGGCTGGTAAATAGGTTTAACTTACTTTGGCAAGGTATTGAAAGGCTCGGCGACATGAAGCCACATCCAACTCTGGTACCGCAACGCTGTCTACATCTTTGTCCGGATCACTTGATAAACACATTGCATTTGACTCCTTATCTAAAATGAAAAAAACTCATTCTCAATCACGATAGCTTAGTTAGAGGGTTCTAAAAAACTTAGCACTCTGAGGCAGTGAGGGTCTGTGGCCCCAGGGAGGGGGGACTCATTTGATGGTTTTTACACTCCAAAACAAAGGTTTCAGAGACAATACAACATGAGCCAGAAATACTACCAAAAGAAACTACTACAAAATCTAACTAATATTATTAACGCGAAAGTTGGATGTTTGTTATTCACGTCAGAACGGATCTTGATGAAATTTGGCTCAAAAGTATGCTATATACAAAATTGATTCCAAGAGACATGAATGAAGTGTCCAAGAGACATGGAAAACTCACCTTCATTCAAATTCTCGCTCTCATCACTTCTCGCAGCACCCTTGCTTTGGAAGCACCGGGCCAGTATATGTGGTTGTGTGAACGCCTCGCCCAGAGCCCTGATCAGAGGCTCCCGGACCTTCGACTGAAGACACTCCTCACACAATTCATACATACGCTCTTCTGTCAATGGCGCACCATCTGACAATAAAAGTAATAAGTCATTGAGTTTCTTCATCAACTTTATAAACCTAATTCTCTGTTTCAATCTTAACATTTTTATCACTTAAGTATGACACTGTTTTACGCGAATATTACAATGTAATAGACCAAATATGTATGGTTGATACTTTAAATAGTAGTCAATGAAAAAGGACCTTAATTATCAATTAAATAATAGTTTTTAAAAGTGTGATACTTTACAAAAATAACAGCAATTTTAAGGATAACTCGTTAAGTTACCATAATTACTAATGAGTCCTTTATTTTATGATACCTGGGATTTTTAACTAATATAAATGATTAAGATAAGTTCTTTTGTTGTCTAATCAGTGACATTAACAGTCCAGCTGCTCTATTATCTCAAAAAAGCGTAGTTAATAAAGACCACTACTTGATTTTTATGGCAAAATGTAAAATTATTAGTGTCATTTTTTAATTATCTATCTGTCTATATATATAAATGTGCACTAAGTTGCTAAGCACAAAACTCGAGATTTCATTTTTGTTGTGTTCATAATTGTTAAAGAAAAATAATGATTTTTCTCCCTTCTCATTTTCTGCATTATATCATAGCTTCTGTGCAAAGCTGGGGCAAGTTGGTGGTTTAAAGAATTCTGGTACAAAAATGGCATTTAGTAAGGGGCCGTTCAAGTATTACGTCACCACTATGGGGGGGGGCGGGGGGGTCTTTACTTTGCTTATTTTGGATGACATGGGGGGTAGGGAGTCTAGATGATGATTACGTCATCGGTAGTTATTTACTTTTTTTCACGAATGGCAACCCTCATATTGTCTTTGGTTGAAAACGAAACGCATTTTCGGGGATTCCCGCAAATGATGCATACGTTTAGGCAAAAACAATACATTAATTGAAAAATGTTTACGTAAGCATGGGGGGCGGGGGTAAGTGAGTTGCTTACTTTTGCTGACAAGGGGGACGGGGGGGGGGGTAAATAATTGTAATAAATCTGCTTACGTAATACTTGAACGGCCCCTAAGCAAGAAAATATCTAATTAGAATATCTTACTGTTATGACTGTCAGATTCCTCTTGGTGAGATACATTATGACTAGTTTCTGGTTCCTCCTCCTTGGAGGTGCTCTCCCTTGCTAATGATGATGTGGTGGTGCCGACGTCCTTCCTCTTGACGTCTCTTGCACTTGAAGTGTTGCGTGTTGTGCTGAAAAAAAAAACTTGCTTTTATTATATGTATAACATAGAAAGTAGATAATTGGGATCAAAACTCCTGTTTTGTAATGGTACTGATAGACTTAAGCATTCAATTGTAACAGAACATTGCACATTTAATTTCGTCGGACTGAATAGAGCCAAGCATAGAGTGAAATATCCCTATGAATATTTTCACAAGCTTTTAAAAATTTTTTTTCGTCATGATGCTCGCTAAAACACTCTCATTTGTTTTTCGGTAACATAACATTCGCAAGAATGCTACATGTGAATGCTCAAGATTATCAGCATCTTAAGGTTAGGTTAGAGAGACCTCCCTTATATGTCTGGAGAGTTTTTATGTGTTATTTTTAGGAGTGTTTGAGGCTTGCGAACACTTGTTCAAAACATCTTCAATTATCCCTAAACACAGAAATGAAGACCTAGACTGAGAAGATTGAACCAAGCCAGACATTTTTTAAAGCTGCGATTTTTTTTGGTCCCTAACAAGTCCTTGAGGCATCTCGAAATCTTTTAAATTGAATATTTAAGAATAAACTAATAAGCCAGAGCATTTAGTCGGGATGTTCACCTCGACAGGCCAGATGTTCACGTCACCAGTTCGCACAGAATAAATATTGCAATGTTCTACAAGAAGTAGTGGGTCTGGCTGTTTTTGCATGAGAGTTTAAGAGTTTGTAAATGCACCCATGGCACGGGAGACATTCTTAGTGAAGGACAACATTAAAAAAAAAACAGACAATTTATATGAAGGGAAATACTAGGGAAAAAATGTAACTTACCTAGCACTAGAATCACAGCCACTTGCCTCTGTGCGAGGGACTTTACTGGGCAGTGTGTCACAGAGGCGGGCCTCTTTGTAGAACAGTTTTATGGCTTCAGCTGCTGCTTCATTTGGTGACAGATTCCTGGCCTATAGAAGTTTATTGTCGTTAGTCATTTACATTGCATTGCATAACATAATATCACTTTTGTTTCGGCAAAGGGGACAAACAAATACCTACAGAACATTCTCATTGTTTGAAATCTAAGTATTTAAGCTAATATATTGCCATCAACCTGGTACAGGTGTAGTTTCTTGTAGTTTGGGATTTACCAGGTTGATGGTAGATGTTGTAGTCTGGATCTGTAACATAAACCTGGTACTGATCCAGACTACAAGATAGGTTTGCTTTAACTGAAATTAATGGTAGAATAACACCCAAGATTTTAAGCTAATTTAAAAAATACAAATGAGTGTGGTAAAAACCCTACTAATATTATAAAACTGAGAGTTTGGATGGATGGATAGATGTTTTTTACTCTTTCACTCAAAAATCATTGAACAAATTTTGACAAAATTTGGTACTCAGATAGTTTATAAGCAGTAGTATGCCATAGTTACTTTCTTCAATACGGGACAGACCTTCTAAACTTATTTTATATATTTCGTTGAAGTTCATTTTAGAGATAAATCATTTATAATTAGATTTATTGGTCATGTTTTGAAAACATTCACAAATTAAAATTCAATTGTTATCTTCAAAATTGAGTTCATACCTATAGATAAATAATTTACTTTTGATAATAGTGGGATGATTGTAGTCTTACAACGGGTCTAAAATACCAATTTTAGTGGAATCTGAAAAATACTTCAGCCCAAACTTATCATAATTTAATTTGTGTCTTATCACATTTACTAAGGAATGCAGGTCTAGTTTATAGTATGTACTGAAACTGTGGCATAAAAAATATCTGTTTCTTACACCATGTACATTTAACATGGTGTAACTGGTTGAAATCATTGATCAGTCAGTTAAAGCCTCATCAGAAAAAAGGCATTGTTTATTAAGATGGATCTAGTATTAATTATATTCCTTTAGCTTCACAGACATCGGCCTTGAAATTCCAAGGCCTAACTGTTAATATTGATTTTCTGTCAGGCAGTCAGACAAGGTAAACAAAATCTAATTTACCTGTCCACTTGATGCACAGAACTGATTGTCGCAGTCGGGGTTGCCGCAACCATCCAGTAGCTGATAAAAATACCTCTCGATCAGCTGTCTAGCCGCAGAGCGCTTCATAATGTCTTGCGTTCGGTTGGTACCGGAGCATAAACTCGTCGTGGGTTCTTCCTCAGTATTATTCGGGGCTGGGTTTTTTGACGATGATGCTTCGCTCCCCCTACAAACACATACACAAACATTGTACACGATTCCTCCTGTCAATGCGACGTAATTTCAGCACAAAACAAAGAATGAAAATAGCAAGTAATGCCTAACCTAACCTTTGTTATTATTGCGCATCAGTTAAATATAGTCATATACTTTTGTATACAATGATAACGACAATCTGCTTTGAACAAAATGACAATGAAAATTTTTACGCAGAAAAAATAAGACAAAATTACCTTGAAGCTTCGTCAGTTTCGCTTTTCGAGTTCATAGAAATTAATGCTCTCCGAATCAAAACAACCCCTAATCGATACGTTACATAAATGCAGTTGGCTGAAACGGTACATCCACCAGATATCAAGTCCTCTAGTGTTCTTTTTAATTACACTACAGGTATACAAAAATACCAACAACTGTTCTATTCTCTTCCATTCTATTTTAATTTCTGTCAATTTTGTCAACCATTTTGAAATTTTCCACTACGTTAAACGCATAGTTCAGATACAATTAAATTTTTATAAAACACTTTTTTAATACTTGCCACAAATATCATAAAACTTAAAAGTAACTTACTGTCGGTCATATTCTATGCACAATAATTATCTGAAGTTTTCACTAATTTCTGAATTAATTAAACGCATACAAAGTAAAGTTATCGTAGAATGGAGTGTTTATTTTCTACATGGTCTATGGCCAGTCTCTGCTTTTGATTACAGATAACAAAAAAATTAAATCAATAAAACCGCATGGAATCATTAAGTACTCAAAAACGTTCTTAACTTCCCTCGAAGGTTTCTTTATACTCCGGAACAGTTACTTTTTTAACATTGCGGTGCACCTCTACTGACTTCTATTGTCTCTGGTTCACATGGCTTTTCTGTCATCATCAGTCATTAATAAAATTTTGTGTTCAATGTTGTGACTTGTTTTAGTGTTTGTTGTCTAAAACCAAATTTATCTAAAGATCATCGAAATCGAGTACCTAGTTACAAACACTAGACACAATGACGGAGGTTTTGCCAGCTGAAGAAGGTCCAGAGAAACGTGTGAAGAATATTCTGAAAGGCTTTCAAGTGTATCCTTTTTATTTGAACTTTGGGTCATTAACTTGCATGATATGGCCACATTTCTATATAGTACGTTTTATTTTAGACATCTTAGTATCCATAGGTCACTGTTGACCTTTGCCTTTTAGTGGTGACACGGTTTTATTCTGACCAGCTGTTTCAGTAGTACTATCCCAAATAACAAGTTTAAAGAAATTGTAGAAATACTAGTCGTTGGAAGGAATGACGGGAGACTTTGGAATTGAAAGCTTTGTTGTCTTTTTCACATTTCTTTCATTCATATTGATTCCTTCCTAGTTTTTCTATTCAAATGCTTTGATTGCATAGACATATGTATATATTACTAGCGTATATATTCCTAGCGTATGTATTCCTTTTGAAATCATTGTTTGATTGACATTAACTTATTAATGAATTGGATAACCAAATTGTGGACTTTAATGCTATTCATTTTCTTTCATTTTCAAGTTCATTTGGGGTTGGGACTTGGGCAGCCATGTCTTCTTTCATACTTAATCCACAGTAAAAATATTCCTTAACTAGCTCTTCGAACAGTAACTGGATGAATCTACGAGATGCTGACTCAGGTTAGTTATATTTCTGTTTCAATTAGAGACTTTTAACTTTTCTTTTTGTGGTGTAGAATCGAATTGAATCCTTCCACTCTGATTGGAGCAGTTATTGGTCAATATCGGTTGGAGCAAACAAACCGACTTCTCCCTTTGGTTTCCTTTACATTTCAGCCCTGCATTACTCTGTTTAGAACTGACTGAATGAACTGTCAGAGTAAAGGACAGGCCTGTTGGTGTAGTGGTTAGTGACCCTGACTGCTATGCCGGAGGTTGTGGGTTCGATTCCCACCCAGGACAAATGTTTGTGTGATGAGCACGATCATTTGTTCTGTGTCTGGGTGTAATTTATCTATAATATGTATGTATTTAGAAATATATAAGTATGTTTATCAGTTGTCTAGTACCCATAACACAAGCTCTGCTTAGCTTGGGACTAGATGGCGTTGTGTGATAGTTGTAAAAAAAAAAAAAAAAAAAGGGAATGCCCTTGACTCTGACTTTAATTGTCCTATGGTGCGTTATGTTTGTGCGTTGATGTCCCTTATACTGTGACTTATGTTTAATATTCTATTATTTTATAATGAAGGAGTAGCTGCTTAATTATAGCCTCTACTTAAATGTTATAATAATGTGCAATATTAATGATGTGAGAAGTATTACAAAAAAAATAGTATCCCACACCAAGAATATTAAAAGGTTTTTTAACCTAATCACTTAATTAACAAATTATGGAATCCTAATCCTACATCTAATGGAAACATTAAAGTTCATTAACTTACTAACCCTCGTTTAACTTTCCAGGCAAGATTCTCTGGCAAAACAATGAAGACATGTCCAGCCCTGATGTGGAGCACGAGGCTCGTGTCCCCAAGCGCATCCTGAAGTGTCGAGTAGTTTCCCGGGAGATGAACTTCAGCTCAGTTGAGATTTTGGAGAGATTCCGCTTGGAACAGGTAAAAATACAGCGGTTTTATGGAGGGTCTGTAATCTTTTGAGGTAGTGATTGTTTTTTTTTATTATAATGTTAGTCCCATTAAGAAAGTTGTTCAGTCAGTATATGAAACATGAGCAATTATATCTCTATTTTTCCAAGAATAGCAATAAAATCATAAAAATTTTGAATTGTACAAATATAACACTTTTACTAAAAAAAACCTTTATTAATTACCTCATACATCATCATCATTCTCCTGTCCTAATCCCAATTCATATGTCTTTTTCCATACTTTTATAACTCTGCCTCATAAAATTCATGTAATTTTCAGAAAGTCCTTTTCAAAGGGCGTTGTTTGGAGGAGTGGTTCTTTGAATTCGGCTATGTGATCCCCAACTCAACTAACACCTGGCAATCCGTTATTGAATCTGCTCCCGAATCTCAGATGATGCCTGCTAACGTCCTCAAGTAAGTATAGAAATTTGTTGACGACAAATAATAATGAAAAAATATTCAACAGTTCATTTAAAAATGAAACCTCCTTATGTCTAAAATACTTTTTTAAACGCAACCTGACTTCTGCTGGCATTCGATTTTTAAAGATAAATCAATAATACACTAGCAAATGTTAAGTCAACTTTATGTCTTTGACATAAGGTTTAAATTGCAATGATGAAATCGACTTCAATATTTCTTATTACTGTCAGAGGTGCATTTGTTTTTTTTTTAGAATTTATGTAAACTTTATTTTCTTTTCTTTTTCAGTGGAAATGTCGTCATTGAAACAAAGTTCTTCGATGGAGATCTGCTGATAACCACGTCACGAGTTCGATTATTCTACGTGTAATTAACAACCTCACAAAACAAAGCATTTACTAGTCACACTCTTAATGCATTTCCTTTTAAATCCTATTAGTTTTATTACGATCTTTCTTTGTCTTGATACTTGGTCCTGTTTAATTGAAATTCACAAGTGACCTGCCGATTTGGTTTGAAAATCGTTCTACTGTTGATAGTTCTTGAAAGGTCAGCCATACATGGATTGCTTGAAGCTGCGACTGGATAACAAACTTCTATGTATAGACATACACGGTCTCAAGCAGTCAAGCAGCTTGACGTAGTCGACAAGAAGGAAAAAGTCAAATGGCAAGCAATAAACTTAGACGGCCTTATTACAAAAACTAAATAAACCTTGGTTTAAACCTGGTCTATCAAGTCCAGGCTTATCTGCAGAGCCATGGTTTAAATTTGTCCGTATTACAAAAGTAAGATAAAACCTCGACTTTAGTACCGCCATTTGAACGATTGTCTAAACAATTAAATCCACAATGAGTAATAACAATTAAACCTACCTTATTTCAATCCATTTTGGGTGAAAATAACACAAAAACTACAACACAATGAAAAATTTGCTATCAGAAACTTTGACACACCTTTGACAGCTACTACTGTTAGACCATGGTTTATCGAAAAACCTCGATTTGTAATAATGTCTGTGTAAACCATAGTTTAACAAGATTAAACCTGGGTTTTTAGTTAAACCTCTTTTTGTAATAAGGCGGTAAGTCTTTAAAAGATTTTCAATGATAAAATCTTGCATATAAAGTTGAAAATCTATTAAAAATTACAGAGCGTTCTCATTCGTTCCGTTCGCTATTCCTCAGCTGTCTTTATCGTCAACTTTATGAGCTTGGATATTAAGTTAAAAATCTATATATATAAAAGGAGAACTGACTGACTGACATATCAACGTACAGCCGAAACTACTGGGGCTAGGAATGTGTAATTTTGCACACGGCTTCCTATTATAATGTAGGGGAGCACTAAGAAGGGGTTTTTGGAAATTTAACCTTTAAGGGGGTGAAAAGGGGGTATTAGGAAAGTACGTAACCCACGCGGACGAAGTCGCGGGAAAAGTGCTAGTCTATTATAAACTCCCGGGCGTTTGGCTATAGAACAAGAGAGTGTCCGTGTATGTTGATCACCCGATTCACTACTCGAGCTGTCCGTGTATGGTTGGTCAAAGGCTTACACGATGTGGATGAAATTTTAACGAGATTTTAATTAAAGAACAATACATTCCTCTAAAAACACCCCCTACGTAAGTTAACTACAGCAGTGAAAAAGAAGTCAATTTGAATTGTCTCTAAGACTCAATTTACATCGCCGGGATGGAAGCGATTTTTTGTATTGAAAGCTTGTACAGCATAATGAACCTTATGCCTATCGTGGAACGTACAAACTTGAAAAAAGCCAAAAAAATTAGCGCGTCTTCGGGAGACTTCTCGCGCATTTTCTAGTTAAACATTTCGCAATTGAAATAAAGTTCATTATGCTTTGTAAGAATATAAATTGAGGCTTAGTACTTACACCTACCTACTTATAGCTTTTATAATTATTTTTGTAATATGTACGCATTTTCTATGGTTCTATACCTAGTTCCTCCGTATTTTTGTACGCAACAATTTTTTATTAATGTGTTTTTTTTTTTACTAAATACAACTACTACTACTTCGTAAATATGTACGTACTATAAAAATATATGAATCTGAAATTCCTTCTTTGTTTTAAGGCACTAGAAAATAATATTATTTGAAGATAAAATAAGAAAAAAAAAGGTAATGTGTGATTTATTAAAGAGGTACTCTTTGGCAATCTTTGTGTAGTCTGCACAAATTATTTCTGTTTAACACGAACATAATTAAATTATGATAATTAAAATTACAGGAATAACATGTAATATTTATGAGTATTATAGTTTTTAAGTTTAAAATACATTATTAGTAAGGTTCGCCTAAAATATGTGTTTCTTTCGAAGTTTATTCATGAAATTCTTTTTACAATATCTCAAAATTTATTCCCACACCCTATTCCCAGATTTCCAACACAACTACTGGCAACACCTTAGACTTTTTTATGTGGTAAAATCATCAAATGAGTCCACCCAGGGCAGGATGGGAGGGACTGTCAGACTTGTACTGACAGTCCACGGTGTCCTTCAATAGCACTTTACGTTCCGGGGCCACGGTTACCCGATAGTCCCGCGACCCCGGCATATTGTTGACAGCTCTTTGAGGCGCTGGGCGCACGACTTGCCGTCGACCCGGAATTGGCAACATGTTAGACATACAGCATGAACTGAGTTTGAGATAAAAGGCTGGTTTCCAGCATCAATGATCAATATAAATTGCAAATCTAATTACATAGTCCGCTAATTAGTCCGTCACTAAGAGTTTTGAAAACTATGGACAACATATTTTCTTTTGTTATAGCAGTGAATATTCACAAAGAAAAATCATCAAAACTCGAGAGTGGGGGCTTGTGACGTCAGGACGTACTAAAAGTGAAACCACTCCCCGGCATGGCGTATTGTGAATTTTAAAAGCTCGTTCGTTAATTTTGATTTGTTTCAAAAAGATAAATCCAAAAAACAACAAATATTTTATTATAATCAAAGTGACCGGACTAATTCGATTTTTAGTACACAAGCATAATAATAATTGGTCCGATTTGGATTGGGAAGGCTCAGTTCAGTCCATTCTCAAGTCTATGTTGGTAACAAAGTATAATTAGTGACAAGACAAACAAAAATACTTTTAGCAATAAGGCAAACCACTTTGCATAGTGAATTAGTGAAGAAAAACCATTAACTTTATCGCTAGAAATCGTTACTAATGCCATCTACCGTATTTAAAATAAATCATCGTACAGTGATGATCATAGAGTAATATTGTGTTTATGGGGTGATGATTTGATTTATAGTTTACAACGGGTAAAATAGATGTCGCTACGTGTGCATTTAATTTATTTTGTGTAGAAATACAATTTGCATTTATAATCGTTTAGAAAATTGATAAATAACAATCTCAAAATAAAAATAGAGCAACAAAATAAATGCCTAAAAATGTCGTAGTATGATTTGATAGAGGATTCACACTGATCTTGGCATTTTAGTAACCCCTTATTCCGCTAGATAGCACTGCTTGTCAACAACGCAGCTCTTATTGTACTACCCACATTATCAATTTCCATATTCATAAGAGATTACTCGTGTATTCGTGTAGGATACAAAGTCATCTTGGTTGCTAGATCTATTCATTATGCTTTTGCATGAATTACTTATAGTAGGTGGGTTTGAGGAAGTGAAGGAGTACCAAATAGGCAGCTCTTGTATCATTGGGCCGCAGGCTTTTATAAAAAGTCTTCTTAAGACCTAGAGGCTATTCGTTGACACAGGGGCCGTGTTCAGGTCTTTTAAGAGGAGATGAGTTCTACTCCCATGTGCTGATGGTGATCACCGGGGTGGTTTTAATGAGATAAAAATCCTACACTACCCGGTGTTATCCCCAAACACCGGTAGCCTTTTGAATGCTTCACTTCGATAAAAAAAAATGGTTAAATTCTAAGTCCAGTCTATATTAAAATATTAATGAGAACATTCAATCTTATTAAGTATTCGTTAAAAGTGGGTGGATAAGAGTAGGTAGGTACCTAGGTAGGTGTATCTACAAAGTTAGTTTTGTAACAAGGCTCATCTGAGAGTAAACATGTTTTACGTAGATCACATTTTCTTAGTTAATCATTCTTAAAAAACACTTCCATTGATTGAGTATTTCAATAGTACTTAGGCGTTTCCTTATCGTACGTGAATTACCTCACACAGGAATCTGACATCCTCTAATAAATTAATAACACCATTCATTCAAGTTATAACAATCAATGCGTATTCTGCTATTGGTAAATCGTGACTCGATCCCGTATCTCATTAGTACGCTGACACGTTTAATAATATTACCATAGAGGAAATGAAAAGCGCTTTACGTGGCGCGTCCCACGCAGGAAAAGCTAGCCCTGGCTCGACTCACGACAGGAACTTTTTGTAAATGAAATCATTGCTGGCGAGGCGTACATCCTCTTTAGCCAGAACCGCTTGACGGATTTCTTCGTACAACACCGACGCCGGAGGAAGCACAGTCGTTTCGATGCGCATCACACGCGCCACTTCGCATATAAATAATAGAAATTATCTAATTATGTGCCGGCGAGTACTAGACTCGGACAAGTTGGGAATTGTAATATTAGTGGCGGCCTGTCGTGGCCACCGAACAATAATAATTATGACGATGACATTATGATAAATATTGAACGCTTTTTTCGATAGGAAGGTCGATGTTATCGGTTACAGCTATTACACATTGTAATGTAACGATAAGCTACCTAAGTATGTACACATTAGGTTTAGGTGGCAGTTGATGATTATTTATTTACAAGAATTCTTGAAATTAGAGGAACTATGGGTTTAACCAACCATGGTTACTAGATAAAATGTGACGTTCAAAAGCAATTTTAATTCCCAAGAAAATGAATATAAGGTACGTGGATATGTTTGCCTTCCTGGAAGCAAAAGTAAACCACTTAGTTTGGTGTGTTATTTGTAATGTTACTGACAGGTAAGTATTAAATTAGTCCACATTGAGTTCTAAAGTCGTAGCGACGCCGGCGCAGCGCTCGCTCGCCGGATGAACACCAAATGTGTGATATTTTTAGGAATGTTGATTGCCCTCTTCCTGTTTCCGGCATGAACGAGCCGCTCTGATCTGCCGACTAGCTCTCATACGAAACTGCTAATTAGTGATGAATAATTAATAGTAGTAACTCGATGACATGTAAATCGTTTGATATAATTTGATTTGAGCCGCCGTTTTATGATAAAACTGTATCGATTGATCGTTAATTGTTATTCAATTTTATTTTCTCACACATTCGATCGATAGTGTACCTGTTTGTCTTGCTATACTCGTTATTGTATTATGAGTAGCTCCAGTCGTAAAGTTAATTAATATTACAGCTCGATCTACCGACGTTTAGCAATCCTGCGCAGCACAGTAGTGGTTGAACATGAATTTAAACTTAACGGACTTCCTTTTCCTGACAAGATCTCCATTTCTGGCTAGTGCCTTGTATCTTGTCAGGAAAAGACACTAGCCCTAATGACTACATTAGGGCTAGTTTCAACAGTTTTCATTGCATAGTCAAACGCACATGATATCAAATTGAAAATTTGAAATACGTTGCCCTTCGGTAGTGGCAGTTGTTGTACAATTTGGATGCAACAAAAAGTGCAGATTCACTGATATTATTAAAGGTTACAAAGATACTGTATCCTATGTTCAGGCCAAGGAAAATCTTTTAAAATGTCGATGTCTTTTATATGTAGCTACATCGCGCATTGCGACAACGGACTATCGGTCCAAGCATGAAAACACGCGAGCAATTCATTGAGATACCTACAGAATTACAGATCTATTTCAGTCGTCCTTGTTCCTCGTCAACATGACTGTGACTGAGCCTGTGACCCTCCCAATTCCAACGTAATGATATCATCTACGACGCGGCACCGGAAATTTTATGAACTTCCCATTAACACTTAACCACGTCTTGAGTATCATACGACATAGCCGGCTGCTGTTTGACTGATAAACTTCTTTGATTATATCTAATTTTGACTTTCTGGGCCGGTCTAGTTCGTTCAAAGAGTAAGCCAGCTACAAGAAAACATAGTTTTAAGTGTAGTAAACTGATAGGTCATCGTCTCATTGAATTACCATGATAGTTGAAGTTTTTCAATTTTTAATTTTATTTTACGAAACATAAGTACACGGGTCAGGTTGGTTGTTTCCTATGAGAAGAACCGGCAAGAATCTCCATGGTTTCTCTCGTTGTTCTATGGTCCATGACTCTAGGGTCCCGCTGTTTTGTACTACTTAGCTTCTTGAGAGAAAAGCACAGGCTTTTTATCAAGAGTCCACCAATCTCTCACCACGTGTTCGGTGCACCGGCAAGTTCGTTCAAATAGTAGGAAATGTCAGTCCCAAAGTTTCTTCCAGTTCACACGTGTTTTCTATTAGTTTCGCACATTCTTTGTTGAGAACCTTTTCCTATACACGTGTCCTCTCGAGCAAGGCGTTCTCCTAGTTGTTAAAGGTTGCTCGCGTTGGATTTTGAAATTAGAGCGATCTAAGAGACATTCAGTTACTTACTTTGGCATAGATCATTTAAGATCATTTATTCAATACACTGATGATTAAAAGTGGTGATTTTAAATTGTAGATTAGACCACATTAATACATCCATACGTAGAAGAGAAATTACATCGACAGGGCCTTTTCCTAGCCACGTGTTCGAGTGATAGTTTACTGCACTATCAACACTCGTAAACTAGTGTTACCATAACACATTTTGATGAAGCTGTATAATGCAAATGGAGGACATGCTAGGAACATCAATATCAAACACCATTCGATAGGGTAGGTAAGGTTATTTACCTATCTATTTTTAGAATTCATTCAACTTACTTATGAGTGGTGTTATCTAAAACAAACTGGGCTCTAACCTAATTGACATAAATGTAGTTAAACTGAGTTCAAGTCATGAATAACATTTAAAGTTATTACCACTCTGAATAACCTATAACTGCCAACTGTTCCGCTTGCTAGTTATTTGTTATCTTGTAAGGGTTTCTGAAAATATCAAAGTATTTTATATCTTAATGAACGATTTGAATTCACGACATGTTAGAATTCACAAATGAGTTAATTAAGTACTCATTAAAAAAATCAATAAGAGTGTTTAAATTCAAATAAATTGTCCAGTTTTCGCGGTTAATCGTTAAAAAAGCGCGAAACACGTAATTTGTCAGTAGAAGGCAGAATAAATAACGCCGGGCCAGGATACTGGCGACGATGGCTGCGCAAGCGGCCGCGGGTCAGCGTCCTCGCGTACTCCCCCCGCGCCCCCCGCTACGTCACGACCGCTACGTCACTCGAGTAGAGTTTTATCAGATAGTGACAGTTTGATGACCAATACTATCATTTATTATTATGAAGTACCTACCTTCCATAAAATAGCCAGTTTCTTCGTCAATTAACAACTTAAGTTACTAAAAGTATTAACTAACTTTTACTTGACAATATCTGATGCTAGAGCATTTTTTTTTCTTGCTAGATGTACCACAAACATCGTAATGTGTAGAAGTACCACAAACATCGTAATGTGTCCAAAAAATCGTGGGGACCTTTACACAAGACAAAGCGATACTTAGCCGTTTCTTTGATGAACAGAAATCATTGCCTACCCGGTTACACTGATGGATGTTCCTCAGGATTGATATCAAAATTGTTTACCGAATTTTAATCACAAAGTTGACAGGGGGGAAGTTTCCATTTGGAACTGTCGTAAAACATATCAATTTGATTGATATTAATACCACACTGCTCAACATTGCATAATAAGTGCATAACATAACTAACTATTGGTGTGGAGTATCTACCTACTTACTTGACATTTGTATACTGAAATTAAGCAGATAGACACTTTTTTTTTACGTGGTAAAATCATCACATGAGTCCTCCCACCCAGGGCAGAGCGGGAGGGACTGTCAGACTCGTACTGACTATAATCAACGGTGTCCTTCAATAGCCTTTTACGTACCGGGGTCACGGTAATTCGTGAGTCCCGCGACCAGCAGATAGACACGCTGGAATATAAGTTAGTATCTATTTTATTTTGATCAATTTTAAACCTATTTGGAAATAGGTTATGGCCGAAAAAATAAACTTCATTGAGCAACTTTTTAACTTATTGTTTCTGTATCCTGCACTGATGTCTTAAAGAACATAGTCCCTTGCTTCAGAGTGAACCGAAGTTTAGACTACTTACTCCGAATGTAGACCAGTACTTCTCGGCCCACATTTTAACAACAGCAAAAAATATTACAAGAACAAAAACTTCAGAACCTTTTGATGTCCCAATAAAAGTCATACAAAATCAATGTTTTGGAGATGACAGAGATGCGGTTGTCGTGACGCCGGGAGCGGAGGCACCGGACCGTTGCAGAGACGCGGAGGGTAGCTGTAAAAAACTATGCGCGCTCGACTATGACACTGTCCAAAAAGAACCATAGACACTTTCTTTCGACACTGTTTCTATTTTGAAGTTCGTAGTTGTCAACGTTCATTCTAGGGACTTTAGATTTATCATTATGGAATAGACACTAGAGCTTAATGTTGTCTGTGACCAATTTGAATGACCACAGGAAATCACCGAATCAGTTAATTGTTGCCTTTTGCAGAAGCCAGTATGCATTTTACATTTTAGTTCTTTATTTCTTTGGTGCCAGAAACACTTGTAAATGTAGGTTCAGTAGAAACCTATGGTATCTAGAGAAGTCACGTTTCATTGCTTTTTTGTCACCAAAGTACTGTGATATTAATTTAATTATGGTTGTTTTTCTTCAGCCCAGGTGACTACATATGTTCCGTCATAATATTAAACTACCATTAAACTCATACATCTCATAATAAAACCATGAACCTGCAAAAAAGTTGCCATAAAGGTAAAACATAATACCTACACATACTTTTAGGGAGTCACTACACTTGCTCAGGCAGAGGCTCGGTTTCGATCGGTCCGAGCTGTGTCCATGCGGATTTAATTAAGACGCGGTGTTCAAACAAGTGTTCGAATTGAAACCAGAGAATGGCGCTAGAAAGCTATGGGCATGAAGCTGTAACTTGGGGGTTCGTATCGATAAGTGTGGTCACTCCCTAACTAAGCAACAATTAAAGCCACTGCAATCGCACAACGGACAATACATACGAATAAAGTGATGTCGTAAACATCCGACTGCTGAATATAAATTTTTATGCTGTCAGTACAATTAGACACTGCACTTTGTCAAATGAGACATTGTTTGAAATATATTGCACTAACTTACTTAATAAATCTTCGAACAATGCTTTTGTAAGATTAGGTATTATGATAATTCCATGGTTCTCTTTAAATTCGTTACTAGTACTTTAGCCATGGAAGTTTTTTTGATCAGATTATTTTAGGAACACTTGTGTTTTCAGTCAGGTGCTGAATAATTGCTTTGATTATCATACAAGGAAAAACGTTTATCGACCTACTACGAGTAGTACGTTTAGATTTTCCTTAATTTTTTAAATTAGCATCAATTCCTGGAATATGTAAATCAATTAGTATCAATTCTCCTATTTATTGGGATCCTGAATTTAACATTTTCTCTTATTTACTTTCTTCCTCCTAAAGCGGATGAGAGTAAGTTTTACTTTTCTCTGGCTTTAAAGTTTAAACCGACTTTCAATCCGAACTGAATGTGTACCTCCGTTTAAAAAAATAACATAAAAGATGACAGGAAAGTCATGGCTGGACTTGAGGTCTTTAATTTGCCACCTTTGTTTTAAGCATTTTTGGGAATTGGAAGTTTGAAGATATGGAGATAGCCGTGGTGATAAGCTCACTTAAATGTTTATACTGTCTTCTTGGACGTTATTTCTTGAATAAGAAGATAAAAAATACATAAAATCAGCTTATGGTCTCATGACGCACAGAGACCACGTTTGATGGGTTCTTCTCCAAGAAGTCCAACTTCCCGTCTACCCACTTTATCGGTCGTTATTCATCCGTATACGTACCTGAGGAGCAGATACCGAATACCTTAAGAACCAACAATCAAACAATAAAATCGTACACGTGTACTTCAAACGACCTCCCATAAAACAAAACAGTTTAATGATTCTACTGATCATTTTCGTGGGATCGATTTGGTCGTCTCAAGGATCTCGCATGGTACGCATTCTGATCGTGACATCGTCTTCCTGCTAAGTCCTGGTTACATCACATGTTGTTAATAAGGTGCGATGGATATGAAGTATGAAATCGGTTATCGATTAATTATCGATTCATCGTAAGTGCGCGGCCATCTTGGATGTAAGTGCGCGGCCGTTCCCGCGCGCGGCTTCCGGCGTGCGCGTGTGCTTGCATGCTAATGTTCGCGCATGCGCCGTGTCCTGTTCGCCGCATGTGCGTTCCACTTCGACGTCTGTTTCATCAGCATAGGGCGGACTCTTGATAGAATGACTCTTGATTATTTAAGTATATCATCGTTTAAGGTTTAGTAACTATAGGTTTCTATATCTGTGTAGGTAACTCCCATCTCCTCAGTAGTTATCTTGGAACGTCAGTTCCTACCGACACTTTAACAGTCGACATCATTATGAATGGTGCTCGCAGTTGGCAGTTTCCTGTTAGGCGATACGCGTATGAAATTCAAAAATGTTCACGTAATTTTTTGTATATAAAAAGCCGTTACTGGCCCATAGAGGTGCAATTCACTTCACATCCTTTTTAAAGTCGGTCCTCTTGCAGCGTGTCTCTGGAAATGATGCCAATTGTTTAAACTTATCTTGGTTTTATCCTCATTGTTTGTTTAATACGAACTACTTCAAATTTATTTTACCTGGAGCAACACCGGCGCGCTACGGATACCTAATAATATTTTTGCTAAACTAACAATAAAATTGAGATCTCGGAATATACGTTTTTTTTTTTTATATTAATACATTTAGTACAGCTTAAAATGCTATTAACATTAAATAAAATTTAATTATCCTTTCAATCTGTCTCCTCACAGAATCGCAAACAATCTAACATTATCCTTAAGTAGTATATTAGGAAGTACCTAAGTCAAATTAATTCACAATGTGTCTAGCTAAAATGACGATCGAAAGACTTTTACTTTTCGGAGAAATTAAAAATTTTTCAAAAAGAAAAATGCCGTTCTAATTTTAAATTCTTCTTTTTACAGTTAATTCAAGGCCTTTTACCTAACATGTTCTATACACAGCGTATTCTCGTCACGAGTGATGACCAAGTGAGACTGCACGGCTGCGCAGGCGACGGTCGGGGCGTCGCAAACACATAACTCACCAACATCAATAACAGATAATATCACTCATTCAGTGCCAATCGCTTTGTTCTTACTATACAATAAATGTATAGTAATACTTGGAAACATTCAATATTGTTACAATAATATTGAATGTGGAAGAAAATACTTGTGTGATTGACGTTACCTTAGCCGTAAGTTTATTCAGCTTAATTGTCGGGTTTACCAGCTGTATTGGTAGTGTTATCACAACACATAATAAAAAAACATTTAAAGAAATTTAAAGATATTTCATTTGACTTTTCCATTGTCAACACTAACTGACATTAGAAACGCCTTTTTTTCGCGTCTTTTTTTGGTCTGTCTATTATGTAGAATAGACATAAATACTGTCAGCTAGGACATTCGAAATTTGAATGCAGAATTAAACAATCCGAATGCACTGCACGTTGGTCCTCTGTCAAATCGATATAAAGTTGTTCCTTGATATTGCCGCATATCTATTTTGTATGTAAAGTGGTTTTTAGATTTAATCGCGCATGTTTTGAGTAGACTTACAAGGATGAATTTGGCAAACTAGCTGATATGGCACCTGTCCCACAGAGGAAGCAAATAGCTACGAGTATTTTAACTATTTTTTTGCCTGAAAGCGTACAAAAGGTGAAAGGTAAAGGTCCCATTGCAGCAGAAGAAAAAGATACATAGACCTAATTTCGAAACTGTGAGGAATAGAAAACATAACACAAAGTACTCTCGAGCCTCATTTCATTGAAAACTAAAACTGCATCATAGGATTTTTTGAAGAATGAATATACTTGGGAATATTGTTTTTTTTTTTTTGCTGTTGCTCATAGTTTTGAATTTTTTTATTGACGTTTATGTTTCCCTAATTGCTGTGGAGCAGATACCTTCAGCCTCTTGTAATGCCTGAGTGTATGCAGCCACTATACCGCCTATGGAAATTGCATATTACCTGTTAGTTATCTGCAAATACATTACCAGACATTACAGATGCATGGCCTTTCCAAAAATCAAGTAGAACTCTATGAGCTTCTTCACGTCTATGTTTTTAGATAACAATTTTTTTATTGCCTTCATCCCCAAACCTAGGTAGAAAACAAACCGCCTCTAACACAGGAACCAAATTATAACAAAGCTACTGCAATACCGTATATATTTCGCATAACCCTTCAGAATCAACATGGTTTTTATTGCAATCGCTGCGTGCACCCCCTCCCCGCAGGGGGTTGAAAAGGAAATGACATGTGGTTCCCGAATTATACTTGGTAAGACATAGTATGGACGTTCTTTGAGTTAGCGCTGTTGTCTGGCTTTTGTGTTCTTTGAACTGTTTTTGGCACCAAATTGAGACTGCCTTGCTCTCCCTTTGATAGGAGGCTAACTAACGCAACTGGAAGAGTCTGGACAGACTCTTCCAGTTACTTTTGAGTCCCTTAATTTCTGCGTACAACATATTATTCTAGTCTTTTTAGCTCACGGAGGTTTTCAGATATATTTGATTTATACCTAATTACCTACCACCCAAATACATACTTGACATCTTGGTTTCTAACTAAAATACACCGGATCATAACGTCATAAGTATGTTATTCTTTGCTCTGTTTAAACAAGCTTTCTCCAAAACGATTTAAACAAATGACTTCAGAAGAGTGTTACAATCACATCCATAGTAAACCTTACCTGGCTACGAACCGCACACCTGCCGAAACATTCCTTCTCCCGAACTGCCGCGCTATACACCCTACCAATTTGAATCTCACCACGTTGCAGCCCGGACATGCAACAACAATAGACATTTTTAATTCATCAAGTTTACCCGCAGCCTCCGTCCGAGTCTTTTTTGTTTTAATAGTAAATCATTGTTAGGTGCCAGTTACAGCCTTATAACCTTTTTGTTTGAATTTCGATTCTTTATCAGATATGAATCTGTTCTTTTTTAAATCTTTCGGATCCTCATTCATTACTATTTCTATAGAAACATAATTTTGAAATGGAGGTTTCGTTTTTGCTTCATTCAATTTTATGTTGACTGTTTTTTTTTTCTTTTGTTCAGCGTTTCTGTGCAAGAACTTTTACTGTAGCTTGCATTACCTATATTATGTTCTTGGAAAGTTATATTTGATCTGAATCATTAGGATCATGAAGACTTTTTTTGTATCACATCATCAAAGGTTTCTATAGTTTGTGGTCAAACAAGATTTCATATCGTAATACCATATGATGTATCCTCTAAGTCTAAACAGCTTATGTAGGAATTCACTTACTTATAATTATAATCTTTCATATAGGTCCTGTATTTTGCATGTTTGAATTGAGGAGTAAATTCTTTTCACGTGCCTTCAAGATAGCTACTTAACTAATGCAACAACAATGTTTAGCAACTCTGATGCACAGATTAACGACGTCTCCATTACAAATCTTTGCAAAATCATTTTGTCAGACCGTTCCTAAATCCATTCTCCAAAACTCCTCGTCCGTGACCAAAGAAACGTTCTTCTCGTTACATTTAAGGATTTAAGCAACTGTTAAAATAAAAAATAAAGCATGAGAGGGAACAAAGTGTATTTGCTTATTATTTGTGACGGGGTGTCGTGGAGTGCGACGCGCGGGCGGCGGGGTCGCTTTGTTTGCAGGCACGCGCGCAGCCTTACAGGACCCACTCCTGCGCAAGCCTGGTCAATCTTTGAATGTTTACTTTTAAAACGTCCATGTTTTTTCGTTTTATTGTTAGGCTTAACTAAAGGTCTTTGGGTCATTCGTGACTATTTTGAAATTGGAGTAAAGACGTTTTTTCCATCTCCGCTCTGTTGTTGATTTAGCTAGCACGAAGCTACTCGTTGGGATTAAAATTTCAAAATGTCTGTCCCTTAAGCTTGGATCATTGTTGCGCAAAGATTTTATATGTATACAGAATCTACTTCATTGTTTCTCTGACTTCACTCTTCAAGCTCTTATATTGTCATCCTCTGTTTTTTGATCTGGGGCCTCTCCCATTACTATATGATGGTGCTAATTCTATCCGTGTGTTACTCAAAATATAATATCGCTTTAGCCTTATAATCATGAGGACAAATTCTGAATACAAAGCACAAAAAGCTCGGCATCGCCACCAAACGTTTGCAGAATGTCGTTTTAAACCGTGTATATAAACGCGTCAGTTTGTGTTTCGCGTTACATAACGAGTTACGAGGTTCGATGCCCGCCTCGCAACCTTTAAGGTCGAGCGGGCGGCCTCAAGCCCCTTTATTTACCCATACAAGACTTGCGACTCAGTCCTTGAGTGAAATGAAACGAGCTTACAATAGGTGGGTAGGCATACATACATAGGTACTTGTTCTTGTGTTGCAATGCACCTCTCCGTATGTTTCTATACGCATGCTCCGAACATTTTTTTCGAATTGAAGGATTCAGAGGATGCATTATTCTTCTTTGCATAGCTGATTCTGACTTGACTTTTCATTGACTCTGGGGTCCGAGTGCTCACAGCCTTTTCAGAGACATTTCAAAAAGACTGGTTGACGCTTCCCGTGGCCCAAGAGCTGACTTTTACCTTGGTCAGAACCTAAGCATAGCCATAAAAAGAGGCAACGCCGCCAGTCTCTTGGGCACATTACCAGCTGACAGCGTTGAGGATTAAATTTTCGATGTTGTATAATAGTGTAATTTAGTTATTGGTTTTATGTACAGGCTTTTGTTTGGTAAATATTTAGGTTTAATTAATTTATTATTGTATTGTTTTCATGATTTTGATGTTGAATAACAGATAGAATTTTGTTGATTTGACTTCAATTTTGTCCGCCAGTAAGTATGTAGCTATAGCCACATTCCTATCATTGGCAATTCTGGAAAACTATTTAATTGATTTCACTTCTGCTCTGGAGCATGTAAGTTGAAAATCTGTAGGGACACTAACTCTAGTTTCATCACTGGGGCTGCGGTTATACAAGATTCAGAGAATAGCATGCCAGGAACGTGAAGGTGCAGAGTAGGCAGTACAAAACACACAAATTCTTATTCTGTTTATCACAGATAAAACTATTGAAAGTGACAGAGAAAGGATTTTCAAGAATATTGTGGTTTGGGGACATTACACGATAACAATGCATTAGGTTAACTCTTAGAAATTATAAGCCGCGGGTTGGAAAAGGCTTATATTTAACTTACCACTAGATATAGTAACAAATAGCAGACAAAAGTAGTAAATGATCACCAAAATGAAACTCGCATTTTAATGTAAAATTATAAACAAAGTTTTAACATCTCGCTATCCTATTTAAGCAAAATTACTCCAAATAAATCATTGTTAACCCAAAAGTAGTAAATGATCACCAAAACTAAAACATCATTTTAATGTAAAATTATAACCAAAATGTTTACATCTTGCTATCCTATTTAACCTCTCGGGCGCGTTACGTGGGTGTACATAAGCGAAAACGCCCTAGCGCCTTTCGTACACACGTCTGTACATAACAGACAGTCGCTCATTGGACGTTGATTTTTATCATTTTCAATTATAAATCGCCCGAGAGGTTAAGCAAACTCACTCCAAAAAAATCATTGTTAACCCAAAAATAGTTAATGAACACCAAATTATTGGGTACGTATCAAAATCCCGAATTTTAAAATACCGGTGGACAAAATCCCGAAAATTGCACTAGTAAGGAAGAAGAAGAAGAGTATAAGGAGCTCACATTGGCAGTAGCGTGTCGACGGAGCCCCGCTTCGCGGAGCTCCTACTTCTGGGTGGTTTAAAAAAAATAACCTCTTCTAACCTAAATTGTCCGAGTCGGGGTGCCAGCAAGTCCCGAGCTGTACTTCCAGTCGCTCAACAGCGCAATTAATGCTTTCTTTGCTAAGCCTACATTTTATGGCAATCATAGTGGTTTACTTAGGCAGAAATAGCGCATTAATTTGGTCGTCAAGATTTGGTGATCATTTACTAAATTTGGTGGTCGAATACAATTTAAAGTGGAGTCGTGTCTAAAATAGCTGGTACTATTGTATTTTTAGACTTTATTTTTCTGGTGTTAAGTAGATATTTTTGGTTACAAAACTAAGGGTATCAAAGCATTTTATGGTGGTCATCTTATTTATCCCCGTTAGAAAACCCATATTTGCGTCAAAACCATAAAATAGTTAATTAATTACTTACCTGTGCTAAAGTGGCATTTTAGATCCCCTGTATGGAATTTTGTGTACTTAGGTCACAAATTGTAAAGTTGTCATAATAGGCATATTTGCAGATGCATCATGTCGCTGAGTTCAAAAATTGATTGTCCCTACAATTTAATACAAAATGGGCAAGGTGCTCCTTTGGGTTCTCCATTACTTTAACAATGATGGATCTGATATCTATAAATTGTTATCAAAATGCCTTGAGTCAAGTTTAATATCTAATTATTTATCTCAGCTCTATGTATTTCCTTGTGTCTGATACTGTACACTACAGAACATTATCCTTTAAAATTGAAACAACAATTATGCTGTAAACTTATCATCACAATACTTTAATGGCTATATCGGCCTTGGATCCGTTTCCACCTATTGTTGGCCGAAGTTAGCACAGTTTTTCTACCGAATTTGACGACCATTGTATTCCATCAGGTAAGCATTTAAAACCAAAACGAGATACAATGAAATAGCGGAAGTAATTCTGTAGTCACAAACAAGGACAATATTTTACGGACCACGCTAATAACTTTCGAATAGATCACTTCCTTCCGGACCTTTGCGAAATACCCATTGTGTGACCCCAAAGCTTTTTTCAACATTTAAAGCTACAAATCCGCTCAATTTATGACCATGTGCGTACGGTAGTTTCGGCACGAATAGCGATTGTAGATTTCAAGCCAAAGCTGTACGCGATTTTAATCTATGTTGCTGACACGTTTAATACGATAATAGCATGCGAGATTGAAATATACTTGCCATAACTGGAATGATTGTGAATAGTACAAAACGGAAGGAAGCGCAATAGAGAGCTGTAAAAGGGACGCCTGGTGTCGCTCTATGAATAGATATTTCGCTAGTCGTGCCTTCGGCATGGTTTCGCAGCTGAATGAGTGAATCAGGCGGTTTTTAGTTTTGATGGGAAGCGAAGTGCGTGAGCGACGGATCGATTCGGGGCTTAGCAGCAGTGCGCGGGCGTCATGGGCCGGAGGGGCGGGCAGGGCGAGGGGGGACGGTTTCCGGCGGCGCGGGCGCACCGTGGGAACGCGCGCACCCACCTACAAGACTGCTCCTCGGATTAAATGACGGGCACTAATTAATTTAAGTTTGCGGCATGTAAAAATAGAGATCCGTGCTAGATACAGCAGGGAGAGTGGTAACTACTCGCTTCTACTTACTTATTGACTTGCTCCAACCACTTTACGCGCGCAGTCGCTCTAATCTGTAAGTTTGAACCTGATTTCAGAATACGATTCTTGTTTATTTCAAGTTTATTAGCTGAGCCAGGTTCTAGCTAACGATTTAATTTATTTTCCCATGATAATAGTTTTGTACCGTATCCGAATAACTCGCAACTTAAATTGTTTTGATTCCAATATTAAATAAATACTTATTGGTTCAATTTCAAGACTCTCGTAGTTTGCTGCTGTCAATACATTATTATCGTCATCCAGCGCACCTGCCGAAAAAGTAAATTAAAGTAAAAAACTCCAATCTCGAAGATAAGACAAACTTCTTGGAAAATTAACCTCGCAGTCTGCCGCGCTAGCGATATTAGCAGTAAGTGAAATTTTTGACAAAATGAGTTAAATATTGATCCCGAATCAGCGAAATGAGCCCTACTAGATGTGCTGACACCTGTTTTGATAGCTTATCGGGAACCAGTAAATTTCGTTAAGGATAAAGGCAGTAAGTCCAATAAATGACAAATTTTCCTTAACATAACAACAGTAAGTATAGTTACCCCAGGTTACCATCAGGTGAAACAGGGTTTACAAAGAAAAAATAAGGTTTATTATTTTAACCACTTCGTTGAAATGCAGTGCAGTAAGCGAACTCAAGAAAAACCATTGTAAAACTAATGGAAGTCGATAATTTTTACAATTATATCGACCTGTCTTCGCAACATAAAATGAGGAAAGTACAACCTAGAGTGTACCTACCTTAAAGATATGGTTTTAGTCGCAAATCGAGGCGAGTTTACCCTTCAATACAAAACTAACCGTGCTGACGAACAAGTACAAAGTTTACACTTTTTACAGTTGAAGTACCTGAAATCATTTCCACATTTCCTGAATTCAGTTCAAAATTGACACCCAGAGGAATTTCAGAATATACGAAGACTTACTTACTAAAAAAAAAGTTTTGTTATTTTATTTCTTACATTATGTTTGTTCTTTTTTTGTTCTGTATTATAACTTAAGAGTTTGATCTCAAATTGTGAACGTAGAAAAACTGATTTTTTTGTTTGTTACTTTTAAATATGGCTAACTTGCCAATGTTTATATATATTTTTTAAGATTTTTTGTAATAATGTACGAGATTACTACTTTTCTTTACTTACGTATTATATATATAATAATAATACGTAAGTAAAGAAATAGAGATTAATAAACATTAACGTTTTTATCTAACACTTTGTTTTTGTTCCTAAGTTAGAACCTAAACCTAGTATGAGTTGCTTATAATAACAGCAGTAACTTACGACTTACTGCTATTATTCTAAGCAATTGATATTTCAGAGGCTTCAACTAACACTAGATATAAAAGGATTTTCGTCATTTAAAACTATTCTATTATACAGGGTGTCCCAAAACTCAACGTCAAGCCGAAACGGGGTGACAGGATTGATCATAACCATCACGAGAAAAATCTGAAAAAAAATCTATCCCATGCAGTTTGAAAATTATGGGCATTTTAAGAAAAACCTAGAAATGTGATCAAACTGTACCATTTTTCGGTTATTGTGGTTATTCTTTTTTATTTTTGTTCATTTGAACTTTGGAAACGTAATCCTTAATAACATTTCTAGAATCCCAATAAAAAATAATGACACAATTGCCTCAAGTTTCCGAGAATTGAGACTATTTGTTAAACTACGAATTTAAAATTTTCTAGATTCGTCGACTTTGACAGGCCCTCCTATAAAAAAAATGTACTAGAGTGCCTTGGCAAGTGGCATTAAAAGTTGGCGCATTTAATCAGAATTCTAAAATGGTACAATACTTGTTAGTTCCATACAATAGAAAAGAGTAAAAAAATTAAAACCTCAAGTAACCCGAATTTTGCTATCACATTTTACTCAGTTAAAATGTTTTTAATTCGCACAAGCTGTAGGTAGGTTCTTAATTTTAAGACAAAATGATGAGAGAGATGGATAATGGGTATGTTTGTCATGAGTGAGCGAGACAGATAGTGACGCCACTTTTACCAAAGTGAAAAAAAGTTAGTAAAATAATTAGGTTTGTTGGACTAAAAGTCAGATAGAGAAAAAACATTTTTATTACAATAATAAATAATAAATGTTCAAATTGTTTACCATCAGCCTCAATACAAGCCCTACATCTTCTTAAAAAAGATCTACTTATAAGTCGGGCATATCTTCGAGAGTTGATCGCCTCAGCTGCTTGAGAAATGCGTTCACGCAGGTCGGCTACGTGATCAATGGGCTTTGAGTAAACTTTTTCTTTGAGAACTCCCCAATAGAAAAAATCCAGGGGATTTAAATCTGGTGAACGGGCGGGCCACAAGATAGTGCCTGAACGTCCAATCCACCTTCCCGGATATTCCTGGTCAAGGAAATCTCTTACTTGCACTGCGAAATGCGTACCCATACCCATTATCCATCTCTCTCATCATTTTGTCTTAAAATTAAGAACCTACCTAGAGCTTGTGCGAATTAAAAACATTTTAACTGAGTAAAACGTGATAGCAAAAATCGGGTTACTTGAGGTTTTAATTTTTTTACTCTTTTCTATTGTATGGAACTAACAAGTATTGTACCATTTTAGAATTCTGATTAAATGCGCCAACTTTTAATGCCACTTGCCAAGGCACTCTAGTACATTTTTTTTATAGGAGGGCCTGTCAAAGTCGACGAATCTTGAAAATTTTAAATTCGTAGTTTAACAAATAGTCTCAATTCTCGGAAACTTGAGGCAATTGTGTCATTATTTTTTATTGGGATTCTAGAAATGTTATTTAGGATTACGTTTCCAAAGTTCAAATGAACAAAAATAAAAAAGAATAACCACAATAACCGAAAAATGGTACAGTTTGATCAAATTTCTAGGTTTTTCTTAAAATGCCCATAATTTTCAAACTGCATGGGATAGATTTTTTTTCAGATTTTTCTCGTGATGGTTATGATCAATCCTGTCACCCCGTTTCGGCTTGACGTTGAGTTTTGGGACACCCTGTATATACAATTTTATTGAGTAAAGAATATAAAAGCGCTTTAATTGGGCTACACGTTTCAACCATCACAATTAATATAACTTAAAAAAAGACGTCCGGAAAAACAAAATTGTAACAAAAACTTTGCACGCCGATTACTCAAAACTACGCAAAACATACTTACTGCTCTTATCGCTAGCGCGGCAGCAGCTCTTCGGGTGATGCAAGAATCGATGTTTCGATCGGCACTATACCGAGTAGATATATCGACTATCGATATCTATACATGAACATTTCGCAGAAGTGGTTCACCCTTTGTTCGCTCAAGAGGCAAGATGTCGACGCACCTGGCCAACCAGATGCTCCATTCAGGGCGAAGCTGAATTTTATGAATCGCCGACGATCCACTCTCGGCCCATTCACTACATATTTTTTTATTTCGTACAACATGTGGCTAGGTAGATAAATTGAAACTTGGAGCACACTTTGAAGGGTTTTACCATTTTACTTTTAAGTTTTTAGTAAGTGAAATTGTTTATGAGATGGTGCAATACTTGAAGACTAAAGAAAAAGTGTCTTTCGGGGGAAGACGAGTGGAACTGAGTGTGTGATATTTAAAGTACCAATAAAGAACGTTCAGAGTTTACTGGTATTTCTATTTGAAACCATTGTTGTATTTGGATTGAACTTTATTTCACGAGATTCGTGCTAACTTGAAGATTCCTATAATAGGTATCAAGAATAATATTTTGGCATGGACAAAGTAGGTATGTCCAATGACATACCTACTTTGGTTTCTCGCTGATATTATCTTCTCCGAACCACATTATATCTACCAGGCGCCAATAATTTATTTTTTCGAGACTGTTTATTTTAGTATCGGCACAGGAAGTCATAATGAGGCCATTATTTATTAATCAATATTTAAACAATGTTGTAGTACAACACAAACATAATCCTATTGACCTTTTAAAGGGCTTATCTCATACAGAACCGGAACATAATAACATGACCTAAGTACATACCAACATTTATTCAAATAATATATGTATTAAACGTTCAGGATAAATAAGATTCGTTTCTGTAATCAAAACAAATTAATGACAATTTATAACTGGCCTTATCGTTCGGTTCATTCATAACTTTACTGATAAGTTAGCAAATAAATCCATTATGTTATCTCTGTGTACCGATCTGGGCGTATTATAACGAGAATTGGATGTCAGCTGTTCTCCCGCAAGCTGTAAGTGTCAATTGATGGCTGATCGCCGGATTTAAGAAAAAAAAATACAAACGTAACCATACGTGGGTAGAGCCGACGCTGTTCGTCGTACAATCGTTGTCATAAATGAATCACATAAACAGGAAATTGTACTTGTACACTTGCAAACTGATGAGTGATAGCTGAACACTGCAAAAACAAAATAACTGCAAAACACTGCCTGTGTTGGCTGCCGTGAAACATAGTGTCCCGTTATAGATTTTTGCTAAAGGCCAAAGGTGAAACACGGGGGTTGGGGATGATGTAGCTGCAATGTGAACGTGTACCTAGCTATATCTAGGTAGACTAGGGCGTTGCCTGTAACGTCTCGTCTACATTAAATGTAAATGTCGAAGTTGACTTTTGAAACCCTCTCTTTTATACATGTGGCCACTTTGTTCCAGCTTTTTTATATTAAACAGTTAATAATTCATACGCTTTTGTCTAATAAATCA
Source organism: Agrotis puta (assembly GCA_943136025.2). Classification (NCBI taxonomy): domain Eukaryota; kingdom Metazoa; phylum Arthropoda; class Insecta; order Lepidoptera; family Noctuidae; genus Agrotis; species Agrotis puta. The sequence continues at coordinate 12,839,069 of OW964176.2, read as the reverse complement.
TCGAATAAATCACTCTTCAAATATGTACACTACAGTCTAAATGCGTCAGTCAGGACCTAAAATGTTATGCTCCTCCATTCCATAACCACTTACATGACCATCCGGTTCCTAATAGGGCAAAGCCTGACCTGTGACGTAGATGTTACAAACTAGATTACGATAAATGACGTTGTCAGTACCGACCTGTGACGTAGGAACCACACCTTTAGGTAACCAGGTGACCTATTGACCTACGTCGTCTATTCTGGGACTAAATCGACCTGTTACAAATATAGCCACCCAGTGCACGTCCTGTTTCCGTCCTACCTGCAGTGTTGTATTAGTTTTAATGTTGTAGAGAGGGGGAAATGTCAAAGCTTTCATTTACAGCTTTTAAGCACTTTACTAAAGGTCAGGAATATACACACATCAAAAGTGTCTAGGGATCAACATATATTTTTGCAATAACTTTTCTCCTGATTGATATTAATTAAATTTTTTTTTAAGGATTCATCAAATAAAGTGTTTTCGTTTGTCACAGTAACGATAAACCAAGTCACCTTTGCATTAATAAAGAAATTTGCCATTTTCCTAATAAAGAGATTTTTGACATTTGAACCACTAACACAAAAGTTCGAAAAAAAGACTGAAATAACAGTTTTCTTTAAAATTTTATTGGGTAACTTAAACAATTAATAATCCGTGTTTCTACCGCGAACACTAACAACACAAGAACATCGGTTTGGCATACTCAAAATGAGTTCATCCAAATCACGCTGTGGAATGGCCGCCCATGTTCGTTGCAACAACAAAAAAAGGTCTTCTTGCGACTGGATACCCTCCATATTCGGCAGAGCTCTTCTCTGTAGCATATCCCATGCATGCTCAATCGGATTCAAGTCTGGCGACTGAGCAGGCCAGGGCAGGACATTGATGTTAGCTGCGGCGAGAGTCTGTCTTACAACTCTTGCGGTGTGCGGTCGTGCATTAACTGAAATAAGGGACCGATTTGCACTTGTAGAGGAACGATGACGTCTGATACAATCGTCTCAGCATAAATTTGAGCGTTGAGGTTGCCTCTGATCCAAATCAACTCAGTTCTTCCGCCGATCCAAATACCCGCCCATACCATGATGGTTCCACCATTATAAGGATGGACTTCCAGGCAGGATTTTAATCGCTGTTGGCGTCCAGGGCTTCTCCAGTGTCGTATACGTCTTGTATCCGGTCTCATACCAAAACGAGACTCATCAGAAAAGCACACGAAACGCCATTGTTCTTCTGCCCAATTTCTGTGTTCAAGAGCCCATTGATATCGAATCCTACGATTGTGCATTGCTATAGGTGGTACCCGTAGCGGTCTTCGGGAATGAAGGTTCACTTCATGCAAGCGGTTTCTGACTGTTTGGTCGCTAATTAAGTTCCCTGAAGAGTGATGAAGCCTCACGGCTAACATCATGGCGGTTATTGTTGGAGCTCTTCGAGTTAAAATTTGAATGTATCGGTCTTGTCTCCGTGTGGTGCAGCAATACCGTCCTCCATGGCGCTCAGCCACGGTACCAGTGCTTCGGTAACGTGTCCAAAGTCGACTGATAATACTCTGACTTGTATTCAGAGCTAAAGCCACAGTACGTTGCCGGGAACCAGCTTCTATCATTCCCACGGCATGATGAGCATTTCTTCCCTGCTTAAATGACGTCGCCGCTCCATAATAACGTTGGTTTTAATCAGTAGTAGGGAAACAGTAGCACTAATAATGTCTTCAATGCGTTGTATGTTTTTATAGGGAAAATATTGACAGCTGATTTTCATCTTTTACTCGAATTTGATTCACAGTTCCTGATTCAAATTATGAAATGCACCAAAAAGGATCCATATAAATTTATAAAATCATAAATTTATTACAAAGCCACATCTCAATCTCAAGAAATCCGCATAAAAATGCTTGATCCCTAGACACTTTTGATGTGTGTAGTTGAATCAGTTTCAGAATGTTATTAATTGGGACTGACTCTGGGTTTGATGTTATTAATTAATGTTGAACTTTAGATGCATTGTCGACGTAATAGTAGATGTTGTAGTATTTCAAATCGGAAAGTAGCAACATGTAATCGATTTAGGTAGTTGCAAACTTATTAAACAGCTATGCCTTTACGTTTTTCCTCCTTTAGTTATATCACTTATTGAGCTCAGAAATTGACCATTTATGAAAGGGATTGTGTATCTGCCGATAACTGAGATCTTAGGAAGACAAGATTTCATTAGTTCTAGCGTTTCTGATTTATGAGTCTCTGCATACTGAACTCGAGAAACACTTAGGCAATCATTGAACTGAATTGTGTTTTACTGAACGGTTTAAGCTCCCACGACAATACAGCAATAAATGCCATGCAGTGTGAACTATCACATATTGTGAGATGCCGCTGTATTCCGCGAAAAACATAGAAGGTATGAAGAAAAAGTTCCCAAAGGAAACTGTTAGCAACTGTACCTTGGCTTTACATTAACTGTCTGGCCATGTAAAAAGTAAAAAGCAAAATAATGTTCTTTGCGCTAACATTTTTAATTACAGGAGATGAATGGGTCGTTTTGCTCAAAAGGGAAGAGTGGTTGCGCTTGCAGTCTTGAAATAATGAGAACGCGATTGTCTGTGCACTTGTTATTAATGATGTAATTTAATTTTTGTTCTGATCATTTTTATCTTTCATTAAAAAGGAGTTCCTAAAGGTTAAGGTTAGTGCTGGTGCTGGCGTCCTTTTAGGATTTCCTGGGACAGTCCGAAAGACAAGGTAGTCCGTACAATATTTGACACGAGAAAAATATTGTGTTTGAAGAGTATTTTCAACTAGTGATTTTTTACTTTAAATTATTTGAGATTGTGGATTTTTGGATTTGTTGTTGTTATTTTATTGAAGACTTTGGTAACTGTTAGAGTCTTCCTCATGTCCTCTAGTTGCTCTCTTCTCATCTGGTTTACTTCAACAGCGTTATTGTGCTTCAGTAATGTAACCGTAGCATAGTAGAGTGCGAAGCCAACCTTCGCGTGTCAGCACCTTCATTTTGTTTACAACGAAACTAATTCACTTGGACACACTTCTTGCTTTATTAATGAAAGAGCGGAGGTGGGGCATTAGCTGCCTGTAACGGAACTTACGTAATTATTGGTAAACCTCGCCTCTTTTTGTTCAAAACCGACAACTCCACACTTGGCACAAAGGAGTTTGAACTTTACTGTTTAAAATGTAGAGTTTTATTTGTTTTAGTTTGTAAAGGATTTTAAGATCTTTTGTTTAGGGGTTTTTTGATGTGAATGAAGGCACAGCTGGCGTTTGCAAGTCAGCCCACACTACGTTAAAAGGTATTGTATTTCGCAAAATATCACTCGATAATATCAATTGATTTAGTTTCTGTATTAGCTTAGTCATTGTTGCACATAATTTTGTATTAAAGTGGAAATGCGTTGGCAGATATTTTGTATGAAAGTAATAAAGGTTTGTGCTATTGAATTCCAAGAAATTGATTGAGTTGATAATAATTTCTGGGTGTACCAATAAGGTATCAAAATAAATTTTAGGTAATATTTGGGTTTGATTCAGCAATTTTGTTTGAGTTATTTAACTCATGAGGCATTTTTGTATCCGTTTTGCATAATTAACAATAAAAAGCAATTAAATAAATGATGGTAGTTAATAATTTATAAATATTAAGCTGTATCAGCATAAATTAAAATGGTAATTAATTCATATTTTGCAAAAAATGCCGAGATCAGCGCAAAGAAACTTTTAGTTAAAACTACATTTTTTTTTAATAATTTGTTTGTGCTGACTTCAATTTCTAGCCAAAAGTGGACAAATTCGTGTAATATTAAATCATGTCGCTCAGTCCTGTTACTTGATGAATATTCAAATACAGCAATTCAGTTGTATTATCTAATATATGATTATGCATATGTCACGGCTAAAGGTAGGTGTGAACCTAAACTTAAGATTAGCCGGCTAAACCTAGGTTTATCTTCGACGAAATGTTAATGTTAGTTTGTTCTATCTTTAGCCGGCTAAACTTAGGTGTAGCTGCAGGTCCTTGGCTAAAAATGTAGAAGGAAATGGAAAAGGAAACAATGTAATAATGTTTACTATTTTGACACGAAAACTTTATTAAAAAATAATCACTTTCATTACACATGAGCGAGCGAAGCGAGCTCGGGACTCGCTGGCACCCCGACTCGGACAATTTAGGTTAGAAGAGGATGGCGGGGTCTGAAAGACCCCGCCATCCTCTTCGTGGTTATTTTTTTTTAAACCACCCAGAAGTAGGAGCCCCGCGAAGCGGGGCTCCGTCGACATGCTGGGAAGCGTGGACGCCCCGCGAAAGCAAGACCATTCCATTTCCTTCATTTTTAGCCAAGGACCTGCAGCTACACCTAAGTTTAGCCGGCTAAAGATAGAACAAACTAACATTAACATTTCGTCGAAGATAAACCTAGGTTTAGCCGGCTAATCTTAAGTTTAGGTTCACACCTACCTTTAGCCGTAACACATATAAAATATCTAATGTAAAGTTTGCAGGGCCGAGCGGGAAGGACTGTCAGACTCGTACTGACTGAAATCCACGGTGTCCTTCAATAGCTCCTTACGTTCCGGGATTCTTACAGTCCCGCGACCAAACCTTCTCACAATAGTGGAAGTTTAATGTTCGATTGGTATTTGACAGACTCGGGTAGGTTAACCTGCTGGCGTCTGTACTAGCAAATATATCCAGGCATGTAGAAATGCGGAAAAGAATGAATAATATTTTAAGGCTTTAAGGAAAAGAAAAAAATGCACGGCGCTATAAGGAAAAGAAAAAAATGCCTATTATTTCTGCAATTTAATCTACTTTATGATCTAGTACTACCATTATTCGCATATGTTTTCCTGTTGGGTACAGAAGCCCGCACATCAACTTATCATAATTTGTCAAAGGACTTCGACCACTTTGTATGGCGTTTGGGCTTGAACATGAACATAAAAATATTGCACTATTTTTGATTTTATGGAGTAGCTTACAGTACGTAGAAAACACATATATAGGAAGTTTTGTATCAAATTGATTTATATAAGAAAAAACTAAAAAAAAGTCGTCATGTAAAACGGGTTCATTATCCGAAGAAATGCCAGGGTAAACGTTTAAAGCGGGTACGGAGTCCAAGAGTGAGCCAGGGTCGTTAGATAGAAAATCATCAGCATCCATTTTCGATAGCGCAAGTCGTCAAAAATATCCAAAATCCAAATAATATTCGCAATAATATTCAAACAAGGGCGCGAACACAAAGCGAATGACATTGTTGTTGTTGTTTATAAAATTCGCCAAAAGGCAGGCAAAGGAACAGAGCCATACAGCCTAGTCTTGTTTGAATTTTCCAATGAATTTTCCTTGTATTTTTGAAGATCTAAGCCAAGTCTGATTTGTCCAATTTCAAAAGGCCAACGCCATGTCTGTCTTGTTTTTTCAAATAAGGACAAAGCCATGTCTAATTTATTCAAAGTCTAAAGGCTTAGAAGCCATGTCTCATATCAGTGCGAATGACTGAATGCATCTTGGACGCTCTAAGTATAATTTTATGTAATACTACCTAATGTAATATATTAAGTTCAAAATGTATTCGACTGAAAGACTTGTATCTATGGTCATGAATAAATATTATTAAAAAAAAAAGCATCTTGGACGCTGTACCGCAACTGTCACCATTCACAAAATAATCAATTGAAAATCTTTTTTATTCGTTTTTAATATTATTTATTTTGACACTCCCGAAATAGACCAATATTTACTAAATATTACTACTAAATTATTGATGAATTTCGTTTTTCCCAATGCAGCTGTTCACCTGTTAGCCCAGTTTGGTCGAAGTCCTTTATTTAATACATTTTCAAACTTATTTTAATACCAAAAGGTTCGGGCACGCCGCAATCGCGGCGGTAAGACCCCTCTTTGAGGAGTGGCTGGATAGGCGTCACGGCGTCCTTACCTTCCGCATGACGCAGGTCCTCACCGGACACGGAAGTTTCGGGAGGTTCCTGTGTCTGATAGGGAGGGAAGAAACGCCTGGGTGTCACCACTGCGAGGATCGTCCGGAGGACACGGTGGAGCATACGGTGCAGGACTGCCCCGCTTGGGCGGAGCACCGCCGTGTCCTCACGACGGCGATAGGCGGAGACCTCTCGCGCCCGGCATTGGTCGAGGCCATGCTGCGGGGCGAGACGGAGTGGGAAGCGGTCGCCTCCTTCTGCGAAGCAGTCATGCTCGTGAAGGAGGAGGCGGGCCGCCTGAGGAAGAGGACAGCGTCCTCCCTCCATCCCAGCCGCAGTGGTAGACGCCCACAGCGTCGGACGTCACAGGACGATCTCCGACCACCGTAGGCGCGGGCATGCGGGCAGCGAGTAATGGGCGACTTGCTGTCCGACCATGGACCATGCCCGGGTCGACGGCGCGTTGTGTTCCACGCGCGCCTCAAGGAGTGTCAGCACATTGACGGGGCCTGTAGAGGGCCAGAGCCTGCCGGGGTCGCGGGACTTACCCATCACCGTAACCCCGGTACGTAAAGGGCTCGTGAAGGACACCGTGGATTTTAGTCAGTACAAGTCTGACAGTCCCTCCCGCCCTGCCCTGGGTGGGAGGACTCATTTGATGATTTTACCACGCAAAAAAAAAAAAAAATACCAAAAGGTTCATATTCGATTGGGAAAATTTGACAGATCGGTGGTACGCTGATGTACAGGCGTCTGTACATTCAAGACCACAAAAAATATGCTTTAATGACTATCGATAGCTGTTGATAGAAAAGATAAAAGTCATTAATCATAAAAGCTGACCGCCCCATTGGTTCCGTAGTTACAAACGCGATTGTCTATTTGGAGGTTCACGGTTCAAAAAGGTTAAATAAGTGGAATTGGGGTTTTTTGGGAGGAAGGAAGTAAATTTTGTCGATTAGGTACCTACCTAAACGCTTTTTTTGTGTAAACAGGTATTTAATTCCTGATCGTGGTGGCGCGTGGTTTGTCGGAGAAGGTTGTATCATTTCGCTGTCGATCATAGACATATAGCATGGACTGAGTCGTCTCCAGCCAGTAGCGTTTGTAACAAAAGTAGTCCAAATTCATCATTCCAAAATCCAATTCCTGTCAATGGATTTGATCACTTTTGACCACTACATAGGTACTATACTCGATATAATCTTTAAAATAGACATAACGATTGCCATGTAAGACATTACCAGTATCTATAGAAAGAGATGGATCGACTTTTAGTGACTTTTCTTTCCTCAAAATTATATTTGCATACGTTAATGCGTATAAATAATTTAAATAAAAAACGTTTTTTAGTTGTTTTTCTCCCTTTGTAGAGTCTATGCCAATTTTTAGGCAGACAGTGCAAGATCTACTCGCATTCCTCTATGCCTATACTACCTTAGATGGTTATCCTGGTTTTCTATGGTTTTTTTTTTGCGTAGAGCACACAAGAAGGTATCCATGAATACTGATAAGGGAATGCCTAAATCATAACAGGTAGCTAGGCCAATCAACTTACTATAAGGACTGCATACGAGGCTTAACGGTGATTAATTACTCAGTCCATTAACCCTGGCATGATGACCATATATATACTTGAAGACGAAGACCCAGGGTATATGATTCATAAGTTCAAACAGACTAAAGGAGCATCATTCGTCGGCTTCACAAAGGATTACTTGTAGTTTGTAGCGTTTGCAGCTAGCACTCATTGATCGTTAGGTTAGAGAGGTTACTAAACGTTACTGAAAATTAACTGAATCATCAATTAACGGCAATTTTAGAGCAGATGGAACTCCATTTAAGATAAGTCCTGGGTTGGTTGGCAATTAAATATTAATGGTTCACGTTTACGACTAATTCGCCACTAGACACGAGACTGTTTCTGTATCGATTGAAAAGAGTTTATTTTTTCAATCGATAATCGATCAGATTTCAATTGAAATTTGATCCATGTGTGTTTGTAAATAAAGATTTATCAAGAAAGTTATATAAATCAAGTTTTGGAAAAGTTTAAATAAGAAAACCTTAAGAAAGATTTTGATAAAAGAGACGCCAAAGGAAAATTATTAATATTAAATTCTATTAGCGACAAATATTTGGTATACGCAATAAACTGCATGGAACGCTAGGTCCAATCTTGTTTTATTTACTAAATACAATAGAAACCCAAATTTTATCGTCAGTTAATTGGTTCTCTATTGTATTTAGTAGGTCGCGGGACCAAGGGATTACCGTGACCCCGGTACGTAAAGGGCTAGTGAAGGACACCGTGGATTTTAGTCAGTACAAGTCTGACAGTCCCTCCCGCCCTGCCCTGGGTGGGAGGACTCATTTGATGATTTTACCACGATAAAAAAAAAAAAAAAAAAATTGTATTTAGTAAATAAAACAAGATTGGACCTAGCGTTCCAATTGAATTCGCAAGTTCATTTTGATCAAAGTAATACATGGGCCATGAGTGGGACCTTTATGAGCTATCTAAATACGTCATTCAGTTTTTACATCAGACGATTCAATCCTTGATGTAACATAGATTGTGATGCATCAATGATCACTTCATACAAATCATTGGTTCTAAGATACTCTAAAGTACTAAAATATGTATTACCAACCCAATAAAGCTGTTGCATATTGCATAAAGCTACTACATAGCAGTTGAAAACAAATCTATTTCAACTGCCTAACACATGACATAGGTCACATCTCATGGTAAGTACTAGAACCTCATTTGAAGTCCGACCACGATCTCAACAAGTTCCGTACCCATACAGGTAATACATCTAAGCGCTATGTTATAATTATGTATATTACTCGTAGGTAGGGTTGCCATACGTCCGGAATTTTCCGGACAAGTCCGGAAATATAGTCCTTTGTCCGGAATGCGGGGGGAATCTTAAACCGTCCGGAATTTCTACAAATAAGTGAAGAGTGAAATAAAAAATGATAAAACCAAATTATTTATTCATTATTAATTATTATATAAAAATTAACAAGATTGTCCGGAAATTTCATGGAATGTCAGGAATTTTCTCCGGATTTTTGATATTTTGACCTGGGAACCCTACTCGTAGGTAATGGAAAACTAGATTGTCCAGCTATTCCACTCACAATGTTAATGCCACGAATACCAAATAAGCCTACTGGACCCATTAATTACGAGACGTGCCATTTAACCGTATAGTTCGGTACCGGGTCCTAAAGGACCCGAACACATAGACCTACGCCGGCTCAGTAGCGGGTCCTAAAGGGGCAGACTTTGTAGTCATACGACATCCTCATTTTAAATTAAAAAATAATAATATTCTGAGCGTTAAATCCTATGAGTGCGTATTAACCGTATAGTTCGGTACCGGGTCCTAAAGGACCCGAACACATAGACCTACGCCGGCTCAGTAGCGGGTCCTAAAGGGGCAGACTTTGTAGTCATACGACATCCTCATTTCAAATTAAAAATAATAATATTCTGAGCGTTAAATCCTATGAGTGCGCATTAATTAAGAATGTCAAATAAAAATCTGATTTGTTTACGCCATTAAAACTTCTACATGTAGCGTGCATTTTCTTAATTTACCATATCAAAATCCAGAAGTCTAAATACGATCGTCGCCATTTTGATGGCAGTGCTGGGTTGGGCTAAAAATCATAAAAAATGTGGTTTCGGGACATCTAAGGGATTATAGGAGGGATGAATAACTCGTCATTTAGTATGGTAACGAATTCATACATAATTCAACATAAATAAGCAGTGGTAATGAAGAATTTGATATCTGAAGTCGAAGTTTCGCGCCACTCGTGTTTGTTTACATTTTTATTTTTCACTTGGATCACACACATGCGTTTATACTCAATAACAGTTACGATAAATATCATGTCAAATATTATAAATAACGTAAAAAAGCCCAGATCTTAGCGTAATTCTCTAATACAGAGCTAATAACACGTATTTTTCATTACCACTACTCAATTTGTATTCATAATCGACAACCATGCTTATTTTTTTTAATCGTAATGATGTGTGAAAGCGAATATTCTAATCGATTCCATAATTTAATTTTTCGTCAACTCGAATGAAAAAAATAAGGAATTGAAGAAAACGATTAATAAAAATTAAAATAAATTTGTTTTAAGCTTAGAATACAATTATTAATTGTTATAATATTTTTAAAGCTTTTATAATAATTTTACGTACATTGTAATTCCCAAAAAGCACTAATAGACAAAAGAACAATGTCAGTAATAAATGTTTGAATGCGCGCCAATTATTAATTCCAAAAATTGGATTTGGAATGCGCTCGCTGTGGTACTCGCTATTCAAAATAATAAATTTTTATTTATTAGCTAATTTTTAATGTACATTTTGTTTTGTACAATAATATAATTAAGGTTGAATGAATATGGAATGCCTTGGATCTTGACAGGCTTATTAGAAATGAGTTTGTTTCCCACCAAATAAAAGATAGATAAGTAAATTATTATATTCTCTTTTTTATATTCTCAAAATTGTTTCGTAACATTGGTTTGGCCATGTTAAGTATAGACGCCAGCACATCAACCTACCTCAATCTGTAACATTTCTTCAATCGATTTTCAACCTTATCACAATAGTGGAAGGTTAATGTTTGATTGGTAAATTTTGACAGATTTGGGTAGGTTGATCTGCTGCCGCGCGTACAGATATTTAATTCTATTCTTTTGCGTTCTAGGACCGCAGTACCCTTTTAATGATTTTAATACAATTCCGTTAGCCACTATTTTGTCCTCGTCAGTTCGCTGATAGTTCCTTAAAGCCCGCTTGGAACACGACGCGTATTCGTCTCGGGCCTAGTCCTTGATCGGACGGTGAGTTACCCTATACTCGCCGTTCGCAAGCCCGCACCTACAATCGCAAAAATTAAGTCTGCGTCTTTAGATTTTTGCTGGTCAGGAATAGAGCTTGTAAATGAAAAAAAAAAGAACGTTCTATATTTGTACACTATTTCATAGTGTCGCTGTTAAGGATCAAATTCGTAATGATATACGACAAACTACAGTAAAGTGATATTAATTTAGTAAAATATGAACTAATATTATACAAACAATTATTTAGTCATCGTACGCAGATCAAAAAAAAATTCACGCCAATTCACTCAAAGTTCGAATTTCAAAAATTTCGTTAATGTATTTGTACCGCGAAGTGATTACTCGCAAAAAAAAATTGAAATGAGAACACGATGTTGTGAACATGTAGTGAGCTACGGCCATTGACTAAAGTTTGAATCGATTTATTAAAGAAAACTTTTTACTTTATGTTTGTCGCATGTAATTACTTTACAGAACATTAATGGTTTGATTACTGGAAATTGATATTTCAATAATTTAATTTTATACAATGTAATTTACATTTTTTTATCAAAATCGGCCACGTGACTTCTTTCAGTATTTTTCGCTATTCCTCATAGTTTCGAATTTAGCCACGGCGCGTTGGAAATTTATTATAACTGCAGGGAATCATTTGGAAGTACTCCCATATCTCTCCCTCTAGCATTTGATCCGAACCCGGTGTTTGTCTTTTTTTACGTTGTTTAGATTCGTTTTATAAAGTGAAATAATCCGATAAATTGAAATTAAATAAAGAAGACACAATATGGGTAAAACTATATGGTTGAATTTAAATTTAAAAGACACACACGTTTGGCCTCCAATGAAACACCAATATTTATTTCTATCCCAATCATTAAATTAAAAAAAATAATTATTTATTGCGTACCTAATAAAAAACTTATTTTCAAAACGAAATAAAACTTGAAATATTATACCAAAGAGTCTACAGATTCCGTTCCATAGATTTATTGCATGGAGTAAACCTTCTCTAGTCAAATAAGCAGATAAATCGGTCCATGTCTTTGTACTAAATTTTTTTTTGCATAAAAGAGGTTATGCGCCCCACCCTCAAGAATTAAAATGTTAAGCAATAGTCCACATTATATGGCAATAAAAATATACAATAAATTGCCCAACAAATTTAAATCCGAAAAGTCAGTAACTTTATTCCAAAAAAGGCTAAAATTTTTCCTAATCCAAAAGTGCTTCTACTCAGTAAAAGAATATTTAGAGTCTAACTTAGTATAACTACTACCTCTCGTGTACAAAAGTGGAGATCTGTCCTATACAAACAATAAGATTCAAGTTGACATGAAAATGAATAGATATTGTATTGAATTATTAATTTTTAATCTCTATTGACATTTGGTTTTAAAATTACTTAATTTATATATTATTTACTATACTTATATTTCTAAACTTAAATTGAACATGACTGTAATAAAATTATTCATTTAAATTAAACTGCAAAATAAGAAAACCATAATGCAATAATAATGTAAAATGCATGAATTTTATGATAAAGATGAAATTTGCAACGCTTGTAAAAGGCTGCTAAGTCAAAAGTACCTACTAACATAAGATGACACCAACATGTAAACACTTAGTTCGCAAATAAACGCTTTGACTTTACTACTTTTTTTCCTTGTTCGATTATATTGCAAGTATCGATTAGGCTGAATGAACCTTTTCAATCGTTATATGAACATTGGGATTGCTGGTCAGCACTAAGAAGTGTCATGTTGCAACATAGTTTTTGGTAATTTTTATCAAGTCTTTGATCGTTATTATTTATGAAATTATGTATGCACACTGGCAAATCTAATAATGCACGTTGTAAGTTACTTCATTTATTTCAATGTTTAACCATTTTTTATCACGTGAGAAGCTTGTTTATGTACATATTTTCAGCATATCTAAATTACATCGATTTTTGGAACGACATAGCATTTTGTATGTTACACACATTTTACAGAGGAATGACGCAGTTTTAGTGACCTCAACACGTTCTTGAAGATATTGCTCATAAACTTATCGTATGAAATAACTGTAGTAACATATTTTTGATAAAAAAATCGAATGCTGAAAATGGACAAAAATCTTCAATATTATCTCAAATTTCGAATCACCCGGTCGACTCAGCTGATGTGTTATGTGTCAAAATGTTGTCGTGCAGAGTGGTTAATTAAGAATAATAAATAAAAATCTGATTTGTTCACGCCATTAAAACTTCTACATTTAGCGCGCATTTTCTTAATTTACCATAACAAAATCCAGAAGTCTAAATACGATCGTCGCCATTTTGATGGCAGTGCTGGGTTGAGCTAAAAATCATAAAAAATGTGGTTTCGGGACATCTAAGGGATCATTATAGGAGGGATGAATAACTCGTCATTTAGTATTGTAACGAATTCATACATAATTCAACATAAATTAGCAGTGGTAATGAAGAATTTGATATCTGAAGTCGAAGTTTCGCGCCACTCGTGTTTGTTTACATTTTTATTTTTCACTTGGATCACACACATGCGTTTCTACTCAATAACAATTACGATAAATATCATGTCAAATATTATAAATAACGTAAAAAAGCCCAGATCTTAGCGTAATTCTCTAATACAGAGCTAATAACACGTATTTTTCATTACCACTACTCAATTTGTATTCATAATCGACAACCATGCTTATTTTTTTAAATCGTGATGATGTGTGAAAGCGAGTATTCTAATCGATTCCATAATTGAATTTTTCGTCAACTCGAGTGAAAAAAATAAGGAATTGAAGAAAACGATTAATAAAAATTAAAATAAATTTGTTTTAAGCTTAGAATACAATTATTAATTGTTATAATATTTTTTAAAGCTTATATAATAATTTTACGTGCATTGTAATTCCCAAAAAACAATAATAGACAAAAGAATAATGTCAGTAATAAATGTTTGAATGCGCGCCAATTATAAATTCCAAAAATTGGATTTGGAATGCGCTTGCTGTGGTACTCGCTATTCAAAATAATAAATTTTATTTATTAGCTAATTTTTAATGTACATTTTGTTTTGTACAATAATATAATTAAGGTTGAATGAATATGGAATGCCTTTGATCTTGATAGGCTTATTAGAAATGAGTTTGTTTCCCACCAAATAAAAGATAGATAAGTAAATTATTATATTCTCAAAATTGTTTCGTAACATTGGTTTGGCCATGTTAAGTATAGACGCCAGCACATCAACCTACCTCAATCTGTAAAATTTCTTCAATCGATTTTCAACCTTATCACAATAGTGGAAGGTTAATGTTCGATTGGTAAATTTTGACAGATTTGGGTAGGTTGATCTGCTGCCGCGCGTACAGATATGATCGTCAGTATTGACACCAGTATAATCATATTTTTATATAGGTATTTGTTAAGGATACTTTAGATGTGATGCAGTTCGCGACTTAACTCCAGTAATACACACTGTTATAAGTTGAAAAACCTTTAAATGATTCTCTCCCTGGGTGGAGCGGAAGGAGATGTCAACTATTACTTACTTAAAACCACCCTGTTCCTTCATATGCCTTTTGCGTTCTAGGACCGCAGTACCCTTTTAATGATTTTAATACAATTCCGTTAGCCACTATTTTGTCCTCGTCAGTTCGCTGATAGTTCCTTAAAGCCCGCTTGGAACACGACGCGCATTCGTCTCGGGTCTAGTCCATGATCGGACGGTGAGTAACCCTTTACTCGCCGTTCGCAAGCCCGCACCTACAATCGCAAAAATTAAGTCTGCGTCTTAAGATTTTTGCTGGTCAGGAATAGAGCTTGTAAATGAAAAAAAAAAAAAAAAGAATGTGGTATATTTTTACACTATTTCATAGTGTCGCTGTTAAGGATCAAATTCGTAATGATATACGACAAACTACAGTAAAGTGATATTAATTTGGTAAAATATGAACTAATATTATACAAACAATAATTTAGTCATCGTACGCAGATCAAAATCAAAATTCGCGCCAATTCACTCAAAGTTCGAATTTCAAAAATTTCGTTATTGTATTTGTACCGCGAAGTGATTACTCGTAAAAAAAATTGAAATGAGAACACTATGTTGCGAACATGTAGTGAGCTACGGCCATTGACTAAAGTTTGAATCGATTTATTAAAGAAAACCTTTTACTTTATGTTTGTCGCATGTAATTACTTCACAGAACATTAATAATTTGATTACTGGAAATTGATATTTCAAAAATGTAATTTTATGCAATGTAATTTACATTTTTTATCAAAATCGGCCACGAGACTTCTTTCAGTATTTTTCGCTATTCCTCATAGTTTCGAATTTAGCCATCCACGGCGCGTTGGAGATTTAAATTGTTTATAACTGCAGGGAATCATTTGGAAGTACTCCCATATCTCTCCCTCCAGCTTTTGATCCGAACCCGGTGTTTGTCTTTTTTTACGTTGTTTAGATTCGTTTTATAAAATGAAATAATCAGATAAATTGAAATTAAATAAAGAAGACACAATATGGGTAAAACTATATGGTTGAATTTAAATTTAAAAGACACACACGTTTGGCCTCCAATGAAACACCAATATTTATTACTATCCCAATCATTAAATTAAAAAATTAATTTATTTATTGCGTACCTAATAAAAAACTTATTTTCAAAACGAAATAATACTTGAAATATTATACCAATGAGTCTATAGATTCCGTTCCATAGATTTATTGCATGGAGTAAACCTTCTCTAGTCAAATAAGCAGATAAATCGGTCCATGTCTTTGTACTACTTTTTTTTCCATGTTCGATTATATTGCGAGTATCGATTAGGCTGAATGAACCTTTTCAATCGTTATATGAGCATTGGGATTGCGGTCAGCACTAAGAAGTGTCATGTTGCAACATAGTTTTTGGTAATTTTTATCAAGTCTTTGATCGTTATTATTTATGAAATTATGTATGCACACTGGCAAATCTAATAATGCATGTAGTAAGTTACTTCATTTATTTCACTGTTTAACCATTTTTTATCACGTGAGAAGCTTGTTCATGTACATATTTTCAGCACATCTAAATTACATAGTTTTTGGAACGACATAGCATTTTGTATGTTACACACATTTTACAGAGGAATGACGCAGTTTTAGTGACCTCAACACGTTCTTGGATATATTGCTCATAAACTTATCGTATGAAATAACTGTAGTAACATATTTTTGATAAAAAAATCGAATGCTGAAAATTGACAAAAATCTTCAATATTATCTCAAATTTCGAATCACCCGGTCGACTCAGCTGATGCGTCATGTGTCAAAATGTTGTCGTGCAGAGTGGTTAAAAACATAAATCAGTCACCATCAATACGAAACTATTTATTTATTAACCTCCTTGATTATTACTTTTTTGGTTGTGTCGAATTTTAAATGTAGAAAAAATGTTTTATTATCTGTAATACTGGCCATCATTCTATTTTTGACGGATGAAATTTAGAATTAGATGAAATTGATTTGAAACATTCTTTAGAACTACATTCCATAGACTTGTATTGATTCTATTTTATTTTGTTACTTGGCAAAAGATTCCATCTTCCTTTTCTTTTAGTTTGCTTCCAACATGATTTTGAAAAAAAGAACTGTTTTTTAAATCTGGAAGTAAGCAAACTGGTCAAGCTGAAATATTTATTGCATAAAACAGTGTAATTAATTGAAATAAAACCAATATATCAACAAGATCCATCCATTTCGATAATACCGCAATAAAAATAGTACAAGAAACTCACAGTTGGTCGGTATATAAAAATACCCTCCCCTCGGCTTCATTTAGTGAACACACGGCATTAACCGACCAAATGAAAAACAGTTTTGTACACTTTATTTTATTTAAATGCCCGCATACCTTTGTAAATTGTCGTTTTATTTTCATTCATGAATTAGAAGTTACGGTTAGTTCCGTCGTAACTCTCCCACGCTGTATGAATGAAGTGCGCCTGCACATGATTCAAGGAGCGAAAGAAAGGGGCGCGTCACTTCCGGAGCGAGGCGTATGGCGCTACTTCCGGCCGTCACCGGATACGCATGTTCCCTGTTCGCATCAATTATTATTTCCTTCTTAATGTTTCCTTTCATAAAAGCTTAATTTTTAACGTCTTTGAAATAGAGAAGTGACGAATCAAGAACGTTAGAGATTTGAAAAAAGAATGACAGAAAGTTAGTTAGTTGTATGTTAAATGTTGTCAGATAGTACCTATAAACTAACAATCTATATAATACACTAGCGAACAAAAGTAAGGAATCACTTACTTGGAATTGATCCTTAAATAATAGCGTGATTGGATTTTTGGTATCAATTTAAAGTTAACAGTTAAACCTTTAAGGCACCATTTTTAATATCCTTAACTAGTTATTAAGTACGCTCGATCGCGCGAAATCGGAGTAAGTGATTCCATGATTGTGTGTGCGACCATCAAAACTCTCCTTAACCAAAATCTAAATAATATAAATGAAATTGTAGGCCGACCATAAAAAGTAAACACGTGGGCCCAATAACTGGAATTTGCCAAAACAGTTTGTCGTTAAAGCTTACTTTCAGACGGACGTAGGCTGTATTCTCCGTATAATAAAATTGTGCCTCATATGACGCCTTATTTGATCACGAAATACTTTTTGGTTATAAAAATAAAACAAGGTGCTCAAATCAAATGAAACCATTAAATATTTGACATAAAAACTCTAATTCCGAAAGTTTTTTTTTCCATTTTTAAAGAACCTACTTATCTATTTTCAAATACAGAACGAGATTATTGTTATTTTCTGATAACTACTTAAATACTAGATATAGCATCTATGTCAGTAAGGACAGATCAGAAATTAGAAACGTTCTATTTACTTGACTGAGGGTTTTTTTTTACGTTTTAAAATCAACAAATGAGAGAATGAATTTCTACTATGACATCTTAACGCGAGAGTAGTTCCATTGTGGGAACGAGATGGCGCTAGACGACTTGTATAGCTTTGTCTCTTTCTCACAGTGAAACTACTCTCGCTTTAAGACGTTATAGTAGGCCATAACGACTAAAATCCACGGTGTTCCGTCAACAGCCCTTTACGTTTCAGGATCACGGTTACCTGATGGGAGAGTCCTGCGACTGGTTGGCCTGGTTTTTTAAAGAGGGCTTAATTTTTTTAAGAAAGACTGCAGCACACTAGGAATTTCTCCTGTTTTGTTGGTACGTTTAAAAATATTTAAATTCACAAACCACCAGACTCGGAACAACTACTTGCAGGTTAAAAAAGTATTTTGTTCCTTGCAGGAATCGAAACAGGAACACGCAGTGCCCCAGTCTATCGTTCAGCCACGGCGCCAACCTTACCTTCGAGTTATCTAGACTCTATTCCGAACTGCCCTATTAAGTGTCCAATTACACACTTGCAATTAAATATAATATAATAATTCGATTCGTGCGGATGTGACCCAGCTAACTGCCCGCATTGCCATGCTGGTATTGAGGTAATGTCACCGTAGATACAGTGGAAATCAAAGACCACACAAATTGGTACAGACGGCTCTACACATCAAGCTATGCTAAACTAGTATTAACTGACCCTTTAATGTGTAGAAAGATCATACAAAGCGAGACCAAGACAAAATGGTTTTGTATAGCTTGATGTGTCTTAGCCGTGTGTTAGTTACAATCACAGAAATATTAAAAACAGGTTGCAATAATGCAAAGGTTTATGGGAGACAGGATTCCAAACTACGAATACTTAGCGTCATGGATTCTTAACCCCCAAAGATGGATAAACTTATAAAATTTTGGATTCTTTGTTGTTGTCACGAACGGAAGAAAACAAGTTTCTGTTAAATAAAAGCGTGTTAAAAATAATGTCTAATCAGGCACAAAAGGTTTACAACTTAAGAATACAGAATCAATCACATTATTGAGACAATAGTCGCGAACGCGCCATATCGTGCGCGTTGCGTCGACTCGCAATAACCCATTTTATCTGAGTTTGGAATATTTATTTTGATTAAATCTACTGGAGTAGTACTAACGATAATATTGTACGAAAGAGTAGTGCATTTTAATAAATGGTTTGCTTAACTACTGCTCATATAGTAGGCCTTGGGGCCCTTTGTTACGTGGTAAAATCATCAAATGAGTCCTCCCACCCAGAGCAGTGGCAGTGGACTTTACCTCGAAAAAAAAAACAGTTGGCCTTAAGAGACATCATTATCATCATCAAGATCGTAATTCACGTAGTCAGCAAAACTGTAAAGTGTCAAACTTGGGTAACAGTCTTATTGAACTGATTTAATTTCGTTTGAAAGCCTTACTAAAGACGATCACAGTGTCTCTAGAAAAACACTTTGGACTGTTGTAACTGTATTTAATACAAATTACTCAGCATCACGCTTGTAATCCCCAAAGAGTTAGGCAGAGGACAACCACACATCGCCAGTTATGTTTAAGGCTGAAGCTACATTAGGCGGCGACGCGATCTGCGACACATGAGCGATTAAAACAAATAAATCAATGCTCACGTATATGGCTACACCGTACATCAGCGATACCGCGTGTAATCTGTTTCGCTCTTCCAGTCGCATCACAAATCGCTGTCTAATGTAGCCTCAGCCTGAGTCTCATGTTATAGTGGGCGAGTCTATTGCAAACAAACGAGCACAAATCCTGGATCAATAGCTAAACAAAAAGCTCAAAAAAACTAATGGCTGACCTGGGACGCGAATCCAGGACCTCAAGCTCGCTTGCGACCTTACCAACGAGCCAGTAACAAAAAATAAAATAATTCAAATAGATTTACCTTAGGAACTTTTATCATCTTTGCCAGCTATTTCCAAATAACATTGTCCTAGTTTATTTCAGCACACCAGGACAGATGCTTTGCCCAGTAGCTCCTGCATTGTGATTGGTTCGCCAAGTTGGACCCCCGCTATGACGTAGGTAGCTGACGTTGCTACCCGACCATGACCTGCAAGAACTGGGTCAGATAGATACTCCATACTCCACCCACAGTTCCGCTATTTAACTTCTAGTTAATCAATAGCGTAATTTATTGCGGAAATACACAATAATGCTCAAAGAAAATTGCTAACACTAAAATTATTTGTTTTCATAGAAGCTAGCAAACATTGGCGGCACGGCTTTCACAGTCATTCAATAAAATGTTTCCATTGCACTTTGTGTAAGTAGCAATTTTCTATCCCTGTCTAGCATTAGGTTTTGTCAAATGTGTAACAGAGACGGATAGCGGAAGTGAAATAAGAATGGAGTCGGGGTTCATTCATTGATGTTTCCGCCGCCATCAATGGGTCGACACAAAATAATGGAGTGCAGAAGGCTTTGACTAAAGAGCGCATAAAAGCGCGTCACGTAGCATGATACTAAGCGTTTCGACTAAGAATAGCCTTGGCGCCATATTTTAAACCGAATAATTTGTGCAAATAAAACATTGGTGGGAGGATTTTGCAGGTTTTACCAGAGTAATGCTATTTAAATAATGTTAATAGAGCTTTATTTTGACTCTCAAATGGCTGAGCTAAGGTCTCTACCAATTTCTTCCAGGGTCTCTTTTAATGGTGGTCAATTATTTTGGTTTCATGCGAGCAGATTAGTGCAATGCAATTCTCTGAGAGCAGCAACATGAGCAAGCGTTGAAACCGCAGCGTGTCTCCCATAGATTTTCAATTTTAAGCATAAAGTAGAAAATTCAATAAAGACAGGCTGTGGTTTAGACGCTGCTCTCTCAGAGAATAGGATTGATTTATCGTACTGATAGGAACTTCTGTATTTATCTATTGTTTTGTGAAAAGTTTATACTGCTAAACACGAATGCAACCACTCCATACTATTTGTCGCTTGTTTGTGGGACCGTCGTATAGATTAATTTCATGACGGTAGAGCTTGGTGAAGCTGAAATACATGTTTTTTTTTCAAATTACAGTATTTGTAGGATGGGTTAATAAAACACGCTTACTTAAAGAGTAAAGGTTTTATTAAAAGCTACGCATTTTGACATTAGTGAATAAGTTATCGGCGCAACCTCTAGCTAGGGTGTATTTTTTACAAAAAAAGTATTGTACAAGTATGAAATGGGAAAAATAAATACAAGGTGTCAAAAAATTTGACTCTTCACGTGACAAAAAGGGCTGCTATGTATTCTATTCTCAAGAAGATCATTTCTAGGCCATACGATGAGCTCATCGTCGAGACAGAGTCTTAAGAAAGAGTTGCGCTGGTGTCGCTGTCAGTAGCTTTTTTTTATATCATCAAATGAGTCCTCCCACCCAGGGCAGAACGGGAGGGACTGTCAGCCCTTTACATTCCGGGGTCACGGTAATTCGTACAGTCTCGCGACCGCTGTCAGTAGCTTAGTGAATGAATACCAGACTAGTTTCGATACTGAGGCAGCGTTGCACACCAAGCTGCAAGCTTGCAGAATAAGACTGCTGACATTTTTCCGGGCAACGAATCAGAATTACCATCTAACATGGTCACGTAACACTAGATATAATATGCTGATATGATCCTCATGAGTTATCTTCATGTTCTTCATAATACAGTATACAAATAGCCCAAAAATCAATAGATTTTTACTGACATCATAAAACAAACTACGTCACGGTTGCCTTGAAATTGAAATGAATTTTATCGAATTCCAGAATTTAATAAAAACGTTTAAGAAAACAAAATATTTATCCATCCAAACAACCTCGAGGATCGCTCAACTAAGCACGTCATTCAATGCAAAATAAACAATGCTGTCACGAAACTGAAAAACAGGGGAACGTAGACCTTGATCCTTTAGGATAGAGGCGGATTATTAAGCTAGTGTTGAGAAACTAAGCTGGTTTTTAATGACGTCACAGGAGTACCCGACCGTTCATTGAGATGTCATGTCGCAGTCCCTCGCCCCCCGCGCCCCTCCAACCTCATCCTTATCTTGTTAATTACCCCTCCCACAGTGACGTCAGGGGTAATATCGTCACACTAAATAAAATTCCATTTTCAAGATTAGTTTTCTGATAACATTTTGTACGTGGCAACATTTTGATCTTTTGTTTTGCGACGGCTGGGATCATTGGGATTTAATAATTTTGGAAAACTCATGAATGCGTGAAAATAATGTGTTAAGTTCAGAGGAACTTAACATGTCATAACTGAAATTATTTTGTGATACACGGGTAGATGGGACCAAAGAGATGGTAGAGTATGAAGTAATAATTGTAAGTTGGTAAAGGAGTTGGTCGTTTCTAACACAGTAGATACGGGCTTTTTTTATCGTGTTAAAATCACCAAATGAGTCCTCTCACGTAGGGCAGGGCCGTCGCCTCCAGATCCAGGATTAACTTGAGTTTACGCATCAAGACCGTTTCATCGATTTGAGAAAGGTTTCTTTTGTTTATTCTATTCTCGAAGGGAGACCCACAAGGTGGACAGACGAGCTCATGCAGACCACAGGATCGCGCTGGATGCAGGCGGCTTCTAACCGGTTTTATTCCCAATCTATGGGGGGGGGGCTATTTTCAGCAGTTGACATCCTACGGCTGATGTGATGATGATGTAATTTTTTTTCATAGTTTTTGCAGAAATCAAAATCATAATAAAATCATATCGCATTCTAAGTTAGCTAAGCCTCCGTTGTATAAAATAATAATAATTTAGTTTTAGCAAAGACATGTAATGCCCTCTCTCCATTGCACCAATTATGAAACAGTTGTCCACAATCGATCGTGTCGGGGCCCAAGCGTTGACGTCACCATACTAAGTACGTCACTGTTCTAGGCTAGCTACGTAGCTCGTAGCTCTCTACAACAGAGTTCAATGCATTTTGTTTAAATCGGCTCGAGTGACTTTATTGTCGAAAACAGCAACTTATATATTTATTTAAATACAGTCTATATTTACTTGTAGTTATTTCTTTACGCATACATAAAGTCATGTGTTTTTCGCTTAGATTCATCAGCTTACGGTCCCTAGTTCTGAATTACATAAAGGTAGGTACTCCTCACAAGTTCCATGTTCATACATCTTTTCATACAGGTACGCTGGTTGCGAAACAAGACACCAGGCCTTTTTGAACAACCTCATCAATAAGGGATGTCCGCGTCC
Organism: Agrotis puta; assembly: GCA_943136025.2. Classification (NCBI taxonomy): domain Eukaryota; kingdom Metazoa; phylum Arthropoda; class Insecta; order Lepidoptera; family Noctuidae; genus Agrotis; species Agrotis puta. The sequence goes on along the minus strand of OW964176.2, from coordinate 12,816,065 downwards.
CCGCCCGTCCCTTCGTTGTCATCCGCCCAATTTATTTTCTTCGTTGTCCTAACTTCTTAATCCCAGAATAATAGTGCAGAGCGCATTTGTTGGGATACTTTTTTTTACGTTGTAAAATCATCACATGAGTCCTCCCACCCAGGGCAGAGCGGGAGGCACTGTCAGACTCGTACTGACTAAAATCCACGGTGTCCTTCAATAGCCCTTTACGCACCGGGGTCGTAAAGGGCTATTGAAGGATACCGTGGATTTCTGTAACTCTTTGTGCCGACTGTTATTTTTTACTTTTGAATTCAAGTAGGTCCTTCTTGAAATCCATTAATAAGTGTAAATTCCAAAATCTTGAGACAGGAGATTACTATCGGGGACAGACAGGAGATTTTCAGAAATACGAGTATCTCCGCTACCGCTGAAGCAACTTAGTTTGACGCCTGAATCATTTCATGCTTGAAAAAAAGTACATATATTTAAATAGATATGGTTATTGTAGAGTACTTATACATATATTGCCTCAATGCTTACTTTTTAAATTATCAACTTTATTAAGGTAGTATTAAGTAACCTGTGACGAAACGGAGCTCCGTTACTTTCACCTGATCCAGTAGCCATCCTAGCCATAAAATGTGATTGAATAAGTATCCATCAATTAAATTCACTGCTACCACCATTAATAAATGTATTATAGTAATTATCTCAGCATTAATGGCCATTCATTCACGTTACAAGTACCTACATACATTACATCATTTTCGCTATAAGAGTATAGAGTTACTTCGCACTACAATCACAATATAATTCGGTAAGGCTATCCGGCGATAGTTTCGTAAACAATCTCGTGTTACGCTCAGGTTTCCGGATAGCACGGTGTGTAATTTAAAGCTCACAACATTTACTAGCAACTAGATAATAATATTACTTCAACGGCACAAAATACAAGAGTTGTGAATGAAACAGTGCGCGTCCGGCGGGTCGGCGCGCGGCGCGAATGGGAGCGGAAGCCCGCGGTTAGTCCACTTCCTGTTTCCTGCAGGGCCGAGAGCGACGCACGCGCAGCCGAGCGCGCCCGACCGTGGCCGATCTAACACGAGCACGCCCGACCCACTCCGACTGCCGCCGAAGCTCCGACGTACCGCCACAGCACGCTATGATTTTTCATTGAGCGACGCGCCGAGAAAATGGGAAATCTTCTGTCGCATGTATGAATTAAATCGATGATCAGCCTACTATCTATGTATGGTATTCTACTTGTTGATATTTATGGGAACAAGTCATTGCGTAGAAGAATTTTAAATCTCGATAAATATTACAACGTGATAAAAAAACGGAATGGAAATCGTTCATCGGACTATCAATTGCGAATACTTGGATCACCCCATAATTACCATAATATCGTGTTAGTCTTTGTACAGTTATACTTAGAAGTAGACAGTTATATTTCAAGGCTAAAAGAGTAAGGTTTTATCAAAAAGTTAGGAATATTAGGTGCCTACCTAATATTCCTAACTTTTTGATAAAACCTTTATCTAAGAAAATACTAGTGTAGGATCGACTATGACTTTGGCTGGCTTGCCGCCAGTATGGCTAAAAAAGGTCTCATACGGCCTGAGAACCCTGAAATAAAGTTAAATTATTAAACATCCATCGATAATTCGTTAGGTATCATTAAAGAAAGGCTGAATTAAATAAGAAACTATACTTTAATCACCCTAGTTTAACTAGTCAGCGTCAACTGTTTCGGCTTTCATCTGTTATTTAAACAACCTAATATCTCTCACTTTAAGTTACCAATGAAGAAAAATATTACCTTCTAAAGAGTTTTTCTGTTTAATCTGTAACTTTTTCCCTCATTAAGGGATTCTTTTTCCATCACATAATGTAGAATTTGGGAAAAACAGATGGCCGGACCCATACATATGTTTTATCTTCTCGGAAGGAAAACTTCATAAGTAAAGTAAACCTACACACTCATTATAAAATCAGACTTGTTTCAAACCGGAGAGAATGGTGACTATTGCGCCACCTTTTATTATTTATTAGATTTGCATAAGCATCGGTCCATTTTACTATTAATATGGATAAGGATGTTCTCTACGTTCATACACTTGTCTGATCGTATCCTCTCTTGATCAATCTCTAACTTTGTTTTAACTTTTCAAAAGCCTTTGGCAATTCATCAATTACTCTGCTCTATCCCAACCTAACTGTACTAAAGGTTATTGCGTAAAACCTTGCTTAAAGAATGTCCTATTTAATGAATGTTTTTAATTTCAACCAGCATCAGAATTCGAACAAAACGTCAAATCTCATCCACCACATTCTCTGTAACGGACTTCCATATTTAAAAAGTATGATGACGTCAGAGCCCTATCTTGTCGCACATTAATTGCCCAAATGCGAATAACATTTTATTATAACTATATAGCTGCCGATTCGCCTACATGCCGCCTACGCAGCGCCCACGTCCCCGGCTCCTCTTGAGCTCAGACGGACGTAGTAGCGTAGGCTCGTACTGTGGGCGCGAGACAAAGTCGCGGCAGATGGGACACTTGATTTGGAAGAGATATTTATAGTGTTAAGGGAATAAAATTGAAGTAGGAAAATAGAGCCATCGGTGAACGAAGTATAATACATGCACCGAAAATTGTGTTGCAGTTTCAGATTCAGCCCTCATTATGTTTGATGAACACAGAAGCAGCATGTAACTTGCATGAAGAAACTAACATCGGGATTGGTCAATTTAAACTTATTAATTTAACTGATTACTTAGCTGATTTTTTTTTTATCGTGGTAAAATCATCAAATGAGTCCTCCCACCCAGGGCAGGGCGGGAGGGACTGTCAGACTTGTACTGACTAAAATCCACGGTGTCCTTCAATAGCCCTTTACGTACCGGGGTCACGGTAATCCCTTGGTCCCGAGACCCCGGCAGGCTTTGGCCCTCTACAGGCCCCGTCACTATGCTGACACTCTTTGAGGCGCGCGTCGAACACAACGCGCCGTCGACCCGGGCATGGTCCATGGTCGGACAGCGAGTCGCCCATTACCTACTCGCTGCCCGCGTGCCCGATAACTTAGCTGATGAAGAAAAATTGGCTGCCAGAGAAAACTTCGTTTACAATGATCATGATCTGAAAGCGAAATATTTTATACGAGTAGTTATCTTACAAAGTGTGAGCACCATTCAACGTGGCAACAAAGTAGTTGTGAGATATAAATACAATCAATCAATCGACCACAATACTTAATTTATGAATTCAATCAATCAATACAATGATGCTCTCGAATGCGACTCACAACAGCTGAATGGAAATACTTTTGCAGATTCATCTTTTAATTCATACATTATGTCAAACGTTGCTTGCTGTGAGAGCTAGTACACAAAGCGCGTTGCCACTGTACACATTGTTTGCTTGTTTGTGTGCATTTCAATATTATTAGAACCTAGAGGTTCTCAAAAACCACGCGTTTGAAAGCGCCAATGTGTTCTTAAAAATGAAAGATTTTCTTTTTTCGAGAACAACCGCCACGCTTCATCTCGCCTCTTTTTGGCCTAGCCTATCCTCAACGGCATCGTCCATCCCCGGACATCCATTAAATCCGTCTTATTTAAACATGTAACGGCTTATCTCCAACTCTTAATCTTTGTGTTTATCCTTTTGTGTCGAACAAGGGGCTAGCGACAAGCCGATTCAATTGCGCCAACACGAACTGTTTCTAGACTTACACGCAGAATTAATTAGATTGTAGATCACGGTTATTATCGTAGCTACTTGTACCTCTCGAGTTATAATGACACAACATTATTAGAGGAACTTTATCGTCAGTGTATGCATATGTAATAACAAACCAGCAATAAAACAACGAATAAGGACAATACGATAGCAGTACTATAAGATTCCGCGACATTGAAAAGTCTCCCGTGTCGAAACAACATACCTAAGATTATGAATCAATACATCGACAATATAAATCAATGGACTCCATTACGTCACACCTTCATTGCGAACGTTTTCAACAAATAATTTGAAAGGCACCGATGTTATTTGAATGCTATGTATAATGTAGTAAGCACATACATATCATTAAACATGTATTAGCTGTTACCTCACGAGTGAGGTAAACAGAGTTGGTATTACGTTACACTCGGCTAGGGCATGATTATGAAAGAGCGTAGGATTACCATAGTTTAGGTCTTAACTAAAAGAACAGGGGAAAGGAGAGACTCCCCAGACCTTCCTCCCTCACACTACTCCTCCATTCACTACGTAGGTTGAGGGGGAGAGATTACGTTGTGTATCAAGGCATATTTGCATAATCATATTCAGGAGGCGAACTTGGAAATCCTTCAACGACTGATTTCAGGATATTTCTGCTATAAAGACTTGGTTTATGGACTTGACATTCAAGTTCAGATGAACTTGCATTCTATTTTTAGTTAGGATCGTCAAAATTGATTTATAAAAAGTTATTATGAATTGATGAAATGAAATGAAATGAAATGATGTTTATTTATGCAAGTAGGTTATATCAACACTTTACTCGTCTTTTTATAAAACTAGAAGGGGCCGGTGTTTCGTACTTGACTATTCTGAGAAGAAACAGCCGAAACAAACTCAGAGGTCGCAGTCGCTTTTGAAGTCCAGACATTATTTATGTAGATCAGGCTATAAGAGGACCATGCAGGTCAGTGTCTGAAATGGTCTTTTGAAGAAAGAACCACACAAATTCGAGTGGACCTGTCCAGTCAGTGCAAGCATTTGTCAGTTATCGTGTAGCTCGACTCATAACTCAAGGAGCTCAACGACACGACGAACAATACCAAAGAAAGGACACTTGTGTAGGCCGCTTAAGTTACTCAAACTGTCAGACAATCACTATGATTATATAAAAAAAACCAGCTTGACTCGCATAATTCATAAACATAACATTTCGCTATGTTTTGTTATAGATCTGTATCATACCCATTGAGTATAAAATCCTCATTAACGGGACTTTCTTTATCGCTTGATGTGACAAAAAAATCTGATGCATTTTTATGATGTCGCGTTTCATTCACCCGTACTAACAAATCAATATTTCCACATCTAAAAACAGAACAGTTCAAAACGAGTTGTTGTATAACAATACTGCTGAATGAGTCAGAGTAGCAGCAAGCTTGCCTTATACACGTGTTAACGAAACTAAAGCAGTTTACGTAACCCCTACAAATCATTGAACGGCTGGAGGAGGGGTTGGGGTGGAGCGTAGGCCGCAGTATGAATGAACGGAGAGCGTCACGCCAACATTGCGTGTTTTTCAACACGATAGGGATCGATAATGGCATTTTAGTTAGTTGGATAGATATTGAAATTGTAGATGAGGATGAAATTCTTGTAAAACACTACTGAATTTGGACATATAACTTGGGATTTTGAAATTGATGAGGCGAATGCAGAAAACGTTATTAAAGATACAACAAGTGTATCTTTGTCCACAAGATAGGTTGAACATATCGATAGCATACAGAAAACAAAGCAACGGAATGAAATAAAAATAATAAGTGTCCAAGAAGTAAAGATTCCTCCATATTATTTAACACATTGCAAATATCACAATATCTGTCTCAGAATCCGTTGAGGCAGGTCGCCGACCGATTCATCTCCAAATCTGCATACGCTTAGCTACGGCCGGCCGTGCGTCATATTACCGAAGTCGGTTCATTCCGCAAACAAAGGTCACATTGTCAAACGGGATGCCGGATGCGGGAGCGGTCCGTATCTCGGCATCGGTGCGGTGTCCGGCCGGACGAGAACGGACGCGCGTCCGCTTTGTACCGCCACATCCGATTACGATGGAATTCACACTCGCGTATTGTCATGTAACGACATTGTCGATTACACTTGCACTCCCATTCATTCGCCGACGGTCAAATTGTCGGTTTCCTTCTCCATTGAGTGATTTGGGACGTTTGTAGTATGTAGTGTTTGCGTAAACGGTCCGGCCAACTATGTTGTTATTATGCTCTTTTATGGAACTTACACCAATTGCACACAATTCATGTTTCCATTCTGGTATGAAAGCATTGAAATTTTGAATAGCATGTATTGGAACTGGTTATGGGGTAGCTAATGTGGCATTTGTAGGTGAACACTTTAGGGTTAATGATAATTATATTTCATTCCATCCGAGTTTCTTACTTTTTTATCTGATCCTAATAATTTCTTCAAATCAATATTGAATATGATATGTCTAGTTTACCTTGGACATGCTAAGCATTCCAAAAAAAAAAGATGCATTAATTTCCAAATGTTGGGCTACTCAAGGTGAACAATTGGAAAAGTACACTAAGTTTTCCATCATCCATTACGCAAAAGAGACTATAATTATATCAAAATTTCTTTTTCCATCTATTTTTAGGCAGTCTATCTTTCTATTTTTTCTATTTCCAAACATCTTTTTCTACAGAGTGCATGATTTGTTGAAACGCATGCAGTGTCTGAGTATAATTAAATAACTTATTAGCTGTCATTATCACCGTGGCGGTGTCGTAACCGGAGCTCTTCCTGTGTACACATGATATTATAAATGCATTATAACTATACTTATTAGAACAGTAGGCACCTACTACAGTACTCCACATGATATGTGGTGATAACCCCGAGCGCGTATGCCTATAGGTTCTTTATTATTATTTCTATTGGTAGAAACTTTGGCTGGTATCACTGCTCGTCTTTTAGCTGAGTGCAAGAATTTCTTGGAACTTAAAAGTACTAGATCTGGACACGGGTACCCAGCCTATACACATTTTTACAGTATTTGAACATCACATTCCTAATAGTTTGGATAGACGATCCATTAAAGATGACGAATTTAAAACGTCGATAAAGATCACCAGATTGGACAGAATAAAGGAGGAAAGATTCTTTTGAAAAGCCAATTCATACAATTTTTAGCAGTCGAAAATCAAAATCCTACCAATTGTTTGTGAGAGAAATTCAAGAGTGAAATCAACACATATCCGTATGTGTTCTTAAATCGAATAGTACCTGGTACCTACACAGCTTGTTAGATATGGACAATATAATTAATTCAACGTTTCATGGCGTTGGTGTTGCCAGTGTTGCTACATTATTGCGAAGGAGTGAAACTGACAACACTGGTCCGCGTGAAAGTTGTCCGTACCGTGAAATTTATAATTTTGTATTAATCATTATGGTATCAAAACATATTTGAATTATTTCGTTGTTGTTATGACTGTTATGCGTCCGGTTAGTTTGTACGAATCATGGAGGAATTGCGTTACCACCGCTATGTCTTAACTTTACGTCTATAACTCTAGAGATATTATTATGACGAGTGGTCTATGAAGTGAATAATTTAATTTGGACAGGAGAATGCGGAATAAATATGAAAAACGGGCTTATTTGAAGTAACTTCTAACTGTTAAAAACTCAGTCCCTGTATTTTTCAGTTTTCTAAAAATAAGTTGTATAAATATAAAAACATACAGTCAACTGCACATCAGTGATAACTCTTGCGCCATTGCACGAGATCGTACTGTATAACCGTCTTTAGTTCAATACTACCAAATCAAATTGTTACTCCTAAAGTGCTGATAGATATCAGAACTTACATAAGTAAAGTGGTAATTGGTACCTACCTAAAGACTAGACAAGAAATATAAGAGGACACAGCTGGTTACAAATGCTTTTCAAAGCAAATTGATATGATGCATATGGGTTGTAGGCACTTCACGTCGTAACCATAACTGAGACATAATAATAATTGTCCGCCAGAATGCTGAGTAGACCTACGCAGTACGCAGGCGAAGTACAGCTTGTCCTTGTGTTAATTGTTAATTAACAAGCTAATGAAAGGCGGACAGGACCGACTTTTGGAGAAAATTAGCTGCCTCTGCCAAAAATGCTTTCATTACCATGTCATTAAAATTAACAAGCAACTTTACATTATTTTTCTTATAAAAAATCTTTTGTTTTGACTATAAATTCGCAAATCAATTATGCTTCAGTATTCAGCTCTAAGAATGACGTTGGGGAAAGCTGTTGGTTCAAATACTTAGTCCAAACCGCAAACCTCCACCCACATCACATATCTAAATAAACTGATGAAATGCAAAGAAGGAAGGTAAGTATAACACTTATACAATGCTATATCTAACTGAAATCTAGCCAATACTAGTTACCACAAGTTAAATAGCGAACTTACGTATAGAACACATATAATAGGATAAAGTGGCGGCTCCCACGAGACAACCCACACAAAAACTTGTTCGCACCAAGACGTTTCCATTGAAAGGGTGACAGTCGCGTTCCTAGCACATTCGAGTTCTCTTTGCCCTTTGAGTTTGCGCTTTTCCTCCGATTATCGATTCTGAATGAGAATATCATTTGAGAGTCAACATATTTTTAGATCGTTCGTTCGAATCGCTCGTTCTTCGTGTGAATGTTTATTACATTTTAGGAATATGTCGAAATTTAGGACGGGAAAACTCGCAATATTTTTATTAGTTTCGACACTGAATTTCGTTTGCGGTTCCACCTACGCACAAAACAAGTATTTTTGTACATTTGAATTTTAAATAATATTATCTTGGCGATTTAAGGAAAGTTAAGAACCTAAGTAATATGTGAAACTGACTTTCACTCAAGGATATGACAAACTGAATAAGGGGAGTTATAGAAACTAGTGGGCTCGCCATGTTGCCCAGAAAGTGAAATCTTGGTGCAAATGTCTTCTCGAATGGAAGCCATAAAAAAGGGGAGAAAACCGCCCTCAAGGAAGACCATAAAGCGCGCTGAAAGGATGATGTAAAGACGGTTGCGGGCTCAAATTGGTTACAAAGAGCTCCATGCCGCGAAGAGTGAAAGAAAGAGTTGAGGGAAGCCTACAAGATGATAGAAAGAGGCTGAAGGCGTTGTCTACATAAGGTTCGGTAATTATCCCATGGGAGCATTATACCTGGGTAAAAATATCCTATGTGTTAATCCAAGTTATTATCTATCTGTATACCAGACGTACAAATTCGTTCAGTAGTTTTAATTCGAAAGAGTAACAAATATCCATCCTCACATCCTAACTAATATTATAAATGCGAAAGTAACTCTGTCTGTCTGTCTTTTCTTCACGCCTAAACTACTGAACCGATTTGTATGAAATTTGGTACAGACATAGTTTGGAACTTGAGAAAGGACATAGGATAGTTTTTATTACAAAAAATAAATAAAAATAAAAAATAAAATTTATGAAATGCTCTAACGGAGTATAGATAATTCCTTAAATGCTCAATAGATGGCGGTGATCGCGCAATGGTGTTGATCGTTACACGAGTTCGGTTCATGTTATTGTTTTAATTCATCGGAAAAAAAGTAAATAGATAGTAAAAAGGTATGAAAAAAATAATATCAAAATAATATAACTTTTAGTACAAAGAAAATACCCGAACGGAGTTTATATAAATAATCCGAGTTGTCACTATGGATCGATAGATGGCGTTGGAATCAAAATTGTATTGTAGGTTGTATGATAGTTTATGTGGACTGGTCCTGTTTCGTAAAATTTAAATTGTTCCGTTGTATAATTGGTGTTCCTGTGATGCTTATGAGAAACTGTATAACTAGATCCACCAAGACTATATAACGGCATACGGTTACAAATAACCTATTTAGGACGGAATGTCATTAAAGCCGTTATTATGACTGGGATGGCAAAAGGCGAAACTTTTATTATTCCCCGCATTCCCATCATTTCAACTGATTTGCCATTCCAATTCAAAAGAGTTCAGTTTCCGCTGAAAACTACGTTTGCAATGACCATATATAAAGCCCAAGGGCAAACGCTAAAAGTTGCGGGGGTACATCTTGAAAAAGACTGTTTCTCCCATGGACAACTCTACGTTGCGTGCTCAAGAGTGTCGAAACCACAAAGCTTTATATTTTTGCAAAGGATGGCAAAACTAAAAACGTGGTAAACAGAAATTTCTTGGTGTAAGAAACTTTCATAATCTCTAAAGCCTAAAATAATAGAAAATTTGTCATGGGAGAAACAGTCTTTTTTCCTTTTGGACTGAAATGTCAACTCAGTAGAATGATGAGAAAATAAGGGAAAAATAACATTTTCGCCTTTTCGATCGGCAAAACGGCTTTAATGCCCTAAGTGAGTATACATCTCTTAAATTCAAACGCAGAGCTCATTATGTTGATTTTTGAAGAGTTCCCTAGAATTTCTTCCACATTTCATTTTTGAAGAGATCCCGCGAGATCGGGAACTATGTGGGTAAAACCAAAAATCTGCTGGAAGTCACTATTCCACACGAACGGAGTCGCGGGCAAAAGCTAGTTGATAATAATTAATAATAAGATTGACAAGAATTGCCCTCTCGATTCCGGTTATATCCTATTATGCTATTGAATTATTAGAAGAGAGGATTCTATTTTGGACACAGGATGTCGCCCTGGTCCATCATCTACTATACTCATAACATTAGTAAATAATCTTTCATTTACTATGTGGCGTGTACTAAACGATTCTAAATGAAGAGAAAATGAATTATTAAAGTGTCTGTGTGCAAACACAAAGTATGTCAGGCTAAGTTCAACAGTGTCAAAAGCGTCAAAGGCGTCGTTTTTCGAATTCTCCTATTGATTAACTGTATCATAATTATCATCATAATAACTCACAGTAGTTGGTTCATGTACTTAGTGACTATTATCCTGTTATCGTTTTTTATTATCCTGAAAACAATTCAAGTAAATGTAAACATATGCTCACATTAAGGGCATTAGCAACATCAAAACAAACAAGTACTGTGATATGAATGGGTGAGAGCAGTGAGCACCACTACAGACTCGTATAGACAGTGCCAGTAGTTACGATGCCGACACCTACATTGAGGACGATTTTTTTATCTACACTGTGCCGCCACATGACCCGATGACCGTAGTTTGCAACGTCGCCAATTTGTACGAGATATCGTCCGACTCTTGCACATGATAACTCGCTGCCCACTCGCTATGCGGCGACACGAAAACTCAATATTATACCAACCATAGACCAAAATTTTGAAGTTTTGTCTCGTGTTCCAAATTAGACTATGCTTCAGTAAATCAAGCTCATGATTGATAGTTGGTTGTAAATTCTACAGATTTATCGAAGTTTTCGTTCATTGACTGATTTATAACGTTGCTTATACATTAGAATTAAGTATTATATTTTAAATGTTCCACGTCAGAACAAAATTTATACATGCGTACCTAATATCAAAGATGCCATTATAATGGGGTACGTAACTAAAGTATTTCGAGAATATTAAAGATCATTTGTTGTTTTGTGTTTATAGTTCGACACGTATGTCAGACTTGATAAAATGAATGGCGTCGAAGCGACTCAGCTGCCCACTCACACTAATAACAATTGGTTTGTGATAGGTAATAAACCCTGAAAGTGAAATTGATGACTCATGTATTCTATCATATCAATTACTTAACTATAATATTTATATAGACATCTGTATAAGACAAAATTATATCACAGTTAGTAAAAAATAATATGTTACGAATCCACTTATCCTACACTTGCACTAATATTCTCTGTCTCAGATCACTAATGTGAAGAGATATTTCAAAATCATATAAAATGACTCATTTCCCCTGCGACTAGTCATAGTAAATGCTGCAACTCTTAAAATGATTCAAAAATACTTCTATCTTTATTATTTATTTATTTCTACTTTAGTTCAGATGTGTAAGCAAACTTCGAGATGCGATACCTGCAGAAGGATTTATTTGTGCTGGGCAGCATTCGGTAAAATCTTTCAAGTCTTCCCGTAGTCCATGCTACAATGCCTAAAGACTAAAATTATGTGTTACGATGTCGAATTATAAACACTTACAGTGAGCCTAGTCCACCAGTTTAAAGTTGTTCAGCGAGCTAGGCAACGAAACATCTTTGATGGATATCATCCAGAATGAGGTGATCCCTCAAAGAACCAAAGGCTGCTGATAGAGCTCAAAGAATTAGCGAGCTTAAGTGGCAGTGGACTGGACACATCTCCCGTAGCTCCCAAAAAAGGCAGAGACGGTATGAGGAAAGCTCGGGACAGGGCCAGTGTCCAGAAGTGGGTGAATACATTTTACATACATTTCTGTTTAATTTCTGGTGACTTGACGTGACGGTAATTTTTAATGACCGGGTTATTTAGTTTTATATTAATTGTTGAAACTTTCTTTAGGGATTTTTCTCAAGGATTGGTAATACAATTGTACTATGTATTAGTAAACATTTTTATCAGCAGCAGTAAGACGTTTGAATTGTTGAAGTTATTCAGTCAGGGTAGTACCCTACCCTGACTAATAAATGTTGTGATGTCTCTGACCTAAGCATCCAGAAAATGGACTGCTATCCCCTGCAAGAAACTTATGTAAGTTGTAACGTAGGTACGTTCCATTATGATATTTTTACGTATATTATGGTAGGTTGATATAAATATAATATTTTACGTGACGAATAAAAAACATCTCGCTCATTGTAACTGACGTCAGAATTCGAAGTAGAAGCCGCTTCCTTGGCGTTTCCATCTTTTATTTATAGACGATTGATTGATGAAGCGAAACGTCGTATATGAATGAATCGATTTATGGTTTCGTTGAGCAGACACTGTTTATGTGCCCGGTTGACGTCAAGAATCTTAAATGGGAAAAGAATAAAGTCCCTTCGAATACATAAAATCAGTAGGGAATATTTTATAGTCTGCCCGAAGCTGCGTGCCGCACTATGAATGACAGGGCTCCTCTCTACTCAAACGCTCAATGTCCTATTCATACAAACGGGTAAAGTTCGTCAGACTGTACGAATGTTATCTTACAAGCAGTCGTCGAACTTCGTAAACAAGGAAAAATAAGATTGGGTGTCTAATAAATTTAACGTGACATAATTTATATAACTTCGAGACAGACGCTCGTAAAAATGACACTATGCTGCTGTCTCCAATTATATTTAAATTTTTGGAGTGTAATTTCTATGATGAGATAGGTTAGCAACTGTCAGTAGTCGTTCGTGATTACCCAACAGTTGTTATCTGTACGTTGGGCAGAATGTGGGCTGTTTGAAGCGCCGCGACTTCCTGCGCGATGACCCGTCACTTTATCGGCTACGCTAGCGACCGACTCGCTGCAACTATGCGTACAAACAATCGCCAAACATCTTGTCCCCCTTTTCTTGTTAATTATCTGCTTTGGCAATTTGGCATAAGAACATAAAGAGTAACCACAGAACAATTTATTAGCATTAATAAACAAAATTTACTTTAGGTCGCGGGACTGTACGAATTACCGTGACCCCGGAACGTAAAGGACTATTGAAGGACACCGTGGATTTAAGTCAGAACGAGTATGACAATCCCTCCCGCTCTGCCCTGGGTGGGAGGACTCATTTGATGATTTTACCACGTAAAAAAAAGTACAAAGATAGTTTCTGACAATAAAAACAAGATAATTTATATTTTTAAGTATTTTATATTTTATCTCTGAAACTGGCCACTAGAGACCTGAAAGTATTGTTCAGATTTGATGATTAATTGATTACAATAATAAAAAAATTATATTATAGGCAAACAAAAGTTAACGACAGAACTGAATGGAGGAATACGCATAATCATGTATAAGAAAAAAAAAAAAAACCATTGATTATAATCGATGCTACTACTCGCACAAGTAAGTACTCTTCATTGTTTGATAATCTCACACATACGAGTATAAACATTTCAATTGTTAATTTCTAAACCTGTCGTTTATAAGGAATATTTAACGTTAGAAAACACAATAGCGTGTGTCACTGGATCGGAATGTTCAGCCAATGATCGAAAGCTGTCAGGTCCGGCCCATTATATTCTTTATAAGGGATTCTTATGAAGGCACACCAGTCGTATTTTTAATAAACTCGATTTATAAACAACTCTATGTATAGCTATCTACTAGAATGTTAAACAAGAACGAGTGCCTACCCACAGGTACCTAATGAGCGCATAATAAGGACCACGGTTAGTAATTTGCAAAGGAAATGAAGTTACTGAACCTTAAGATAAATGAATAAGACCATTAACAATACAAAGCGAATAACGAAGGAATCAAACTGGCAGTGCATGATGCATCTTAGGGCACAGGTCAAAGAATGCGCTCGATAACTGGCGAGATTTGACAGTGAAATAACGATAGTCTAGTACAAAGTGTATATCAAACCAGAATGTACCACAAATGGCAGCCGTGGTCACAAATCAACCTGACAATGGCGCGGATGATCCATCTCCTCCGTAGCAGAGGTCAAGCGACCGCGCCGGCGCGCAGCGCAAGCCGACACATTTCATAAAACTTTTTTAGTAAAAAAAAACACTAGTTCATCTGGATCAAACAGGTTCGGATATTATAATACATCAATGTTGACATAATGTTATTACAAAGGAAATCGAAAAGTTTTTTTTTTTTGAGTCAAAACCGACGGAAGAACTACGTTTGATGCAAAATCGAACATTAAAATTCCCCATGTCGTATGTTTACGGCACAACATGAATAAATGACAAGCATCTTATGATGTCGTGGAACTTGATGCAGGTAAGGCCATTTCATAATTCAACAGGACTTATATGAATTAACCTCTTAATTATTAACACAAATTAGGGCCATAGGATTTTTGAAGAGAGTTAGTGCTAACGGTTTTGCTATAAGGCAACAAAAAAACCTACCTTTTTTACCAAATGTAGACCAATAATGTTTTATTTATTAGTATTTTTTATTCAAATGACATCCACTTATTGATCGATTTCTCTATGGTAGGGATGATATTCTTAGCAATATTACCAGTCATGAAAAAAATATGCATTATTCAATAATGCATTATTTTTTCTTTGAAAGTAATAATGATTTTGATTAATACTTTCAAAAAAGTAGGTGGGTCTATTAAAAGTAGCATATTTAAAACTAAATTAAACTTCATTATTGTTTTACCTTTTACAATTACGCTCAATAACCAATAATATCCTTTAATCACATCACCAGGCTCCATCCGGCCATCAAACAACGTTGTCGACAGCCCGTCAACATCTGTTGTTCCAATTTAAAACGATCTAACAGTGGCCGTACGCACTAGTTACGTGTTAAATTAGCAGTGGGGAACAATTCAGGCTATGCGGGGAAAATATTATTGTAGTGGAAGCTATTATATTGTAAGTTGTATATTAAATAATAGTATGATAGTAACAATACTGCGTATTTTAGCTGAAGCATACATTATTTAAAATTGAAGTTTATTCGGCGTAGTTCCTAATTACGATTGTAATACACTGACATAAACGGATCAAAACGTAGGCCTGCTTGTCATTTGTTTTATTTTTATTAAAATGTGGGAAGTCTACTACACGTGTCTCCATGTGACGCATTGGAAATAGTCAACATCATACAGTACTACTTACTTACTAGGCTGTATGGTCGAAGGAATAGCTTATTCTCATAATATGATTGTTCTCAAGTGGTATTATGCTTAGCCATTCAACAAGTTTTCCCCTATGAGTTTTACTCGTTCAACTCCAGAGATTCAACGATCATTATTCTTCGCAGTATATTCCTGTCACAAATTATTATATCCATTCACACCTTTTATTTCATCGAACTCGTAATTATTATTCACCAAGTAAAACCTATCAATGTCTGTGATACAAAAGGCGCATGACCGTATTTTATTACTTGCGTACGTGAGGGAAGAAGGAAGAGAGTAACAGGAGGCGTGCTCCGAACATCCCGGATGGTGACGGTAAAAGGAAACGGGCGCGACGCGGCGCACCGCAGCCGATGACGCGTCGAGCTGTCGGCTACTTCCTTCGAAACGAACGCCTCCTACTTTAAAGTAGTTTAAGTTGTAAGTAGGTATGAAGAAATTCCATTCCCAAGATACTCTCATCATAAAAATATATTTTCCAGTTTAAAAAAATGCCCAAACTGTCAGTTATGGCGGTACGTTCGGAGTGTTATTCAATGTTGAATTCTTTATGACTCAAACTTGAAGACTGATAAATAGGCATTACATATTTTGTTTTTACTCTAATTTGTCTCTAGTTTTAAGATAATCTATGACCATAAACAAATTAACCTTTTGACAAACTCCTTGTCAGTGTCAGTGTCACAAAAATTTTAAAAAAGTGAAAAGTGTAGTGGTCCAAATTCAAATTGATTTTTTGTTTTGTATTAGTTCACAGATATAGTTAAATACTGTAAAAACCAATTAGGTAAAATTTGTGTTGTGCTTTGTAGCGTTAAGTAGGTAATTTACCTATTCGTCATTGTTGTTGTTTATCTATATATATAAAAGGAGAACTGACTGACTGACATATCAACGTACAGCCGAAACTACTGGGGCTAGGAATGTGAAATTTTGCACACGGCTTCCTATTATAATGTAGGGGAGCACTAAGAAGGGGTTTTTGGAAATTTAACCTTTAAGGGGGTGAAAAGGGGGAATTAGGAAAGTAAGTACGTAACCCACGCGGACGAAGTCGCGGGAAAAGTGCTAGTCGAATATAAATACCAAAGAAAATCCAGTACGAACGAAATGAAGACAGCCCGTTTCAACGCTTTTAAAATTTGAACAACAGGGTAACAATAAAACTCCTCAGTGTTCTGTACAAATTAATTCATAAACATTGCTTGAAATATTATTATATAATACTTATAGTACTTATTCTTATTATATTCTTATTTTCTGAGAAAGTTTCAATGTTTTTACTTACTTGCTTTAATTTGTTCTTTGCTTTCTTTACGCCTGTTTGTTTGCACTTGGGCTGTTCCTATTGAAGATCAATGCAAGGCCAGAAAGCACATACCATTTCATTCATATGTAGTTAAGAAAACTTTACAAAAACCTCCTTTTTAAATGGACAAAAGACCATAATAAATATCTTTTAAGTAACCCCTTTGTGAATATGCCACATAAATGGATAAAAATAATGTGCCAACTGCCTCTTTAGGAGCGGCCTGAGTATGGGTACTGTTGTACCTACCAATTAGTACTATCATAGTAATCATATAATACAAAAAGTAAGCTTGTGTATTGCTAAAGCAACAGCTTAATACTTTTATAAAAAAATCTTTTTACAATATTTAGTACAATTAATATATAAGTATTATAATTTTATTTTGTCAGCAAGAAGTGGAGATAACAATGAGCATTTGTTTAGAGTAATGTGGAGAACAGTTTTGACATTGTTTGTGAACTGTGTGATAAAACCTAAGCAAGATATGAAGTGTGGAGCTGTTTTGTGTTTTGACTGTTGTTCTCGCAATCAGTGCATCTATGAATTGAGACCTGCATCATACATGTAAGTACCAATTTCCAACTTATTTATAGCAGCACAGTATTGTACAGATAACTGCTGCTGAGTAAGAGAGCCATAGGAGTAGAAAAAAACAAACATAATGTAGTAAACATTCGTATTTATAATATAATGTTGTCGTTTTATTTACAAATAAATACAAATTCAGTTAATAAATAAATGGTAAATTATCTACATCTTAATAAGTATGTTTCATATCTCATTTCTTAATCTTCTCTGGATTTTTGTGGAATCCAAAATACTAACGTTAACGTTTTCTTATGACACGTTACGGTCTCAAGAAAATTTGAGACTTTCGACGTTCGGGCGACACGTTCACGTACATTCACACTATACGACTATATTTACAAGGTACTCGTAGACGATTCACTCAGTGAGCGCGGGGCACTCGTCCGACGCCGGCCCCGCGCCACCACACACCACTCGCACCAGGCACAGCAATCACTGAGTCCACCCCCGCGCAGTCCGAAGCTCTCCGCTCGCAAATAAATATTTGTACAACGCGGTCGCGCCGCTCGACTCGGCGCTTCGGAGGGCGCGGGCGGCGCGCGGCGGGACTAGATAATACTGGAGAGCCGCGGAGGGGGCTCCGGGCAGCGGCAGCCGGAGCGGCGGCAGCGCGCGTATAGCGCCGCGCCCGCCGCCGCGCAGCCGCGCAGGGGCCAGTACAGCCACAGGCACGGCAGTGGCAGCGCCAGCGCGCCCACGCACGCCAGCCGCGGCCCGCACGCGCAAGGCTCGCCCGCCTCCTCCTCGCCACTCCCGCAATGGTAGAACAGCGCTTTCACGCAACACATGCACGACGCGTAGTCGACGCACGCCTCGGCGCTGCACAGGCACGAACCGCACAGCCAGCGGGACGGCAGCGGGCGCGGGCGCGCGCACTGTTCGCAGCGGCAGCGGCCGCAGGTGTCACACACTATAGAGTCGGCCGCGAGGGCGCCGGCGCGCCGCTTGTCGGCCGCGGCGGCCGGCTGCGTCGTCACCGGCTTGAGCGGCTGATGCGCGGCCGTGTGGGCAGGCGCGGGCGCGGCGTGCGCTCGCCGCGGAGCCTCCACGTAGGCGTTCCGCTCGCGCTCGGCCTCTGGTCGCGGCCGCAGCAACGACACGGTGGGCTGGCGCGCGCCCGTCGGCCTGTGGACGCGCGCCGCCGGCTTGGGCGGCCGGGGCGGCGCCGCCGGCCCGCCATACTCATCCATCGAGTACGGCTAACGGCTCTCCGGGCCGTCGCCTTCCTGTTCCCTCATCGTCCCCACCTGCCGAGCGAAAACACATTCACATTAGATTAGAGATCTCAACACTGAACATAAAACTATGTAATTATATCGACAGTTCTCACTTTCTTCCACATCCATTACGTCAATGGCAGGTATAGACGTACCTTGCCTGCTTCGTATCTACAGACGTCATTATCAAACATTAGAAATATTTTTACGACATTGGGAGAAAATATACGTAGGGACTCCATATTCTTTAAACTCATTTAAAAATCGTAGCTAATCGACAAGAGTACACCATGGTACCATAGACCGAGTAGCACCGAGTTGAAATCTGCAGCGTGGAATCTACTATTTATTCAGTTTCTGCGTGCATATGATACAAGTTTTTGCATTTTATTCATGAATCAACTTATTGCAAAAATGCATTATGGTCTTTGGCAACATTCAGATTCTGATTAAATAAAATTGCGCAAGTCGCTAATTCGACTAAATAATAAAACTGTTCTAAGTTATTCTTTATACATAGTTCAATTCTTAATATTGACACCGTGTCCGTCTTAACGTCATGCTATAACTAATGAAAAGTAAAATGCAAGTAGGTTCCATGCAAAACTTGAAAAGTAATTTAATATATTAGTATTACGAATATTAGAAGACCTAGAGTAGTAGAGTGGTTTTTAGAATCAAAACTACTTGATACAGGCTTCTTATAAGGCCTTTGAATCCTAATGAACAACTAACAGGTTTATCTAACCTTTTTTCATGTTATTACTGATTAGGTTGAAACTTTCTATGCGTTTCTTTAATTCAGTCACGTAGTCGGAGTCATTATAGTGTACGACAGTTTTTGTATAACAGCCTTATCTCTTTATAGATTGAATTCATCCATTCAATAGGATTTTGTGCACTGAGACTAATAACTTTGGAAAGTTAGTGTTAGTATCTAGGTACATGAATTATTTCCTTTTACTGTTTTATCTTTTCAATGTAGGTAATAATGGCACACGGTAAATTGTGTCAACAATATTTTAGCCTTATTTTATTCTCACCTTATCGATTTCAGTCATAGGTCAATAGTCAATACGAATTTAAATATATTTTATCTCTTATTTAAGAAAATAGTAGACAGATACCAAATACTACTGGTTTAACCTGCTTAATTCTCAAATGTATTCAATATTACGTCTATTAAGCTAATTTTATATTTTCTTCGATCCTCCAGGCAGCTGGCGCACTTGCTGTTTCTGTATATCTATGCATCAAAAGTTTTTAATTATTGCAGTTATTTGCATGTTTCGACTCATAACTTCATTCACTTTATCTCATAATTATAGCAATTCTTTCAATTGAACCGTTATCTCAAATTCTATTGAGTGGTAAATCTCTAATACCTAGGAAGTATTTTGTAAAAAGCCGCGTTTTATGCCTACATTCGTTGCATTAGATTTCTCTTTTCTAAAGATACCTTTCTCACTGTCGCCACATGGAAAGCAAAATTTTAACATTGCCTTTAAGTTTTCATATCACAAACCATTAAGAACTGCTTTTTGCTTCTTCTGAATGCATAAATGTTCTATAAAACATTTGTCATTTTGTTATTTATTCATTCCGTTTGGGTGTTTACTAGTTTTTATCCACTTTTTCTATACAAAAGATACAATTTAGGACCATTACCGATTCAGAACTGTTGAAAACCGGTTGATTCCATAGGAACATAACTATAACCATTATTTCTATCAAAAAACTTTTGAAAACCAGAATAAATAACTTCCACTGGAATGAATCTAAACTCTGTGGAATTGAGTTATGGACCTACACGTAAATATTATTTTACTAAATATAGCACATTAAGTATTCTTGGAAAAAATATCACATCTGTATAAAAACGAATGAAGAATGACTAACATTATTTCATGTAAAAAATAGAAAGGTGTTGTGCCAGTTTGCGTTTGTTAGTACAATAATTGAAGACTACAAATACAAAGATGTGTCTTACGTTAAAAAAACGTACATGTGTACATTGTTGTAATCTTGATGAATGTGATGCTTCTGCTTACTCACATTCAAATACAAATAATGCGTGAGTACCTACTTATGACCTTTCTGTTGAATTCATAAGATGATTCCATCCAATTATCTTGAACGCTATTGAAATTAATTATGTAGGTATTTAACTCATCTGTGGCTATAACCTAACAAGATTTACGTAAAACTATCCGTTACATTACAAATAATATTCTTATTTTGTTTTGTCTAAATATACTTCTTATCTACAGAGTTCGTTACAAGATATTAACAGTTTATATGACCATTGTTTACAATTTATTCTTTATCTGCGTTCACAGTTATCAACTCTCTGTCGAAATTCGTCTCTCTGTTGCTATAATAATGCGGTTATATTCATTATTACTATTGATATTTGCTTAATCGCGTTTTATGTCTTTAATACCTATTTAAATGGGTATTTTTTTGTCTAAGATGAATCTAAAACGCTTTTTTAAGTCTTGAAGTTGTAGTGTACTATACGATTAGATTTTTTGTTCACTATAAATTACAAACGCCTTATAAATAGATTTGAATCATACAATAAATGAAAGCATTATTATTAACTCGTTTGTTGAGAACGTTCTCGCTATGAGCGCTGATCACTGCACGTGTGCCGGTCGCCAGGCGGCGATGCGAGGCGTCGCCTCTCGTCATTCATGTTAGCTTGATTTCTTCGCTATCCATGTAATTACTACCTACGCATGACTATGTGATCTACATACAAAAGTTAGCTATTTGAATCCGCCGCGGGTTTCGTGTCCGAACAAACAGGGGGTTTTGATCGGTGGGCGAGAAGTCCCACGTCAGGACACCGCGTGTACTTACGAAGCAGACATTCCACGGTCACACATCTCCTACACACATCGCTCCACACACAAGGGCACTCGGGCCAAGCGGCCCAACACACAACACTGAGGCTACTTGTCGCCTAGCGACCAAGTGGTCGTGCCGCACCGTAACCGCGCCGGAAGATTCACTGACACACAAAAATACGGCAGAACCACCGAATTTCGGCCGCGCAAATCCACGGGAAGGTTCATGAGACCGGCGCGGTCCGGAGCGGCACCTGGCGCGGGCGGGGGGCGGCCCACGCACCGGCCTCGATTCTCGTTCGCCCGCCGCGCGGTTATCACTGCAATATGGCCGCTACTCACTTCCTCGCTGAAGTTCTTCGTTGATTTCTACTCCTAATCTCGACGACGGCGTTTTTTGTAACCGTTCCGAACTCGTGCGGATTCACTGCACTTATTCTTATACACATTTTAATGGAAAACCGGGAGCGCTAGGGCTACGCTCCGACGAAACGACCGTTCCGTTCGATGGCACATTCCGCACTGGCGTCGGCCGCGGGTGCGGGTCGGCGGGAGAGGCCGCCCTCCCTTCGCCGCGCAACACACCGCCCGCGCCTCGCCTTTTTATGAATGGAAGGCGGCCATACTGAATGAACCGCGTACACGGAGCGGTTGGCCGCTATTTTCGCGGGCGAGAGCGACGTTAGGGGTCCGGGGGGCGGAGGCCGGAAGCGGGCTGCGAGCGCTCGCGGTGCCAAATTTTGCGGCGCGGGCGGCGGCAGCGGATGTGCTCGTTTACCAAGCTTCCGGCGAGATCCCCCCGCGCAGCCGCATCCGGGAATTGGGTTTCCGGTCGGCGAGAGTCGCAGCACCGGGATACCACCCACATTCGTCTTGTAACTGCACCGTACTTTCAGTTGTAGAAATCTGCGAGCGTCATTTCCAATATCGAATTCAAAATAACAAGTAAATACCAATGAATACTTATTAACGTTGCGCAGATCCTTATGACTACGCACAACAATATTTTTATTTATACAGAAGCAAACATCATTAGCATTCTATTTCAGATTAACGATGTTTTGAAATTCATGGGCACGTAACGTTTCCATTCACTACTATATTTTGGTAAGCGCGTGGTCGAGAGACACGCCGCCGACGACGACGACGGCATCTGTTATCGCGAGCGGTAATTTTCGCAAGGTTGCAGCGACAATAAGGCGCGTTGTGCACGCCGCGGCTCTGTGTCAAGGACATGCGATAACGCAGTGCCACACCGCCACGGATGTCACATTACAACCTATCACCATTAACACGCAGTAAGATTTAATAATCTTACAACTGTGTATAACGATCCAGTCTCCGACTAGAAATATGTTCGTAGCGTTGTATTCCGAATTTCCGACCACTCTAAGAAGCAAATCGCATTAATTATCATAATGAAGAAAAGAGAAACAGACGGGTTTTCATACGGGCTTAATTGGACGTGCATCATGAGTGTATTAGCACGCATTTCAAGATATTGAAGAGGAATCTAAAAGTTGTAGTGGCTTTACTGCATGCAATCCTATAAACCCCAAAGCACTCGCATAAGAGAAAAGGGAGCTAATGACTGAAGAACTGTGTAGTTTAAGGCATACATACTTTAGAGCCATAACTGATTATAATGAGAGCAATATAATAGCTTACAGCTTAACTAGCCATTAAATTACCAATCCGCTCTTATCACTAAAAGTTGACCAACTGTCCACTAGCAAGCTCAATTCTGCTGGGTTAGAGAGCAATAGACAAAAAGAAAGCCATTAGGAGACTAGAACGCAAATTACAACTGAAAATCAGGATGTTTTTGAAGCAAATCAATTAACTTCCGCTGCACCTAGCGGGGGTATATCAGACAATTTTCAAAAAAAGTCACTGAAAAAGTATCACCAAGTAGCACCACATAAAAAATTACCCACAAGTATAATAATCAGCCGGGAAAAATTAATCCGTAGTATTAGATTAAATTATTACAATACGATGGGTTTGGTTTTTCAGTCCTTTTAGAAAACTTGATAGAGATAGAACTAGATGCAACGTGATGCGTTAAAAGTTTCCAAAACAGTAAAATCGACGCCTCCCTAGTTTTGGACTTATTTTGCGTTCACCTATGTATTTAAATAATTCAAAAGGTCTGAAAACTATCACTCCCATTGCCTGCATCGGACCTGTCCATTGGAAATAGTCTGAAAAATATTGACACTTCCACTGGTATCTAGTCTAGATCTCTTTCTAATCTGGAAGCTAACATCACTATCGAACAAAGTTCTCTGTCCCAATTTTTGGCCCCAGTGGTCATAATCAATAAAAGTCATAAATAAACAAATATCTTTCATCTCAGTGAGAACCTGCATTACTAAATACGCTAAATACCCAAATTAGAACAAAAGAACGTGCAGTTGCTGTGTCGTTGAATGGATGGGACGAAAGAATGACTGTACCCTCTACAAAAAATATTTCTCTACCTGAGGCTGTACATTCGCTTCAGATTCTATTGTTGCATGTGTTGCTTGGGCCTCGCGCTTAGGGCCCACTCTCGATTCAAAGAATTTGTCGGACCAGCTGAATCAACGTCAAATACAAAATTATATCTTTTATTTCGCTTTCATGCCGCAGGCACTTTATTCAATGTCATTCCTACTCGTGAATGTCCACGATCATTAAGTTGGTTACTTATATTGCTTAGATATTATATTCATTTCATATTACCAATTGATTTCACGAAAATCATTGAAAGTTCGAAAAGTCCATTTCTGACTTTCTCATCATCATTCAGGCTGTCAATGTAAACTATCCGTTTAGACGATTTAGATACCTAATTCCTCGTCTAAATGCGTTGTTAGAGATTTAGTCAGTATATTATGTCTCATTACAACAATTTTATGTAATGTATACTTTGCATACAATAAAATGTTATTGCTTCTCTTCTTTTCTCATTAATTGTTAGTTTGTATTAGTTAAGAATAAAGAAATTTGAATTTCTTTTCAAAAAATGTTGCCCCACACAAGGAATTTCTCTTATATCGTGGGTGCGTTTACAAACATAGAAACTCACATACACAAACACCCAAACCCAGAACTACTTGCAGATCATACAAATATTTGTTCCGTGCAGGAATCGAACCCGCGACACACAGCGCAGCAGTCCTTATTTTATAATAATTGTTTATGACGAGTTCTTTTTACAAGACTACGGTAGGGTTATCATTTTGGCCGGTATGTTCATGTTTCTTCATAACTTTTGAAATACCTACTGATCATAATTTGACAAATGTCGTATGTTGGAACCCTCTATATTACGCAAATCTTATTTGGAGCGATGTATTCTTGTATTTATAATGTAAATAAAAGTATAGGCAAAACGCTTTGCACGGGAGGGATGTCCAACATATAACGATGATTCGTCTTGTAGTCTGATAATGGAAAGGACCAGGCGTATCAAGTTGTGCAGTTCCATCGGACATTCACCGAATCGATAAAAAAACGACAGGCTGAAAACTCGGCGTCGATGTTCAACGCTTTGGGGGACGAAGAACGAAGCTTAGATTTGACCAAATCATCTTTGCCGATGCCAGATTTAGTTTTTGAACTTTTGTGTGATATGATGAGTATTGTCTTAAATGAGTTACATGAACAGTTGACATACACTTTACTTACCACACACTTCAAGAAGGAGAACAATTCGTTAGGTGTTTTTTATGTAGTAACATACTCGTAAATAAAAAAATTACTCCGAGGTTTCTAGTCCGAATTCTGTGATTCTATGTTGTTCAATGCAGTATAGTTGTCGTTTTGTCGTCGTTTGGTCTCTTAAAAATGTCATTCAGTTTGGCTCAGTAGTTTTTATTTTGTGAACATTTTTTGCTTATTGTTTACTCAATGAACCTTGAGTTATATGCGGCAAGATTTTGCATTGAACATCTGGGTAAAATAGTTAAGTGAAGTAGAAAAGAAAAAGTAAAGTCGATTATTATTTTTTTCATATCATCGTTTGCATGTTTTAAAATTTGTTATTCTTTTGTTTGTGCATTCAATTCTTTCATCAAGCAGCACTCCTCATTGAATTCATAAGTTACGAAAATTGATGCCAGTTTGTTGAATGTTGACCTTTTTTAATACAGTCACAGTTTGATTTATGGTTCTGGTTCTATTCTGGAGTAATTGATTTTGAATCTAGAATACCTTTTCATATTCGTCAATGTGTCGTTCATGTACTTTTTTTTATTCTGTAACTTTATTTACAATATAATATCTGGTGTAAGAGTTCAAGTTTTTGATTGTGTATCCACGTAAATAAAAAAAAACTTCTACAAGAAGTTAACAGGGTTATGGGCCCAGAGTGCGCAAAGAAGTGGAATTTTACTAAGATATGATGAGCGAACAAGACCTGACAACTATGTCTGCAGGAGGCGGAAGCGTAAGTGGGCTTTGTATTGAGAAACTGAAAGGGCGAGACAATTACCTCCTCTGGAAGTTTAATATGAGAAACCTGCTTATTCATGACGACCTTTGGTGTTCTATCGACGGGTATCCGGAAGGCGATAAGTCCAATCCGGAGCTGAAACGGCGTAAGAATGAAAGGGCGTTGGCTAAGATCTGCCTGTCAGTGGACGCTTCATGCGTGTCCCACGTGATGACTGCGAAGACAAGTAAGGATGCCTGGTTGAGCCTGGAGAAGGCGTATGACGATAAGGGCATAGGCAGGAGATTAAAACTGTTGCGGATGCTGTGCTCGGTAAAGTTAGACGACTTCGGTGGTAATATGGACAAATATGTTGGCGAATGTTTGTCGTTGTCGCAACAGTTGGCGGCTGTAAATAAACCGATTGACGATGAGTTCCTGGCGGCGATTATTCTTCAGGGATTACCTCCTAAGTTTGATCCAATGATCATGGCCTTGGAGAGTAGTGTGAGCGACCTAACCAGTGACTTCGTGAAGGCTAAATTGCTACAGAATACGAAGTGGTCTGATAATTGCAAAGGTGGAGATTGCCTGATTGCTGATAAGTCAGAGAAAAGGTCTGGTAAGAGGCGCCAAGAGAAGAAGCCGAGGTGTTGGAACTGCGGAAAGTCTGGTCATGTTAAGAAGGAGTGTACCCAGAAAAAGGTTGCGATGGTTGCGACTCGGTTCTTGGCTGACACGTGGTACGTAGACTCGGGTGCGTCGAGTCACATGACGGGACGGCGAGACTGGATATACGATTTTTCTACAAGAAGTGTAGAGGTGAACGTGGCAAGCGGACAGACTTTGAAATGTGTTGGTATCGGTAATGTGTGTTTGAAACTCGGAGATTATGATTTGACTCTTAAAGAAGTGATGTACATTCCGGGAATGAGTGTTAATTTACTGTCTGTAAATAGTTTAGCAGTTAAAGGGCTTAGAGTGGAGTTTATTGAGTCTACTTGTAAGATTTTTAGAAATAAATCTTGTATAGCTAGTGTTAGGTCTGTTGGCGGGGTATACAAACTGCATACTAACGCGGTAGCTTTAAGTAGTGTAAATAAAGAGGTTTCAAAGGAGTCTTGGCACCATAGGTTGGGTCATTTGAGTTATGACAGCTTAAAGTCACTGTCACACGTTATTGATTTTCAGAATGCAGAAATTACAAATAATTGCGATGTTTGTATTCTTGGAAAACAAATAAGATTTCCGTTCAAGAAATCTAGTCGTGACGTAGCGGCAAAGCGGTTAGATCTGGTGCATACAGACTTGTGTTCCATTCCTGTTGCGTCCCACTCAGGTAAGCGGTACATTTTAACTTTTCTAGATGATCACTCGCGGAAAGTATTCTTGTACTTCTTGAAAAATAAGAGCGAAGTAGCTAGCGTCACCATGGACTTTGTTAGGCTCGTTGAAAAACAATGTGAATCCAAGGTAAAGGCAATACGCAGTGATAACGGTACGGAGTATGTAAATAAAGAGCTAAGCTCATTCTTCAGACTAAAGGGTATTGTGCATCAGGTCACTGTTCCGTATTCGCCCCAAATGAATGGTGCGGCGGAGAGGTTGAACAGAACTCTTTTGGAACGGGTACGTTGTATGTTGTATCACGCGGGTTTGGATCACAAGATGTGGGCTGAGGCGGCTAACACTGCCGGGTACCTTATTAATCGGTCTCCATCTAGTAGATTAGGTGGGAAAACGCCCGAAGAGGTTTGGTCGGGTAATAGGGTAAAATATGACCACTTACGGATTTTCGGTTGCGAGGCCTTTGTACATATCCATGACGTTAAGCGAAATAAGTTGCAACCTAAGAGTAAGAAATATATTTTTGTCGGTTATGAAGATAATGGGAGATCTTACAGGTTGTATGACTCTGAGACACATAATATTATAAGAAGTCGTGATGTCAAATTTAATGAAAGTGTGTTTCCAGCTAAAGAGCTAGGAACTGGACACGGATCACCCACTATAGAAATATTTCTTTCAGGGGAAGAAGTTGACGATTCCAACAGTGAGTGGAAGTCAAGCGTGCCTGAGAGTGAGGTGGTTGGTGATGCAGCTCGGGAATCTGTCACTGAAGAGCCGGTAACGAGGAATGTTGAACCGGTTGTGTCAGCGAGCGGTGATGATGGCGGCGACGACACTTTGGTTTTTGAAGATAGCGTTGAGGAGGTGGTAGAACCTCCAGAACCGAGGTACAATCTTAGATCTAGACAACCTAAGGGTTTGTACGCACATGATGCGATCCCAGCTGAACCACGCACTGTTAAGGAAGCTCTAGGTTCAGGGCAGAGCGACTTGTGGCAGTAAGCTATGCAGATGGAGATTGATTCGTTCAATCAGCATGAGGCTTGGGAGTTGGTGGATCGTCCTAAGGGCAAAAATGTGGTTCGGAACAAATGGATCTTCAAAATTAAGTGTGACGCCGAGGGGAAGATAGCCCGGTATAAGGCTAGGTTAGTAGCCAAGGGTTTTACCCAAAAGTATGGTGAAGATTATTTTGAGACGTTTTCACCGGTAGTACGGTACAGTTCGTTGCGACTGTTGTTGGCGATAGCCGTAGTCATGGATCTTGATATAGACCATCTGGACGTACAGACGGCGTTCCTAAATGGTAATTTAGATGAGGAAATTTTTATGTTTCAACCGGAGGGGTTCATTTCACCTGGTGGAGAAAATAAAGTCTACAGATTAAAAAAAGCAGTCTATGGACTAAAACAAGCTTCACGAGCTTGGTATCAGAGGGTGAAGGATGTGCTTCTGCTGACAGGTTTTGTTCAATGCCAACTTGAACAATGTATCTTCTACAAAAGAAATGGTAAGTCAGTTGTTTACATTGCCTTGTACGTCGACGATTTCATTGTGTGTTACAATGATGCACGCATGGCTGAAGAGCTGAAAGAGAGTTTACGTAAACCATTTAAGATTAAGGACTTAGGTGCGGTGCGGCATGTTCTCGGGGTCACATTAGAGCGTGACAGGACGAACAAAACTCTTAAGCTTTGTCAGGCGAGGTATATTGAGCGCTTGCTCGACAGTTTCGGTATGTCGGAATGCAAACCAGTCCAGACTCCTTTGGACCCAAACATTAAGTTTACTGATACGAGTGTGTTAGATGAAGGTAATGTTCCGTATAGGGAATTGATTGGTTCTCTTATGTACCTAAGTGTTTTTACACGGCCAGACATTACGTATGCAGTTTCGTACTTAAGCCAGTTTAATACGTGTCATACTATGGAACACTGGAGGACTGCGAAACGTGTATTGAGGTATCTTAAAGGAACTCAAAACGGTAGTCTTGTGTTTAGTAGGTCGGGTCATGTTAAAGTTGAGGGGTTTGTAGATGCGGACTGGGGCGGTGACGTACGCGACCGAAAATCATTTTCGGGGTTTGTTTTTAAGTATGGGGGAAACACCATTTCCTGGGAATGCAGAAAACAAACATGTGTTAGTTTATCAAGTACTGAGGCTGAGTACGTTGCTCTTAGTGAGGCTGCTAAGGAGGCACGTTGTATTAGGGACTTGGTTACTGAATTGACTGGTAGTTCTGGATTAGTCGTCGATTTGTTTAATGACAATCAGTCTGCTCAGAAACTTAGTGTCAATCCAGTGTTTCATAGGAGGACTAAGCACATAGATATCAGGTACCACTATGTTAGGGAGGCTGTGAATAATCATGTAATCAAGTTGAATTATTTATCTACTCAGGAAATGGTGGCTGATGTACTAACTAAATCTTTGTGTGCTCCTAAACATAAGTTCTGTGTTGTGAACTTGGGCTTAGGTTTTTCTTAAGCCAACTGAGCCAGCGGTGATGTCTGAGTTCAAACAGTGATTGAGGGGAAGTGTTGAATGTTGACCTTTTTTAATACAGTCACAGTTTGATTTATGGTTCTGGTTCTATTCTGGAGTAATTGATTTTGAATCTAGAATACCTTTTCATATTCGTCAATGTGTCGTTCATGTACTTTTTTTTATTCTGTAACTTTATTTACAATATAATATCTGGTGTACGAGTTCAAGTCTTTGATTGTGTATCCACGTAAATAAAAAAAACTTCTACAAGAAGTTAACACAGTTATGGAAGAACAATGACAATGGGTGGCCTAAATAGGTATACATCGTCAGTGAAAACGATACCCATTGCCTTCCAAGCTTAGCGCTGTATGGCCGCAGTTCATGGAATGTAATAGTCCACCCACTATTCTGGAGCCTTGTCCAGACAATGGGGTTAATAAGAAATCAGTTTTCGCCGTACATGGCTCTTGTTACCCTTTGTTATATTTCTATAGGTAGTAAGTACATTAACTCAACACCTCTTCAAGATGATGATGCCAAGTTGTTTTGCTTTCGTATTGATATTGGTTTTCTGTGGTGAGCAAACATTTTCTTACAAAAATTCTATGCTAATAATAGTAGTTACTTGAATCATTATGGATAAAAGTGTTCTCATGGTAGAGTAGGCGGTGTAATCGTTGGCCCAGTCGATAGAAATCAGGTTTCGTTTGTTATTCTGAAGGCGGTGCGAGTCGCCTCGAAGCGGAAGCCGCCTTCGCCTCCGCCCGCACTTTCCATCCGCCATTGCTTGCACCTATGCAGCTAAATTGGTCCCATCTGTTTTATAACTATGGAGTATGGAGCTAAATTTATGTTTTAGGAATTAAAATGACTTTCGAAGCCTGTTCAGAATGTTGAAGACGACTTTTTATGAAATCGGTGTTCAAAATGTTGCAGTCGTTACTAACAGCACTACATATATTACTTATGTGTGTAGCGTAATTTGTTAGTGGGAGACCATTCCGTTGTCCTCTTGCTATCTCCATTGTTAATTGTTTCTCAAATATATTAATAGTCTTTGAATTTCTTGCTACAGTCGAAAGACTTTATAACGTTTCCTTTATGTTCAAAAACTTCAGTTATTGCAAGAGATAAAAGTTTGCAGATAAGTGTAAGATATTTAAAAGAATTCGATATTTAATAATTATTTCATGTTAACATACCTACATATTGCGAAATAATGTGTCTAGGTTACATAATAGTATTGTTTTGAACATAAAAGAGTTATCATTTGCGAGTTCAAAAAGCTGATAAACGGTTTATTTAAGTATGTAGTTATTTGTCTAAATATATTATCGTATTGTATGGTCGAATCGTTTGATAATATTGGAGTACTAACGCCGTGGACGCGTTGAAAATAATACCGGATGTTTGTCACAGATAAAAGAAACGTGAATGAGAGCGTTGCGACTAATGTCGGTGCGATTCGCGCATATTTTGCGTCCGTTTGAGTCGGCTCGGCCCGCTTCAAAAGTTTTCTTGAGCGCCGTCGAATTAAACCAAATCGTTTCAATGCTATACGCAGTGTTCGCTATGAAAGCACCTCCTAGTGACATAATATTTGCCAGTTCTTGCCAACTAGATATTTTGATAAACAGTGTCGGCTTGTTCTTCATAAAAAAAAATAATAAAACCTAAAAAGTACCTACTTCAAAAGGTTGTGGTGCATATAAAAAGTTACACGTACTCGTTTTGATAGCTCCCACCACCGACATCGCACATAGTTTATTATGATTGTCCAAAAACATGCAAAGCCAACCTCTCAATTCGTCAAAAGTCATTACCTATGTATAACTCAGTAACTCAGATGGGGGTTTCACTCTCGACATGCGACTTATTTATTGAATTAATTTTTGTGCTTGATATTTTGTTTTAAGTTTCAATTTAATTTGATTAAAGTATTTATTGCTATATTTAATGAGCCCTTTGCTTTTTAACAATATTTTTTATTTTATTTTATAGTAGATCAGATAATAAGTTTTCCAAGTAAAAACCACTCCACATGCGCCCGAGTGGTGCTTAATGAGTTGTTTTCATTTGTCTCATAAAAATAAACACATTCACCTCTAATGTGTACTTGCGACGCCTAGGTACAATATCTCTTACGACGTTTACCCACGTATTGCATTCAACCTACACAAGAAATATCTACGTATAGTATAAATTATAATTATTTTCTGCCATGTGTCTGACTGTGGGTAGGTATGAACGTATGCTTACATAACAACTAGAGATAAACTGGCGTCTGGGCACAAGTTTTTGCAACAATATTTTTAATTAATTGACCAATATGATCTGACTATTACGTAATAACAAAAGTCAGAATGAAGGATCTCATTGAATGGTAGAGTACTGCGCGCGACTCAGTCCATTCATGGCACACACTCATCGCCGGCGACCTTAGCCGTTCCTATCCCATGCGGTTATTTAATACACACGGCAAACGATCATTTACATCGTGTATCAAACTTCAGTACATTGTAGTAATATTGTATTATTGCCTTTACGTAAGGACGGTAATAGCGTACACATTTGACAGATGGGATACTAACATGTTATTGTGCGTACGAGCACCGCGCCTCTGGTGTGTCGTAGTGAATATTCGTCGCCGTGTAATTAAGATGATGAAACACCATTCTCGCAATTCGTTCAATGTTTCACTAAACGGTGTATGAGTAATTAAAAATGGCTACATCTATGTTTGTGTATCAAAGATGGTATTCGATGTATTCTTGTTTTAATTGAAGGCAATTATATAAATTCCACGTAGCGGTCGGGTGAGGGCGTGCAAGTGAGGTGTGTGGAGGGAAGGGGGGGTCGGAGCGGACGAGGCGGTCGACCTTCCGTGAGGCCGTCCGTCCGCGTCGTCGTCCGCCGGGCCGGCGGCCCTCCGTGCCACTCCGCTGCTTGCCATCGCGACGACTATTACAGCTCCCGGCGACCGAGAGCCCGGGCGCAGGAAGCCACACCACTTCACTCGACCCGTATGCCAAACTAAAACTGACGCTGACGTACCAAATTGAAGACACGTTTACGACCTTTAAATTACATATCCTTTTTACATCACCTTCCATAATGGAATGTCCAAGTACAGTAAGATCGCGGCTTCATGATGGTCTATCTTTTTTCTATTTGCTAATCCAGTCACATTTGGTTATGATCAGCCCTTGCGCGAGAACCTCAGTTATCCACCTTCTTTTCGTGTTGTTACATGCATTATTAAGTATTTTCTTTGGCGATCATAAATGAGCCTCCTAGGGTCATATACGAAAAGTTCGATTAAAAAATGGCGTACAATACCAATTTCATCTTTACGTGGTGCGTCCGTATCTTCAACTGTATCGAAGCTATTATTTATTTTCTTTAAATCCAGTAAATTTAAGGACAGCACTTTTTGTCTGTTAAACTGTCGTGGGGCAAGAACAGATTTGAGTCAGTTTTCTAAAACTCGTGATTAGAAAATACCAAAGTAATGACGTGCGCGACCAGAATGGACAATGTTCACTCGAAAAGCAAAAGTAGCTGTGACAGAGAGCGAGTGGAGCGTCCACAGCACGCAGTAGGGCCAATGACATCACTTTCCACCTTGAATATGCCTTAACTATCTCCGCTGCGTCTTTTGATACTACACTTTATGACTCACGAAATAGATCGCAAAGTCGCTCCCAACCCCAATAGTTTTTCTCCATTATTCCCATTGGCGGATACATGTACCATTATTTCTACAGTCCTATCTGTCCAAGTTGAAAAATTAAAATACTAGTACTTATGTAATGTGTAATGGCTTAACATAGCTCATTGGTTACTTTAAAGTGCAATGAAGCCTTTGTTTGTTGAGGTTCTAAGTTCATCCATTTTAACTCTGACTTGAGTGTCATAAAATAAATCAAGTACGACGGAAATTATGTGATTAAAGTCCGTGAGATATCTTCAATCTTGTCTTCTTCTGTATGGTAATCTTTTTAATGATCTTAAATAAGCGTTTCTAAGTTCTCATGGATTCACCTATAATTTAGAGCATTTCATTCTAAATATGGGCGTTTAAGGCTCCAGGTTAATTGAAGAAATATCTCTGATAATAGTGTGGCCATACCAGAATCCTTAGTAGCGATTTTGCTTAAATACTTTTTGTTCAGTTCTCACAGTCGAGATCATGTTCCAAGAAACAATAATAATAGGTAATTTATTAACTACGGTGAACCTAATAACCAACTCGTTAAATCAGTTAGTATTTCGTGCCATTTCTTCTACCTACTTGGTAAATACAATTCATTATAGTCAGTCGAAGATAAAACGCGATATCTCCTGAAATTGACTTATTTTTCATATTATTAAATACTAAAATTTTCTCAAACTAGATATTCATAGTTCCATCCTGTATTTACTGACAAGAAATTAACTTGCACTTTGTATGAAACGATTGCTTTTTCAGAACCATCTTTCCGATTTTTAAATAATTGGATTACTAGAATACAATAACTGTTAATTTTAGTTTTTATTGAAACTAACAAAAAGCTCAATACATGGTTACGTATATCACCAATTGAGAAATACCGTTTAGTGGATCTAATGTTATGTGACTCCTGCTTGTAGCTGGTGGTAGGTAGTGGTAACTAGCAATGTTGTATGGACTGGAGGTGTCGTGATTTACACCTTGGCGGCGTTGCGGCTAGGTGCGGCGTCGTGGGCGAACGGGCCAGCCGCGGCCCACGCACCTCCGCCCGAGCGTCGAGCAGCGTCGCCGCAAATTCCGAGCCCACCACTACTCTGCGTCCCACACCTGTGCTGTTAAGGTCTACATTGAATGACCAGTGTATCGTTCATAGTTCTGGCACTAAAGTACTTTTTCTGTCAAAGTATCTTAGATCGCTAGAAAAACTAAAGTCATACAGACCTGCGACATCACCAGTGAAAATTTCGATGTTATTTGGGGATTTCCCAATAGTTTATAGATAACAAGTGTACATCGTTTTCCTGTTCAATTTTTTTCAATTTGGGACATGATAACGATGTTTCAGCTCATGTTACTCAAAATCTAAGTTGGTCTTGAACTTCAATCATGAATGAGCATTTTCCTTATACATCAGTCTAAAAATTAGATGCGAAATTGATGCGCATTTATATTTACAGGGATCGAAAAATAAAATAAATTTTTTTGAAGCGTTTTGCCGCTAAATAACAGAGCAGTTTTCCTCGTAAGTGGATCTGGGCCTTAACAATCACGACGACGTACTCGCATATGACATATGACAATATTGGTTGCCACCCGACTTTGCTCTCTGTCATCTTATCGCAACAACCGTTTCTGACTGTAGCAGAACCGGTATTTGGATATTCCTATAGTGGACGATATTTCTGTAAAATTGCACTAAATCGATATTAATAATTATATATCTTTGTGTTTCGCAATTTCGCTGTAATCAATTGAAAACTGAGTTATCTCCCCATGTGTGCATCTAGAGATATCATCCAGGGGGGGTCTGGCCCCAGCTTTAAACTGATAAAATGAAATTTAGTGAAAAACGCCAATTTTATTTCGATTGATTTTGTGAACAAGTTTAAAAAAAAAATTAGCCTTCATATCCGTTCGATAGCGACTTCAATATCTTTGTGTTTGTTTTAGAAGTCTATTATTTTTTCCTAAATTGTTTTTTGTTTCTAGTAAAACTAGCGTGGGCTTGGGCTTGATTTACCCCCATCCCTTCCGACACCCATACTCTTTCCTAAATGTTACATTGGAAATTGGTGATATAAGAAGTACAGCAGATTTTTGAAAGCAGCTGTGCTTCGCGAATTACGACATCAAGACCTTATATGCCGTTAATTTCATGGATTGTGTTGTGTTAGATAGCTTGTTCGATTGTTATTTAGTTTCTGTAACAGTCGGTTTCATTTTAATTACGTTATTGAAACTCTTATCCTCACCCTTTTGTATGGTTCGCTAGACTTGTGTCATCCTAACAATTCTCAGTACAGCAGCTACCAAACATGACCTGTTTAATTTTTATTAACTTAGTAACTAAGCATGTTTATACAGGGTGTCCCAAAACTCAACGTCAAGCCGAAACGGGGTGACAGGATTGATCATAACCATCACGAGAAAAATCTGAAAAAAAATCTATCCCATGCAGTTTGTAAATTATGGGCATTTTAAGAAAAACCTAGAAATTTGATCAAACTGTACCATTTTTCGGTTATTGTGGTTATTCTTTTTTATTTTTGTTCATTTGAACTTTGGAAACGTAATCCTAAATAACATTTCTAGAATCCCAATAAAAAATAATGACACAATTGCCTCAAGTTTCCGAGAATTGAGACTATTTGTTAAACTACGAATTTAAAATTTTCAAGATTCGTCGACTTTGACAGGCCCTCCTATAAAAAAAATGTACTAGAGTGCCTTGGCAAGTGGCATTAAAAGTTGGCGCATTTAATCAGAATTCTAAAATGGTACAATACTTGTTAGTTCCATACAATAGAAAAGAGTAAAAAAATTAAAACCTCAAGTAACCCGATTTTTGCTATCACATTTTACTCAGTTAAAATGTTTTTAATTCGCACAAGCTCTAGGTAGGTTCTTAATTTTAAGACAAAATGATGAGAGAGATGGATAATGGGTATGGGTACGCATTTCGCAGTGCAAGTAAGAGATTTCCTTGACCAGGAATATCCGGGAAGGTGGATTGGACGTTCAGGCACTATCTTGTGGCCCGCCCGTTCACCAGATTTAAATCCCCTGGATTTTTTCTATTGGGGAGTTCTCAAAGAAAAAGTTTACTCAAAGCCCATTGATCACGTAGCCGACCTACGTGAACGCATTTCTCAAGCAGCTGAGGCGATCAACTCTCGAAGATATGCCCGACTTATAAGTAGATCTTTTTTAAGAAGATGTAGGGCTTGTATTGAGGCTGATGGTAAACAATTTGAACATTTATTGTAATAAAAATGTTTTTTCTCTATCTGACTTTTAGTCCAACAAACCTAATTATTTTACTAACTTTTTTTCACTTTGGTAAAAGTGGCGTCACTATCTGTCTCGCTCACTCATGACAAACATACCCATTATCCATCTCTCTCATCATTCTGTCTTAAAATTAAGAACCTACCTACAGCTTGTGCGAATTAAAAACATTTTAACTGAGTAAAATGTGATAGCAAAAATCGGGTTACTTGAGGTTTTAATTTTTTTACTCTTTTCTATTGTATGGAACTAACAAGTATTGTACCATTTTAGAATTCTGATTAAATGCGCCAACTTTTAATGCCACTTGCCAAGGCACTCTAGTACATTTTTTTTATAGGAGGGCCTGTCAAAGTCGACGAATCTAGAAAATTTTAAATTCGTAGTTTAACAAATAGTCTCAATTCTCGGAAACTTGAGGCAATTGTGTCATTATTTTTTATTGGGATTCTAGAAATGTTATTTAGGATTACGTTTCCAAAGTTCAAATGAACAAAAATAAAAAAGAATAACCACAATAACCGAAAAATGGTACAGTTTGATCACATTTCTAGGTTTTTCTTAAAATGCCCATAATTTTCAAACTGCACGGGATAGATTTTTTTTCAGATTTTTCTCGTGATGGTTATGATCAATCCTGTCACCCCGTTTCGGCTTGACGTTGAGTTTTGGGACACCCTGTATATATTACCTAATTGCAATACTCACCTACATATTACCGTGGGACACGGAATCAGCATCTGTAATAAAGAAACATAACGTTAGTGCCCAATAATATTGTAATTTTCAACTCCTCACCGTCAACTCAAAACAAATACTTGTTATTATGTAGGTACTTGTTTAAAAAAAAAATGTAAGTTATTATTATGTTTCAACGAAGCTAACGTCCAATGAACACACCATTGGAGCTTTTAAGTCAATGGAGCAGTGTTTAAAGTCGTGTACAGTGTTTGTTTGAGAAACGGTTCAAGATACAAGCAGCTTTGTGTTATGAGGAAAAAATTTAAACTTAGAATACGGATAAGAAAAACGTCCATTTGATATAAAATATTCATCATGAATGAATAAACAATTCCACGTTCATAGCGTTAATCAATGAGTTGCATGCAGGCAAGAGTCCGAGTCGATGTCGAGCTCATTGATCGATCGACTCGATACAGCTCACCACAGACGCGCGGCGTCTGTACACATTGCTCACACGCAAACAAAACCGGATGGTGCACACACGCACCGATGCCGTAGTGTGCGAGCGTGCGCGAAGGATTTCCTACCGCCCCGCGCCCGCGCCCGCGTCCCGCCACAGACCTGTTGCGCCGCTACCGGAGTTACGCCGCATAGTTACCAGACTTGATATGCCTGCTCCGCGCCGTATCGACTCAGCGCCGAGTCCACGCACACCACGACACACCGTTCGAACACTTAATTATCATGGCGCAGCACTCGTGAAATTGCTGTGCATCTCGCTTGGTCTCATCGACATCTTTTATTAATCTGATATCTTCCATTACCGGTTGCACTGAAGTAAAACATCTAACCCGTTCGATTTATAGCCCCTCTTATGGATGCAGCCGGATACATGACATCATGTGATGCTAATTCACTCAGACGGCGCTATCATTAAGTATTATAAATCTTCTAAGGAATCGATCGTTTTATTAGAGTTCCTCAAACGAATGCTGATATTGAATCGAATACTAAGTTGATTTCGAAAACAAGAATTAGTATTTCAAAATAATACCCAAAGGATCACCTTTAGGTACACCGCGTGTCGAGATTCCAAGACAAGAGTGGATAATAATGTTAATTATATTTTAACAGTAATAACAGTTAATTATATTTTCAGTTCTTTCTTATTAGGAACTGAGTGAATGTAAGAATAGGTAATAGGATCGTTCAAAAAATTTGGTAACGTGAAATGTATTAGCATAGAGAAAGCAAAAGACTTGCGATGCTCATTACATATTCGCTTTTCATAATATTGATTGAAGAACACAAAAAAATTACATCATATCACACCCGGTTAATTTTATCGTAGGTATGAAAAGTGACTGTCTGTGTCCAAAAGTTACTCCTATTTACGAAACGATTGCCCGTACTGTGTTGTAGGTAGTTAGTTGTCGGTTGTGGACTGTACGTACAAGAGAAGAACGATGGCCGCAAGCTAAGCACAGTGAAAAAACAGGTAGCGCCGTTCCACCGTATCGATCTTTAAGTTATTTTTCTTATTTATCTTTTTTATCTGGAGCTCCGCTCCGCGTCTCGGAGCCGAACGGAAGTTGTAACGATTTTTAATCGTAGCAAGTATCTCGGCCGGCCGGTTCGTATAGCCGCTTTGGACAAGAGTTTATATTATATTTTTTGTAAACAACCACCGGAAACGGGCTAGAGAACGCACTGCTCTGGAACACATATCTTCCATTACGTCTGTCTCTCGGTTCTCAGTAATAATGATAAGGGATACAGATAAGACTCAATGTTAAAACAAGATCTACGACATTTGGTTTCATTTAAGTATGAAGGGGAAAAAACTTACAACACGTTCTAATTGAAAGGGTCATGCGTAATATCGACAGCAATGAGAGATTCCTTAACTGTGCCGCAGCTAAGGCGGTCAAAGATGGTATCAATGTCAGTAGCTGACCCCGTATAAGACTGACTGTAAATTGCGACGATGTATTTTTGTAACATTTTTCTGCCAATAGCGAAGCGTGGGCGCGTGATAATGGCCCGAAATATCCACGTTCTCAACGCCCACCCGGACCATCGAGAATATTACTCTACAGATAAATAATTCTTATCCGAACATGTGTCCACTGGATATCATAGGTTCAACTAAGTTAGAACTCTGTTCGTAAAAAATAGATTAATACCATTTGAAACTGGAAATTGTTTTAGAAAGCACAAGTTTGTTACTCTGGAAATGGTCAATTAATTTACTCGCCAGAGAGCTGTAGTTGATTGCTGACTTCAGATACTACTTCCATCCATCGGATCCTCTAAGTAGCATTATATCTAAAGGATATATCGCGATCGTAATAATCTTAAAGTTACCGATATAGCTTTTTTGTAGGATTTTAACTGGGTTGATCTTCCGCAGTTCCCTATCAAAGCTTACCTGAAGGTCGCAATGGGCCACACAACGTATAGATTGTTCGGACTATTGACAAGAAAAAACTTCAAGGATGTGTGATAATGTACCACATCAAAGTTTACTTTTTGTAATGACTTACAATATTGTAACAAGTAGGTTATGATGTGTACAATTTGGATGTTATAGCTATCGGTATATAGAAAAACAAAAAATCTTTTAAACCGCAGTATATTCTTAAAGTTCAGCTAATTGAATCGCTTTTATAAGGGATTCAATACGTTTGCGAGAATACTTTCCTCAAGCTTACTGCAGTTGCGTTTTTAAAGCATGTTACGAACGTTTGCAGATAATTAAGAACTTCCTGATAATAGCTCTAAGTTTCCTAAGTTATAGGAACTCAGCCTGCACCTATTACATCGTCTATCTTACTGAAAGATTGGCTGTCAAGATGAAGAGTTCCGTACGTTGTCGCGGACCGGCGCCGAGGAGTATTTATATCCCTTTGAAGCGGCCGCTTCTTCTGTTTTAGCTGTTAAAGTTTACTTAATCTATAGAAACTCCTTTCTGTTTTATATATTGAAAACAGACGAACCTTATCCGTTTAAGTTTAACAAATAAGTTTATCATCGATACGAGATTTAAAGAATATGCCGAATCTCACGTTACATTGAAATTTGAATTAATTATTCATTAACCACGGTGTAAGTAGGTATTTCATGTTTTGCATCGTGATCGTATTATCATAGCAGTAAAATCGCCCAGGAAATAACTGTAACTTTAAAAAATCTCCAGAAATAGTTTACTTAGTACAGCTCAAGCAAGCTTAAACTCATAAGTTCGACATAAAGTGTCACAAATTCATAATATTTATCATAGGAGTGAACAAAATTATAATACTGAACCATTAACGTTCCGGTAGCGACTGTCGAAAGTTGTTCAGGATCTGAGTGCTAGTCACCTGGTTTCGATTTTATTATTAATCTTTAATTAGGTATTAAGTCAGATTTTATTAATCTTCCATGGGAAATGGATAACACATTTAACTGTTTAACTGATTAGAACTACTTTTTTTATTTTAATTGCGGTTTAATATAGCTTGTAGTCCAAGATTTTTGCTGTTTCAATCAGGTAAGTTACTTGATGCTTCAATTTTGCCACGTCACGGGCTGTTAAAGAGTAATCGATAATAATAGTCTATTTTACATTTTAACAGTCGCTTATGTGCTCCACCTGGGTGTGGTTGTGTTTCTCTTTATAATTACGTTTCTGCTGTTACAAATAATGTTCACAAAGTATTTTATGCCTTATGACTCAGAGTTAGGAACGCGTCGCGAGGCATTCGATATTCAGTAGAGGTAAGTGTAGAATGTCTTCTACACATCGACATCCCGGCAACGGAGCGGTCGCCGAAGAACCAGTTTCATTTAATCATCATAATTGCGTCCTCCGTTAAGCCTATCCCGCGCTCGAGTGTGGTACAGACGAGAGCACACATGTATCGCTCAACATGACACTATTCAGCTCCATTTGAAACTTCTATGAAACATATTTGTGAGATCCAGATTGTTATCTTTATTCGGTTGTTTTTATAACCCAAGACATGAATGAAGCTTTCTGAAGTAGAGATAAAAATGGTTTCTGAATCGAAATTAAACATCACTGTTGAATAATATGCCAATATTTATATTTATATACTCGCAGAGTTGTTAAAACTACGTTATTTATATATTAAGAATTTTGCCAAATTCTCGAGCACATAGTCGTTATTGGTCGTTTTGATAAGGTGACACAATGTGTTATCTGTGTACGCTACACAAGAACGAGAAAAAATATTTAGTCAAAATCTATCAAGGCCAAGCCTTACGCGGAACTCTCGATTATAAAGTAAGTTTTTGATATATCTGATACGCGCAAAGTTGGACAATGTCAAATAAGTTTGTAGGGACATTTAAAGGGTATTTGCTACTAAGCAACTAACTTTCAAAAATAGCAGATATTTGGGTGATATGCAAATTTTCATCGGTATTACAAACAGTACCTATAGAAACAAAGTCAATCAAATCTAAAACAAGTGCGTATTGTTTTATGCGCATTTAACAGAGTCTCGAACTTCTAAATGTTGGTTTGGTTGTAATCGACGTCTCTGGCAAGTCGAAACTTTAAGCGCATTGGCTGCAACTAGTGAAAAAGGGCTTCAATTTGAGTCGGTTTCTTCCCAGAGCAAGTCACGACATAATATGCTTCGTGTTGTTTCCCGCTGCGAGCTAGGTTTCTTATGCCTTACTTTTTACGAAATTTACTTTTTATTCTATCTATAAAAACTATATCAAGATTCCAATATAACTAGAAATACCCACACAGTTGTAAATATCGACTACTAGTCTTTTGTTTCGTATTTTTTTTAAACTATTCACTTATACATAAGACTGTTCACTACTAAATCATACCTCCTGCGAGCATAACATTACTTTGTGTGCTCTCGCTTCTTCGTAACACTTAAATTGCACGTCTGTGCTTCCCAGTTGTGACGTAAAATAGCTTTCGGTAATTCCGCTAGTCTCCGTAGAGGCGTAGTGTCGAACAGACGGCGCGGTAAACAGGAAGCGGTGTCGGCTAAGCGAGCGTTGGCAACTCTTCAACTACCACGTGGTACCGCTGACGAAGACGCGTTGCGCACTTTCAATATTTGTCTAATATTACGCTGATGAGGATTTTTATACGTTATATATCGCTCAATGGAATTGCTTTTCGAATGTTCATTCAAATTAATATCAGTCTGTCAAAAAAAGCAGCAATAAAGACGACATTAAAGATAGGATGGATACAAAAATACTAAGAAAAAAAACTAGTTATTAAGTTAATAGAAAAACCGACACTGCCTTGGTATTTGCAGAATGTTGACGAATGTTAAATATAGTAAGTGCAATTTGACTATTAATACTCTGGTCTTGACCGGTACTAGTGACGGTATATTTCAATAATAGCCACATGTATAATCTGGTATTCTGTTAAGAACTTTTTCGTATACCGAAAAAATGCGACAAAAACTAGCGCGTTCCGTCCGCGAGCCACATGGTCAGGGTTGGAACAAAAGGCGCGTCAGAATATGCGCTACAGATGTGCTATGTGGTCCACATGTCACGAACAATGCTTGCCTTCATCGACCGCGAGACATTACACTCGTTAGCGAGACAGTAATCATACGATAAGCATCTTAAATAAATCTAAATAATGTTTGTACAAAACTAATGATATGTCCTTGGCAGTCGGGTAAAAATGTAGGCTAGAGTTTTGAATTTAAATATTTTTTTAACATTCACCTACCTTATCATTATCATATTTTAATGCAAGGCATTTATTTGCTTAAAATATTTATGTAAATTTTACAAGTATTAGTGCCCCTTTCAAGGAGATGAGGACCTTTGGTGGAATAAACTTAAAATATAAATAACTCTACTAAATAGGTACAATTTTATGTGCCTAATTAATATGAATACGCTGACATAGCTACTGTAAAAATACCTACTACACTACTCACGAAAAAGTTAAAATTATATTTTAAACCAGATATTTATATGTTTTGAATTTCAAATGAAATCTATCTACTAAATATTAATTATCACTTCGCGATTTACATTTTGAACTCATCGCTGACTGTTAAATAGACTTAACATTGATGACTGCGCGCCGCGGTACTTTCTGTGTTCGTTACCACGTCACTATTTTAGAAGTTGTAGTAATTGGCTTGTAAAAAACGAATACAATATAGCTATGTTTATTGAGGTACAGATAATGAGTGCGACTCAGTTTGTCAAATACAATGATCGCTTATGAATGAATTAGTGAATGACAGTTCGGCCATGTTTGTTTACGCGTGCGCAGCACATCGCACGGTCGGCTCAAGTCGGGTGCGCTCGCCTTCGCTCGCCGCCTCGAAATAGCACGGCACCAGCACCGAAGAGTGCGGTCGACGACCCTGCGCCCTGCCACACCGAAATATTGGAACTATACTGCGATTCAATCCTTTCTCTGATTATGATAGGTCACTAATGCTCTCGGCTACTATGCTTACTTCCTGTTAAATCTTAAAATTGTAATAAATGGTACATGTTCTTCTTGTTATATGATACTTTTGAGAAAAATGAATATTCGTCCTGAGCCTCATTAACGTAATAGTAATAGATAGTAATAATCCTTGTAAATAAAGAATTATTATGTTTATAAGTCTCAAACGTGTTCCTGCTTACGTTTTAAATTGAATATTTAATCACCACAGCGCCATCTGGAGGCGCTGTGTTGAAGGTGGGTGTAGTAACTGTTAAAACTGGCATTTGTTTATTTATATCTACGTCTTCTGAATAGATATCTTATTTATTGTTATTAGGTTAACTACATTGTTGATTTGTTTAAAGAATACTTTGTTTTGACTTTATTTGATCGATTTGACTTCAATATTCTATGTCATCTTTAAAATATCGATGCCATTTGTACTTAAATTAAATTAAATTCACTATAAGACTAGTGTGCTGAATATTGGAAAAAAATTGATTTATCAAATTGGCTCCAATTTTTGAGGTAAAGACAATCAGCTACTTCACCATAAAAACCTAAATAAAAGCACGAAAACGGATGATTTTTTTTATTGGATTCTACAGAAAAACAGACTTGTGATAGCGCGACCGAAGCGCTCACACCACCCTGTGACTAAAGTTTGAATTCAATAAACTACTAAAAGCGACACTAGCGCTCACCGCTCTACAATGGACGATTTCAAGCCGCCTCGTTGAAGAGGACAGCTTAGAGTCCAGCGATGAGATTTGTTATATAGCAGCAGAGTTGGAATGTCTCCTTAGAGAATAGCTTTGCTGATATACGATCTGACCAAAGCAAAAAACTAGAACGTCCTCGGTACGGTCATTTTAAAAGTAACCATAATTAAATAAATAAACTCGTTTAATACCACAAACTTTACATTATAATAAGATGCCATGCCATCGATCTCTTACAAACA
Source organism: Agrotis puta (assembly GCA_943136025.2). Classification (NCBI taxonomy): domain Eukaryota; kingdom Metazoa; phylum Arthropoda; class Insecta; order Lepidoptera; family Noctuidae; genus Agrotis; species Agrotis puta. The sequence goes on along the minus strand of OW964176.2, from coordinate 12,771,254 downwards.
AAATCCGGAACATAAAATACATATATTTGTGATTATAAATGAATCACTCGGTTTTGTCCAAGAAAACACAACACATCGTCACTATAAGAATTCTTGGAACCTTATACCAGCGGGCTTAAAAAGCCACTTTCACAGAATCTAAGTAGGTACATATACCTTTTAATAGTGATGAAATTATTTTTTTCTCTTTTGACTTGAAGTAATTATATATCCAGACAAATACAAATTAAAATGACATCGGAATTCATATTCTTCAGTTTCCCTCAGAAGAAATTTACGTCAAAATGGTACAAACCGACATGAGAATTGCATTCAGACCAACATTCCTTATGTCTGCGGCTTTTCCCTGTATGACTCCCATTTCTTAGATGCATATTTAAGCCGTTATATCACAAGACATTCCAGTTTCCGGCGCCCAGTGATTACCGCATGGCATTTCTTAGAGTTTTCATATGATACTTGTAACGTTTCCGGCACGAGCATACATTTAGTTTCGGTAGACACCACAAAATTTAACTGTACCGACCGATTTTAAACTCTAGCTGCTTACAAATACAGAATTTAGTCATAGAATCTATCGGAAATAGTGTTTTTGTAATGGCATGTTTTTGGAGTGACTCTATTCATTTATTGATAAAAGATGTGCAACATTTTTATAGATAAAGATCGGTATCTTTTTAAATTAATCAAGATCTCTAGCTCTCAGTATTTACTTTAACATCATTTCTTTATCTACAGAAATATTACCAAAAACTTTCATCAGATACATCCGAAATTCGACTAATATATAAAAAAAATGGTCTCTACTTCCGACTTGCTGCAATGTATAAACAACCTACCCAAGGTTGTTCCGCTACTTCTTCTTATACCAGCTAAGGATTGGGGAATATTGTGTAAAATTGACCTTCTGATTCTCAGGGTTTTCAGCTTATTTGAAATGAATGACTTTTGATTTTAGTTTTTGAAAAATGTTTCTAAAATTAGCTTTGCTCCCAACTAAATACTTTTTCAGTGTCTATTCGATTCAACTATGTCCTAAAACCAGACATTTTTCATTACAAACAGATGCCCAAGACTATAAATGTCTAGAATATAACTAGATGCCTGTTGAACTGGACTAGATCGATGAGTTGGCGCATATTTCCGTATCGACCTTTCAAGCGTCTCGTGCCTGTCTATCCGTCTCAAAGTATTTTTGTAATGAAGTTCATATTAATGTGGTTGGATTTTTATGTAGGTATATGTTTTTAATATTATTAAATGATTAATTTTGTTGTTTTTGGACTGTGTCATAATTCAAAGTTAAGCTACATATATCTCCAAAAAAATCATTTCATAAGAAGGATGTTGGTGTCTTTTGGACTATTTGAAACCTTTTAACGATTGTCCAATAGTCCAATAGTAGGAAGCCAGCTAACTTCAATACATATTGTAACATCATTATATTCAGGTGCTCAAATGCAACAACAATATGTGCGTGTGTGTTAATATGTAGATGATAAATGGAATGATATCCGTGGGTCGCAGGCGCACCCACAGTATTACCCACACCTACAGCACTTGTACCAGCGTCTCCCTATACAGAGAATGTGGTTCCACCTACTGCCTACAGTTGCACAAGCATTGATATTCAATTCACAGGTAATCACATGATAACTGTCGCACAATAGAACCGACCGTTCTGATGATTAAATGCATTGATTAATTTGTGGAAATTTCCTGGTTTTGCATATGCCACCGCTATTCAACTTGTATGGTCTGTTATTTGCATTCTGGTCTGGGATTCAATTGATGTTTAAATAGCCAAGTTGTTGTCAACTGACAATACCTTTAAGTTTATTTATAGGAACAACCGGGAACCGCTTGGGACGTTTCTAAACTATTAAAGATTCTGTATGCATACATTTTCAAATAATAATAACTATAGGTAATAATTGAAGACTTGGTTCAACAGGCTTTATCATTTTAAGTTAAAAGTATTTTCATATGTTAATATCTTAACAGGAAACTGATATAATTAAACATAGTAGTAACTGCAACTGATATGGTGAACAAAATCTCGGAAGTTAACGAAATGAGGATTTGAAATAATATTTAATCTGAATTAGGTACGAGTACAGTAATTGAGCGGCATTCAACTGGACGAATCGTTTGCCAAACTTCCAGGAACGTAACGTAATCAAATTTTTAAATGTTTTTGCACCGACTTTGTGCCGAACACAGTATGTAGTTAGGTATTACTTATTATAAATTAAAGATGTGTTTAATTGGAAAACTTGACAAGGTGGCCATTTTGATACCGTTTCCCACCAGTTTAGTAGGAGGGCCATCTGTGTTAAAGTTTCCTAAGCACCTATACCTAATGTAATCATAATATGGGGACTTGATTATTAAAACCAGTCGTGGGCAGCATGCTATTCAGCGCGCCTACGTATCTCAGTTCTACCTCCAATTTGGTCGTATCGTTTCGCAACGCCACACAATCCATGCCTGGCTGTTAGTACCAAATTCTTAACCCACAGAGTAACCCGTGGGCAGGTGGAAAGTGGACCGAGCCGATACTCGACTGTTATGCAACACATCAATATGGCATGCACCTTATTGGATGCGAAAGTTGACGGGCACTGTCCTTCACAAGGCGATGGCATTTAGTCCAGCTCGGAAAGCCGTAAACCTTGTGTTCTCTGCATATTTTTTGCTTTGTCTTTTAGCTTAATTATTGTCTATGTTTCACAGTCGGTAAAAGTTTAGAATTTCGGCCAATTAAAAGCTTGCATATAATCTATCTGTAATAGTTTCTAATATTTACTTTCTATTGATATTGATATGAGTTTCGTTAGTTTTATTCGTAAGTTTGCTTAAGACATCAGTATATTCAGTGCCTAGTGCCAGTTAGGCTCTATAGCTGGCACTATTACCTATGTACTAGCTGACTTATCTAATCTTAGTTTGGTTAAATACCAGGTCCAGGTGTTCAGTGCAATCTACGCCTTATACTTAGAATAAATTTAATCTACGTTTAGATGTTCCAGAACAATCTACCTTTAGATATCAGCCCACATTCACCCACTATTGACTACAGGGCCTTCATTTATGCCACCTACATAACAAAATCCAACCTACTGTCATCAGGATACAATAGGAAAACTATTGACCATGTCTAAGTTAACCTCAAAGCAGTTGAATTATACTTTATGACTTAATTTTAATGAGGACTACGGTTTAAAAGGCCAGGTATCCTTCAGTTGTCGAGTTGCCTACGCCTCCGCCACAATTAGCAGTCACAAAGAGTTGTTATATTCCACAAAAATGAGAATAACGATTTGTTTACACTTTGATATTTTTATTCCATTTGCTGTGTTGCCGTAAAAAGCAGTACCGCCTACGTCCGTATCAGTAATCCTTTGCCAGTACGTTATCAATAGGACATAGCGTTGACACATGACTGAATTAATAAATAAAATTTTGCAATCAACGTTCATACATTTAATAAATACGTTGTTAATTGAATGCTTTATTTAGGTAGGTATGTTTTCGATGGTTTTTATTGTTTAAATGTTTTTGTATCATTTCTTTAACACATCAAAATATTTAGTTTCTTGTATTTCAAAATTGTTTCATAATTCAGTTAGGCAGTTGCAAAAGTTTAAACAATTATAATTTTTAACATGATTCAACTTCAAACAAAGTCAAACTACAGGTAATAAAAATATTTAAAATGAATATTTTTTTTTACGAATAAAATGTTATGCATTAGGTAACTAGGTACTCAGTCTCTGTACTTAACTAGCTCAATGTATTTGTTAATTCATAAAATACTTCACATGCCTGAACAAGTTAATCAATGTTCATTTTTTAGAAGGTTTTGCTTGAACGATAATTATGTGTCGGTTTTTCCTTTTTTCGTTTACTTTTGCTTACTTAAAATAGATTTAATCAAAATAATAAAATAAGTTTAACACTTGATTTCTGAATAATAATTACTTAAAACAAATGTAATGTAAGCAGATACTGAAGTGAGAGACACATGCATTCGGTCCTGACTGTTATACTAAGTAACAGTCAGGACCGAATGTCACAGTTGTCATGGGTCCTTTGGAATCACTGGAAGGTTTGAACTAAATGATATTCCATTCGTTTCTAGTAGACTTTTTTGTATGATCTTAATTAACTTGGATGAACCAGGGGATGCCAACATCCTCACACGAAAAATAAGAAAACTTTGGTAGATGCAGTTTACAGGGTAGTTCTAGAAGTATGGATCAAACCGAATAGTGGCATGGGAGAGGCAATTTTTAATCTTTTTCTACCTCTGTGTGCTATTCGATTTCACCCATATTTCCAGGTAGACCGCGTATTTTAAGTAAACCAAACTAAAAAAAGACAAAATTAAAATAATAAAAATAAAATTTATTTTAATTTTGTCTTTTTTTAAATTTTTGTTTCTATTGTGTGTCTGGTTTAAATTGTAAATCGATGTAGGTGATTAACAACGCCTTAACTTAAAGCAATAGGCATATTTGTTACCAGAGCTAGTTATTGCAACTTTCAGAATAATAATCTGTGGAACGACGTTCCCAATCAGTAGCATCAAATATGCATCGCGAGTACATCCACCGGGACGCATTTAAAAGTCGTGAATGATGTATTACAAACGATATGGTGCGTTGAGTTCAGTTCAGAGTGCAGGAGGCGAGTTGGGGCACTTCCTGCGGTTGCGTGACACGCGCCCCCCTTATCGTGTTCATTGATAGATTTATCTGGACGAGGTCGAGTTGTCCGCTTCTCGATCCGCACAGCGCACTAGTCACGCGCGCACTCTCGCGCAAAACATCACGTAGCATTCGCTAATGCAAAAACTAACTCCTAAACCTCACAGTTATGAGTACCCAAATGTATGTACAAAAATAGGTAGATGCAGTCCCTTCCGAAAATTTATTTATATCTGATCGCAGTCTTTCAACCGAAACAATTTGTCCTAAAAGGAATTATTTATAAATGTAGCTCGACGCAGCCACAAACAGTGCGCTGTTGTCATTCAGCGAAATCAGTTTCCGCGAAAAGGACCTCCCCATTTGGTCAGCGACGAGTGATGTCGTGCTAACTTGTGCTACAACCAAAAGCTACATGATGCCTACATTGGTTACTTTTACATAAATATTATAGATACCTACATAAAGTTACATCTCTATATTTTTTGTAGGTAGATAATGTTTATTTTTGCACAATCATTTCTTTGTCGTCGTTTTAAATATCGAGTCTAGTCGGTTTATTTTTTTTTCACAGTTCACTCAACATTATCTTTGGCAAAAAAAACAAGACTGGCGCCACATTGATAACCAACGAAGTTTTTTAAAAGCTCGTATTGGCTTTTAAGAGAGATAACGTTAATTCTTTTAGAGCAACGGTATCTCGTTGGAAGCCCTTAAAACGATTCTTATCTCTGAAACTGTATCCGGATAGCTGATTTTTTGTTACGCCCATTTGGCACGTGTTTTGTTGTATTGTTTGAAAGCCGGGTGTCGTAAAGATCGTTGGTTTTGACATAATAGTGACGTATTCGTACCTAGAAACGATGAAAGAGGAGACCCGCTTCCTGTGTTCATGGAGTAGGTGTAGGGTATCGGCACAACGTCGCCGGCACTGTCTAGCGGTCTGTACTTACAGCAACCGGCAGCCTACGTGCAACGGGACACCGCTATTGCTAACCTAACGACTGCTGACGACTTTAATTTCCTGTCAATGTTCTTACTGCTTACTTTTTCAAATGCGGACTTGAATTTACAAATGAATATGCTGCGACTTGGTGTTTATGAGTATGAATCCAGCTATGAAAATGAGTAACGTGTCTTTCATAAAACTATAATTTTAGCGGTTAATGGACGAAATGATTGCACGTCACCCAATTAATATGATCTTAACAACGGTTTATATCTAATAAATTATCTCCAATTGGCGAATCGTCCGTCACTGCATGGAGAACATTTTGAGTCTGAGATAAGTTTGAAAGTGATAATTTTAATGAATGAAACCACAGCACATTTGTTCAAGGTCGGTGTTTGGGACGTGTTTTTAAAGAGTGGTATAAATAGATGACGCACCGAGAGAAGATCCGGTGTGTGTGCTGGTGGTAAGCAGTGGCACAGTTTGTTCGTGTGCGGAGTGTCACTCGCGTTGCGCGGGCGCCTGCGCCGCGTGGTGCGCGCGGGCGTTCGGCGGCCGACTGTTTCAGCTCGCAAACACTCAATGCTCCCCATTCATTCGCACGCATGAATGAACGACGTTTAGCACGTGGCCGAAAAAATTATACTGAAACTGTCGTCTAGCAGGACGGTAATACAGAATACTGCAGAACCGACCTTGCTTGCGGTTTCAGTGTTAAACTTCTACTACTCGTACATAAGTACTCGTTCTAATAACATTCCTGGAAACTCGGAATATGGAAAACTTATTTTAATGAATTTGATGTTCTTTTAATGAAAAGTCATTATGAAAAATCGAAGCACCAATGAACCGCTCAAATTAAATTAACAGAAACATTAAAGTAATTTGTTTTAACTCTTGATCTTTCGAAGTTAAAAATAAATATTTGTTATCAGTTTATCCCTGGGATATTTAGTGAACATAATATGTTATTACTGGGCTGCGCTCACGTAACTATATGAATATACATTTTAAACAAATTAATTTTGGTTTTTCAAATTGATGTTTACTTGAAGTGATATGTTACATAACCTGTAACCGTTACCTCTGCTTTTATCGAGAAGACATGTTTCAAATATTAACTAAAATAAATTAAACACATGTATATGTTACTGCAAAAGCCCGAGGTGCGGTAAATGTTTAGATTTTCCAGATATTAGTTTGTTAATGTCCGAAATCCTAAGATTTACTGAAATATTAGTTGGTAAATGTCCAAAAAGGTTTGCGATTCGAACTTTTATCACCATTCACTTGGTGAATCTTAGGATTAACATTAAATGTACGGTAAATGTTGAAAAAATCATGACGTGCCTCATGTAGTCGGAGCCCCGCTGCTTGGTGGTCCTATTTCCACGTGCAAGGTAATTCTTTTTTTAATTGGCGGTCCTGGAATTTCTTACATGCATCATGTATCACTCATTACATTTATCATGAGTGACAAACATTTAAACTTGTAAACACAAGTACCCAGAATCGGAACAATTACTTGACACGAAGTGCAGCAGACAATCGCTTAGTTACTGAGCCAACTGTGCCGTTTCTTAACACTAGAAGGAATACAATTTATAGTAATACAACTTCTATTACGACTTCGATATACTTGTCCAAAGTCAAATCGCATGTAACGCAAGAGTGGCTTCAATTCGGGACCCATCTAAAGACAAGCGGTGGCGTTATCCTTCCTTTCACCATCCAAAGATACATCTATAAGGACAAGAGTTTCTGCCATTAGACGTCTTCTTTTTTTACGTGGTGAAATCATCAAATGAGTCCTCCCACCCAGGGCAGAGCGGGAGGGACTGTCAGACTCGTACTGACTAAAATCCACGGTGTCCTTCAATAGCCCTTTACGTTCCGGGATCACGGTAATTCGTACAGTTCCGCGACCAGCCATTAGACGTCTACTGGGTATGTATTTGGGACGATTTGCCTAGCGGATATACTTATTGGAAGCTGACACTAAGAGTGCTTTTCAATCTAAGACAGCTATGCTGCAAGATATGAAAACTAAGCTACGAATCTATGTGACCGTTTCCACTGATGCAAAGCTGTGTAACTATGTGAGGAAGATGTGCTATGAAGATACGCAGCTCGAGATTTGCGATGTATAGACAAGCTTAAATAGCTACAGACCCTCAGCACGCGTCTTTCCATATTAAAAACATAGCTTAGTTAAACCCGTTTCCACTAGTGCTATGCTATGTAGACCAATGATTATGAATATGATTGGTGGACATGCAACGCATCCATAGCAACGTAGCATAGCACATCTTAGGACTCTAACTGCAGGACAAAACAGCCTTAACGTGACCCCTACGAATAGGTTATTTAACTGAAAAAATCTAATAAGTATGTCAGTGAGATTATATCAAAAATAATTTCACAAGTATTTTTTCTTTAGTTACGTATACCAAAATTGACGAAAATACGACACTTTAAAATTGGCAAAACGTCACAAGCAACAGCTTTTACTTGCTTCTGACGTCACGAGACCCAACTCTCGAATTTTGATGCATTATATCCCTTTAAATATGCATAGGTTTAATGAAAGATGAAATTCGTGTCCATTATTTTTCAAAACTCTAGCTGACGGACTAATTCAAATTGCCTATTGTTTTAAAAAACGTAAAATCTTTGCTGTCAATTTATTCAGCTGGGATTCCTGTCGTGACATCTTTGCCATCCACGGATTTCAATCAAAGATTCTCTGCTCACATCACACACACAAGTCATTGTTACTGCCAGCTGTTTGCATTTTTTAGCCGTCACTGATACCTACTGGTTTTTATGCAAAAACTACTAACTTAACATATTTATTTCTATGCATAAATATTTGAAAAATGTAGAAAATCAGTAGTATGTAAATAAATGAGATCCTTTTATAAAATTATACAAGAAACCAAATCAGAGGAAAGGAAAGATTGTAGAATATTTTAAAAGAATATCACAATAGTGCGACGGCCTTAAATAGGCCTACTTAAAAAACAATGATTTGCTAATTGCTGAGATAAGTATCCTGGATTGGTAAAATATTTGTTTTGGACCTAATTACCAAAACAAATAAAATTCAGTTTTAACCAATTTCTTAAATCATGAATAGGTAAGTACTTACGCACTAACGATTGTTAATTCCACAAATGTCACTTAAACTCACTGCACTTTCTATTTGTACTGAACGATTCACACACTTCACTTATAACTAATCACCCTCCAGGACAGGCGTCACAGCAGCGCGCGAAATTGGAGGCCCTACCATGAGGAAGTCCGATGAGCTTTGAACGGGACAGTTCCTGAACGGGAGCTGCTAGGCCCGCGCATGCGCCCCGCGCTCCGGGGCGTGACCTAGACCCTGAAAACACCACCCTCTCGCCCACACAAACCATGTTTCCATGGATACGGGCTCAAAAAACTTCCAAAAAACTCTCAAAACATGCAGTAATACCCCTGAAATGCAACACAATAGAACCAACACTTGTAAGTTATCCTTTTTCTTTTAATTAGTTACTTTTCACGGCCAATCTCTCTTGTTTTAGAAATATCGTTGATGCAAAAATGGTCATACGGAAGCGCAGTGAAGAAAGTAGACCGATGCCTACATTGCTGGCTCCACCCAATCAACGACGCTGCTAGCCTCGCATTGGTGTTTCCTAGAATGGTATGAGAAATGATGACCTTCTTGGTGAATTATTGACGACAAACAAGACCTATCTAGATAGTATCTATTGCAGCCTACAAAATTAACATGGCCTATAAAAGTACTGTAGGTATCATACATGATTCCAGCTATGTCCATCATGCACTAACAGGCAATTAAAATAAAGTGAATAGTCATATTATTATACCTGAACTACTTAACGTTCGAGTGTGATGTAAACACGCACACGTTTACTAACGAGGAATTAAATCTGCCGTAGATCAATGAAGGCCCAGAAAGCTAAAATTGCTGAGAATATTTATCAATGCGATGGAACAACAAAGCATCTTCTACCATCGACAACGGCTTGCTCTGATATGGTAATCTAAGAAGCACCCATTATTTAACGAAGCAGGTTTTCTTGTAAACTTGCCACTATGTTCTAATATGGCTCGAACTGAAAAACCATCTGTTGAAATAGAATCTTGACTGCAATTTAACCATGATAACCTGGAAAGAAATACGAGCTTTAGGTACCCACCTAGTTTAAAAGACTCAAAGAATTAATAATAATTGTTATCGATCCAAGCAGACCTTACGACGTTATTTGCTAGTCAAGATATGCCCTTATCTATAAATATAAACTGAAAATTATGTAAAGAGTTTATTGGAGACCAATTGAGAAGGAACTAACCTATAACCAGGATCTCTTGAAGAGAGTTTCAAGAATAAATACCTTTCTATATTTAAGAAGGTAATAAAGCTCGACAATTAATCTAATGACTTTGGAGTCAATGTAAGTAAGTATGTTGATATTATGGGAATAGGTCGCTGTCTGTGCACCGCACGTGCAAATCTAGTTCCTTCCTACCTAGTTCTCTGATGCTTCAGTACTTGCCTTCCGTGTAATAATAATTGAGTGGGTTAGGTTCTGTATGTCCATCTTATCATTGCTGTTTGAACAACTTACCGAAAGCTATTTGCTTGCTGAACCGTGGTATTCATATGAACTATAGCACGGTTACGGTGCGATAAAAAGAATCTTGGAGAATAGTCTATTACTGGTTTGTCTATTTGTTGAATTTTATTAGTTAAACAGTAACGCAGACTGGTAGCTGTTGGCCAAATGAAATATCTTCAATCCTTCCAATATACAATGCCAGTATGGAGCCATTTCAGGATATGTTTCAATTTCTTTTCTACCCACCCTGCACTTTCCAGAATTCTACTGAGACATTTGACAGAGCTGTCCTATTTACTGATGACAAAGCGATATAGTCAATCTACTCGAAAGGAAGAAGAAGAAGAAATTGATATTGTTTTTAGAAGAATATTTAAAGTTTGTTTCTGTTCACCTACGCAGAGGGCAAGAACTATTCGCCCTAGAAGCTGCTTGTCGAGAGCCACTCTTTATGCCTAAAAATTGTAAGAGAGTCGAACACGTTTTAAAAAGTATTTTATTTTCATTGTATTCAAGTTATTATCTACCTATCGTATTAATCGCGATGCATCTCCTTTTGGGTTATTTAGTTACGAGCTCCCCAAAGAAACTCCCGCTGCCATTGCTTAATAAATGTCAGACAATGGTGTCAAAAGTTGCTCAGTTCTCGTAGCCGAGCCCTGATGAAGAAATCTCTGATACTGAAACGCCATTTCCTCTGGTCCCGTCGCCTTCAAGCATTTGTTGGTTTTTTCCCTGCCCATGTTGTGCTTTGTCGGTATTTCTGTTTTTGAAGCAAAACATCTTACTTTTTCACTGGCTCAATAATTTTGGAATAATATTCACCGTTCGATCTCTAGTTAAGAATAGAACAGAAGAGTATGTCTATTAGAAATTTCTCAATTATAACCGGGGATTGGAACCGTGCCCAATAAATAACAATAGGATTATATCAGCAGCTCTGATGTTTAGTTACGAAACCTTTGTTATAATGCTAGACTGCGAAAAGGGAATAATAAAACTGTCTTTGATAATGATGTGGACTAGGTAAATGATGATGGGAAAAAAATGGATAGTGAGTTTTTGGATACCTCATGATTTCCAAAGGATATTTAGGTAATTTCTCACCAACCAGATTTTATCTTCACTCTTCATAGATAAATTATATGCAGCCCTGTTTCACCAAAGTAAAGAACTTCCGTATTGTGCTATCTTTCCCGATACACAGAATGGACCGAGCTGTACCCTGCATGAAATTGACAACTCTGTAGGAAGAGAGAAAGCGATTTCGCGGCCAATATGATTCAAAGACAACTCTCTCACGTACTTTTTTGTCTGCGTTCACTAACAGCTGGATAGGTAACGCTCAGTTCAAGCCAGTTCACTTTATGTGCGCATTTTCCTGCATTGCATTGTTTTCTTACCTATGGGTGTCTCCTCGTAACTTACCCTATGTTCTTGGTTAGAAGTTTAATGCTTTTTTCTGGGTTCCACCTTCAGTCTTTTTCTCAGTAAACTTAGTTAATGACTTTCTTCAGGACCTTCTACTAAGAGTTGAAAAAGGGTTACTTATCTTGCTTAGTTTTCAGAACTTGTATGCTTGTATGTTTCAGTTTCAAAAGTGATTAATTTATTCCAATTACTTTTGGTGTGTCAAATGATTAACTGGGAAAAATAACACGAGCAAGATTTTATTACTTTGTAATTTAATAAAAGTTCTTCAATATAAGAATATGTCCGATTCCATCTATATAATACAAAGCGTTTCAAAAAGGGAAAATACCTACGTATAAAATACAACCTCCATGGACTTCTTTTCCGATTACCTTCAAGTTCAGTGCTCAATCCCTGTATGTACTACATACGAGGAAAATATTCCAAACCGCATTCAAATTTCAACGAAAATATACTATTTTCGTACAATAGACGACCTCCTTTCCTAACATATAGGTTGACAGTGCCCCTAGTGGAGTGAACAGTATTGTAGCTACTTATATTAAGACATTGAATATAACATTTTATCTACACAAAGAAGCACCGTACGAAGGTATTGCCTCACAAGACGATATCGAGATCGTTTATTGCACTACTTGACGTTATAATTAAGACATGAAAAGATTTCTCATTACATTTATTTACATAAAACTACAAAATTTCATTGTAAATAACTCATGTGAACATTTTATTTACAAAGGATCACTCTTTAAGAAATATTCTTTAAAATCAACTGAAGACAATGTTGGTAATTTTTATAAAATTTAACATTCAGCGTCCAAAAATCCTTTCGTTCCAACCAAATCACAAACACGTGGCGTTGATAATAAATAAATAAACATGTTTAATACTATTTACAATGCGTCTCAAAGTATGAGATATTCGACAATTTTGCCATTCAATGATACGGTAGTTACAAGACGTGGCAGTATGTAAATCATCAGATAAGATAAAATAAAATACAAGACTTAGCCGTGACATTGGCATTCACATTTTCCCACCAGAATGTTAGAACAGTTTCAGATAAATTCACGTTAGTATACAAAAAAATGATAACAAAATATAGGGTGGTGAGATTCTATGATACAACGGAGAGGGACAACGGTTAGATGGAACAGACAAAGCTTTGACGAAATGTATCTACGTCGTAATATATTAAATTGGAGAGCTTCACCGTATGAGGGAGGTGGGATTACAATATCTGGAAGAGTTTCTTCAGCTCGACCATCAGCTGCCAGTCGGTCTTGATGAGGTCGTCGCGGAAGTAGTCTTTGCACGCGTCGATACTGGCACGGGAAATCTAGGACAATACAAAAAAAGTTAATTCCACTGTTGTATTTTGGAAAGTGTAACCTTGAAAGAATATTTTATAATCCTCTCAAAATATCTTACTTAACCATCAGATTCAATGTTATCCTAGTACATAAAAAAAAAAACATAACATTCAAAAAACGTTAAGGACATCATAAAGTCCAACTTAAACGGTTTTTGTTGCTAATTTGTATGTATTATAGATAATTAAAGTTAAAACCATTCATATTTAACATAATAATAGGTCTCATAAAAATAATGTCTTGGGAAAAAGTTAATTGAAACCAAATTACAAAACCCATCGAACGTCACAATTAATTTAAAAATTGCAGAATTTAATTGCGGCCTACCAATACATCCGTAAAAACTGGTTCGAAACGAGACCCGATCGAGACACCTTCGGAGCTAAAGAGCTAAAAATAGCGAGTCCATGTTGAATGTACAAGTGGTTCATTCAGGTCGACCCAGTTTGGGACGCATCGATTCACCACTCCGGGGTGAATGGGAGTTTTGACGTCATAGAGAAAATAGAGCAGGTTGTGCAAGCAAGGAATTGGGTCACAAGTACCCCTCGCCCCTCTGGCATGGCCCTGTGACCCCGGTGCAGCCTGCCCGGGCCTCGTAAACGACATTGGAACCGGATAGGAAATCATATTATCAGTCGCTGGAAAATATGGGAAACAGCGACGTGTATTTTTAGACCGAGGGACGAGCGATAAATAAGACGTGCAAGGTGAAGGGCCGAAGGTTAGGGGAATTTATATATTGGGCGCTTGGAAAATACATTTACTTAATATTTTGTGGGAAAATTGCAGAAAGATTTTGACTTTTGTCGCAATATTACTTGATCATATTAGTGTTGAATGACTTCTCCTAAACTTCTGTTGGGAGATAGCGGGTCTAAAATGACCACATAGCAACATTCCTTAATAATAGAAAAATAGCCAATGACGTTGCTGGAAATGTATAATAAGCGAATTATTAGAAAAAATGCTTAAAGTTGTCGTTTTAGAACCGCCGTAGTTTCCCAAAATACATTCGATGATTTCAAAGAAAGCCCTTAATCATTTAAAGAGCTGCGTGAGTCTAGAATATTTTCATACCCGTGAAATCATATTCATAACACGAACTTTTCTAAAGTAGTCTCTCTTTCTGCCGGCACATAAACAATGTTAGTCCCATCAATGAAACCGCACAGCGAAATATCAATGGGGCTTCTAGAATGGGCCTGACCCGGTCACCGCGCCTGTGTGCAGCAAGCCGACACGATGTGTCTGTGTGACTCTTTGCGAGGCTTGTGACTACAGAGTACGACGAAACGCATGGCCCTTCTAAAATGTGTACCAACCAAGAGAATTGTAATGTACCAAATACTTTGTGCGTATGTTTTGTTATTTTGATTGTAATCAGTTAATGTGTACAGCGTTTGAGATAAGTGGCTGTGTAATGATTTTTTTTTCTGCGAGGATTTCTACATTGGTGCATTATAGCAGTCTTAGGATCACATACATATAAAGAGCGCATTTTTAATCAATTAAGAAAAACTAATTACAGTGTAACTGAACTGTAACGTAACATTTGAATCGTAAACAGCCGTAAACGAAATGAAGAGCCGGTCTTGCGACACGCAACTCCAGTCATAAACGTTACTCATTACACGTCCAGTGACATCAATGTAATTACAAAACGACAAGTCCTGCATCACGATGACGTTTCTCTCTATTTGGACTTGGAAAGTTTTACGTGATCCTTGTCAACACTTCAAGGAGGAAAACTATAAATAAGACGCAAATGGAAGGCTTCTTATAGGGGACAATCAGTTAAGCAACTTATCGACTAGTGTAGATAGCATCTATCTCGAATACATAAGCAGGGATATATTTATTGGGTAAGAAATTGCATTACAATGTGTGTTATTACAAAGTGTGGAGGATGATATAGCTTAAAAAAAGGATTTGACTGATGTGATGACGAATAACAAAAACTTAATGTGCTGATTCCAGGTGAATTGGGACGTGTGGTAGAAGATGGATGTACGAGTACAGATATGTCTAAGGTATACAGACACGTTGAGAGTAGAAGTGTAAAAATATATAAAAACTAATACTTGATTGCAACGACAATGCTGAAGAGGTTGGCAATAGTCAAACGGTTAATATATGTAATAGTTTTTTACTATACAATAACACGAAAATACATATTATTTTAAGTGACAATAAAAAATGAAAGTGTATTCTACCTCGAACTTTCAAAACACATAATGAGTGTAAGAATGGTTTGACATCAAAGTGATTCAATTCATACAAGTGGTCAAGAGATCGTATGGAAAACTATGACGTCATCAAGTATCCAAAAATACACCGGCCTTCGCTCGGGTGACGGAAAATCGTCGAGTTCACATTGAGTGCTTTTATATTGTGCAAAGGAAAGATTGATGTTTTCCACTAATCGAAAAGAAAACAGGAAGCTTTTTATGTAGTGTTTAGAGGTTACAAAGTGAACTGACGCCAGTATATTCGAGGAAACTTGAGAAGATATTGCTGCTTGACTATTTGTATGTATAGGAGTAACATAATACGTTCGCTCCTACACGAAATAACGAGTGAAGCAATATCTTGCAACACAGCATGTGTATTTCAATTAAATGTCCCATGTGATTATTGCGTGTTCTTAGTCCATCTTGTCGGTATACATGAGTATCTTACTAAGTAGTGGCTACAAATACCCATTCATGCAGCGATTGACTCCAATTAGTGCGGACCAATGACTTCTTTTGTTTCTAAACATGCTATTTTCGTAACTTCCTACTAAAGTAAACTAATTACTGATATGAATAATGTTTCCTTCTTCGACCGCTACACAACCGTTTCAAGGTAATACTCACAAAAAAATTATGTTATAATATTAATCTCGTGATCGTCTACTATTAAAAAAAACGAAGAACCATTTCTCAAAAAGCTGTGTTTCATGTCACAGAACGTTTTCTGACACGTTGTATAATTTAATTCTTGTAAAAAATAGTAAAGAAACGAGAAAAATGTAATCATAAACAAACTTCGAATATCTGGCGTGAGAGCAAGCTTAGTAACAAGCCGCTCGTATATTACCGATATCATAATTATTTATCTGCAACAGCTATAGCCCTGCTTCCCCTGACGGCTTCCCATCGACCTAGTGACCTGACCACCCCCCTGCCGCACCCCGCTGCAGGCGATCAATGGAGCCGCGAGCTCCCCTTCACCATTGATACTAACCTTCTACTTGCATTGATACAATGCTTTAGTATGTATGAATGAAAATCCTTCAATGAGTTTCTTTACGTTAGTTTTGCGGGCCGCAGTTGTTATCACACTAATATAATGTGATAGGTACGCACACATTCACATAACGCACGTCGACGCATTTTGTTGAAATCGTCGTGCAGAACGCCGCACGAGTTTAGAATATACATCGTATCGGTTAGAAAGGTCGATGCTATGAACATAATGATACGAGAATAAATAGACTGCTATTTTCTAACTGAATGGGCACTGATAAATGAATACTAATGTTTGTCACATTACGGATTGATAACTTTTATCTGTATGCAGACTTAGGTATATTACTGGAGCCATTTAATCACTGTGTCACACGGTACCAAATTATGTATGTAAGAGTATGTATGTATCGTTCACGTTCACAACACGACTAGAATCTATTCTAATACAAAGTCAGTGGGAACCGCTTGGAACTTACTAATAATAATAACGTATTCCATGTTCTGATCATAAACCGATCTAGTTTATCGTAAATTGTGAGCAATTATTAGGTAAACAGAGCATCAATTAGACTGATATCTCTCAAAAATACAGGTGTAGAGAAACGTTATTGTCTAATAAATACTAACATCATAGTTACTTGTTTTGGATAATAAAAATAAACGAAGGAGATGCAGCAACTGATGCTGCTTGTTTTTATTCAAAGAAACATGTAAACAGTTGGGTGTTAGTATTCATGCTTTTTGCTCATATCACTAGCACTAACACGCCGGATTGGCAGTAGCCGATGCAGCTTCTGTTTATACATTACTATCAATAGTTGATACAATGTTGCTGAAACGCAACAAAACGTACACAATCACGGGTGGACACAGCGCTTCCGTTCTCGTCTAGAATACAAATATTTGCACAAACAAGCCAGGGAGCCATCATGAGAACACGATAGGTATATGATTTATTTGTTCGATTTCTGTACGGCTGCAAGCTTTTATAGAGGAAAATATCGATGAATTTCATTCGATAATTGTTGTTGTATCCAGAATATTACTGCCTGAAATCATCATTTCTGGGAATGATTCACATTCATGAATGGGCTTCAAAATTTGAGGAAAACCTAATCCAATACCAATACGTGCATATTTATGAGATAAATCGATAGCTATAACGATTTGCAAATCTTGAGTCGATAGTGTTGTGAAACCTGAAACTTCAACTTCCCATACCGTCACCAGTGAACCGAGACATACTAAGGTAAGTAATCCTCTGTGTCGAATGCAATGCGTTCTAATAATAGCCGTATCAATCGGTGCCATTTGTCTATAGAGCTAAAATGGTACCGATATCTTGTGCAATGTGCAGCCCATTCATTAAAGCGTCACCCGTGACATATAGCGGGCTCTACACACGGACGGACGGTTCGCTCAAGTCGTTCAAGACCAACGCTCAATCGTAGGCGTTCTCGACGATTGATGTACGAGTGCTAAAATAATTCGTAATATCTATAAAACTTTCACGCGTCATGTGAAATGTATTGTATATTCGTATTTTCATTGCAATATCCAATATAAACTTTAAGTGTTTTAGAATCTAGATCTGAATCGCGTTCTGGGTTATCGTGTTACTTTCAAAATATTGTTGTTGCGGAATTAATTCTGATTCATCGAAATTCTTCAGGTAATTCCTCGTAATATCTATGTAATGTTCAAATGAAAATACTTAAAGTAAAAATAAAAATCCCATGGAGTCACTTGAGTTGAGAAATAACAAAATTGCTGTAATTATAACCGCCCGTCTGTAGCAGGTCTTGGGTGTCTACCAAGTACCAACAGATTAATCAATTGGCGACATCAATTTGTAGTTATAATAGCCAATCCATTGTCCTTTAGAACTTAAATTAAGACTTTCTAAATCCGACAGTTGCATTTACATCTGGTAAGTAAATTACTCGTAACTGGGTATGTATGCATTGTGTTGGATAAAAAAAACTTTTTCAAATGTGTCATGTCATGAAGAGTATGTTTGTCTGAAAGCGCTAATCTTAGAAACTACTGGTTCTATTTGATAAAATCATTTTGTGTTGGATAGTCCATTTATCGAGGAAGGCTATATAAAATCACGCTACTAAGAAAAGCCGAGCAGCGGGGATGAAACCGCGGGGAGCAGATGGTCAAACTGTTTTATAAGGAGCAAAACTATTTTTTCTCTACATTTCTTAAATACTCGTAGTTGACTGATGTACAATCGACAAAGCTGAATCATGACCCACCATAAGCTTATCTACTTACAGACATTTACAAATATAATAAAGTCCACATTCGCGTAAACATACATTTCCGTGTTAACGATCTTGATCTTTGTAATTTTAACGGATTCAAACGATTTATTGTCAAAATGGGTCATGATTCAACTTTGCCGATTGTACATTATACAGTAATTTACGAAAAATGTGTCAAATGTATAATTAATAAAAACGAAGGAACGAAGTTTCAGGGCCACTTATTTGAGTAAGTTCAGCCTACTCAAACGTATGCATATTGTTAAGGTGACACCACCGAAAATGTGCTGTACAACCTCTAAATGTAAACGACGGATAGCAAAGGATTGAAAATGAGGATTAACCCCAAAAACGATGCATCGCATACTCATAGAAAGCAAAAAGTGTCGATGGTAGCAATCCACATCTCCTTTTTTTGATGGTTCTTAATAAATCGTCAGGTAATCTTTACAAATATTATAAAGCTGAAGTTTGGTTGGATGCGCTAATCTCAAGAACTGGTTCGAATTGAAAAAATATTTTTGTGTTGGATAGCCACTAGCACAATTCTCTGCAACAAATGTCACTAATTAAAGTTTCGGAAGTTAACTTGGGAAGAAAAGTTCCCAGAGGCGTTTACGAAAGTTTGACACTAATGACAGTTTGGGAAGAAAACTTCACATTGGTTTTGTAATGGATAGCCCATTTATCGAGGAAAGCTATGGGCTAAAATGGCTGTACGACCAAAAGTAACCGAGTAGCGGGAGAAACCGCGGGTAACAGCTAATATATCAGCCTATTACTGTCCCACGGCTGGGCAAGATCTTTTCTTATACTGAGAATACATGAGCATTGATCACCACCCTTGCTCAAGACTGGTTGACGATTTCAAACTTATATTGCTTGATTCCTTACAATGTTTTAATTCATAATATTTTATTTCCCATGGACCTCAATGGGCACTAACAAAACGTCAAAAAAATGGCACGGTTCGGGTTGGTCGGTTCCATGGAGAAGAACCGGCAAGAAACTCCATGGTTACTCTTTTACCCTTGCCCGTGATGTCCAAGCTAAACTTGGAAAGTACATTTATAAATTGAAAAGTCATTGGGTACTTGCCCAGGTGTAATTCCACAAGCTTGTGCATGAAGCATGAGGTCTTAAACTCTGGGCCATCACGACAGTATCTTCAGAAACTACCCAAACATCCACTGTATTACTAGAGCGGAGTAGTTTCGCGGGACTGTCTTAAGCACAGATATACCTAGATAACTTAAGAGCAACTACTTCGCGTGCCAAAAACCCGCGCTAGCTTACGACCAAAAATCGTAAGTGGCCATTTTCGCGCTCGTCCAAATCGGTCTATCGTTAGTTGGACGTCAGTTTTAATATTTAAATAGTTAATTGTGCTGTAGTACGAGAGGGGGGCACCGTTAGCGGGGGCAAATTTCAATCGATTTGTTTTTCCCAAGACTTAATAGTTTTTGTGGCGTCATAACAGGTAGCCAAAAAATAGCACGCTTGGTTTTCATACAGATCGTGATACTTGCGTTATCTAGGTATATCTATATCTGTGGTCTTAAGTGTACCTACCTCTGTCTTGGTACGCTAAGGGATTGTGAAGGAACGGGGTGGATTTTATTTGGTGACAGTCTGAGAGTCTGATAATAAGGAATTTGATCATTTTTACACCAAAAAAATACAACCCGTGCAGGAGCTGCCTTAACGAGGATGAAACAGCGACCAACATAATCCTTGAATGCGAGGGTGTTGCTGATCAACGAGCACCAATCCTCGGCATTCCAAGGTCGCTCCAAGAAGCCTGTGAACGTCACAGACTTCTGAGCTTCTGGAAGGACCTGGGTTGGCTCACGTAGCCAACCGTCCCATCTCACGCCACACATAATCATAGAGTTTAGATGCGAAAAAGGGAGCCCTCAACAATAACAATAACACACAAAAAAAGTACTAGGGCGTAGAAGTTTTGTACTATCGCAAAGTTGAATGATAACTTCTGCGTGGAAACAAACACAACGTCTGCCCTGCCATCTATTACTTTAACACATAAACTATTGGCGCAATTTTCATTCATCACCGACGCCCGTTCACATATCGTCGTAATAAATATTTCTCAACGATAAAACTATCAAGAGTCTGCGTTGATTCATTGAGTATGTATTGTAGTACTGATTGACTGAGTTTCTAGAAAACCTTGGTACAATCAAATCAAACATACGATTATGATCCTTATGGAAAATTTATTTTCCTTATGAATCATATTGTTTTTTTTTTCTGCGTATTATTGAATGGGTTTATTATGGTAGTGGGTAATGATGAAGATTTACAGAGAATCAAGGAACATTATCAGGATGTGTTTGCAAACATTTGCTGACGGGTTTCCGGTCTATTCATTTTATAACTTTCAGATGAGTCAATATTTCTATAATTTAAGAGATGTCGTGATGCCATTATTATTACATCGCTTTTACAGTTTAGTAACCGTATTTTTGGTATTACACTACAATTGTACAAATGTTTTTTACGCGGGAATACGCGGTCGTAGTGTTCTTGTAGTTCGTCCGGCTATAAACGCTGCCTACTGATCGATAGACGTGTTCGTTTAGACGATCAAAATTAACGCTTCAAGCGTCTACACTGAGCGTAGACCGCAATATGCACAAAGTAAATATTATTATTTTTCCGTAAAAGATGATTTTTCTCAGCCTTGACATTTTTGTAGAACAAGTTTTGAATACACGTCTGCAAAATTACCGAAATAAGTGTCGTCTCATGTTTAACATCAACATGTTCCAAGAGTTTTGACTGGATCGCTATTTCCTTAGCACTGCTCTCCAAAGTGAAGTCAAACATGCGAAGATCGACATGTCTTAGGATCAATGATTCTAAGTGTGACGTCCACTAAACCGCACACGAGGCGAGAGGAACCCTTACACTAAAAGGCTTTTACGAGAGTGAGAGGGGGGGAGGGGGATCAAGTGGCTTCATTCGCTCTGGATCAAGCAGAAAGGACTTTCAGAAAAAACAAACTAACAAAAAACAAACTGTTCCTTCATTTGGTTTTTCCCAAGGCTGGCTCTATCGATCAATCCTGCTAGGTTGAAAGGCCAATGTTCAGCAAATGGGAACTTTATAGGGTGTACCAAAATATAGACTTACCTTGCTGACTAGCATATCAGTCTCATCGAAATGTCTGCCGAACATCTTGGGCGACTCGCCAGGAATGGGCTCGATCTTGATGCAAACCTCCTGGCCCTTGCGCGCCGTCTCCACTTGTTTGTGGTTGCTCTCGATAGATGTCACTATTCCCAGCTCTACGAACTGTTGGACAAATATGGATCTTAATGGTTTTTCTGGGATCTAAACTGAAGCAAGTCTTGTGAGACTGCTTTTCATGACCTAACATTATGTTATTTTCCCCGAGGGGATGGATTTAATAAAAAACTTGTTACTTCTGGCTGAAATTCCAAGACTCAAAAAACTAAGGGATTTTTATGCTCTGCAGTCGTATCTATTGGCATTATAAAAACTCGTTTAGATGTGTAACAGATTGATTCGAAATTGACGGCTAAACAGAGCTGAATTTACTCTGAGACAGCTGTCACTATTTATAATTTTTGCCACCTTTGAGTGCTGCAATCGATTCTGATATTCCCACTTAGTACTTTGCACCCAGCAAATAGAGAATCCGTTGGGTACTATTTAGTTTACTTTAAAAGCCAATTTTTTTTTATACTTCTTATTGTGTTACTGTTTTAGTTATCTATCGTGGTAATACTTACTTCTTGGCTAGGCACGCAGATGGGTGTTCCTTCCTTCACAATGCCGGCCTCAACCATGACACCGGCCACAATTGGATCACGAGAGTTGAACACGAATTGAGGCAAGATCTGTTAACAAAAGAAATTTTATCAGTACAGCTGTACAGACACATTTTAAGACTAACGAGTCTTCATTTCAGTGGTGAATTACTCTTAAGCCACTTCAAGATGGAGGGTAGAGGCATGAGACATAATTTTGGGAACATTATGGGCGGATTATACTTTAACATCCAACTGGATGGTATCTAATTGGAACACCATTATGAAAGTTGAGCATGTTAAATGGTGTATCTGGTATAGTACAGTCTAGACTGAGTGTGCCTGGTCTACGAATCGTAGTAGAAGCCGGAAGAACTATAGGGTTTATGTCAGTAAGACGTCGATATAACAAATGTTCTAAGCGCCCTTGCTCGGTCGCGGGACTAACGAATTACCGTGACCCCGGTACGTAAAGGGCTATTGAAGGACACCGTGGATTTTAGTCAGTACAAGTCTGACAGTCCCTCCCGCCCTGCCCTGGGTGCGCCCTTGCTCACGACGCGATTCGTGCGATTTGCAATTATTACTTACAAAAAATGAAAATTGTCCATGCTGCTACGACATGAGTGATGCAATTCAACTGTCTTACATCGTCGTGGCAAGCCTGTTTTATTTATTTATAATTTTATACCCTTAGACAACCGCACGTTTTATATTGGTAACGCCTTTATGTCGTAGTAATTTGGATATAGTTATAGTTTAGACACAAATTGGTCTAATTGCATCGAATGGCGTCATGAGCAAGCGCGCTAGGACGGAACATGTGGCCAAATACATATGTATCCCATCCCGACAACCATCACAAATAAAACAGACATGTCTTGATATTTTATCAAGTAACAAGAACGGTGCCTTATGATCTGAACATTAAAAAACAGAACAGCATAATAAACATACCCTAAGTTTGCAGGGGAACACGGCAATATGTTTGAACTCTTCCCTCTTCCTCGCCTTCAGTTCCTCGCGGTAGGCAGTGAACTTGTCAAACAAGTGATAAATGATGTCCGCTGCGAATATCTTCACTCCTAAGTTATCGGCCATCTCTTGAGCGTCGCGTTCGATCTGATACGAAATAAAACATGTAACGATACATGGAATATACAGGGTGTCCCGGGAAGTGTAGATCAAATTGAACTGGAGAGAACAAATTTAATTGCAATATTTTTACCTCTGAGACACAAGGTGTTATATGGTTCGAAAGTTATCATCACTTTTCGTGTTCAGATAGGAAAAAAATGCCTACAGATTGCAATTAAATTAAACTTTAAAATTAATTACAATATTCGAATGATGACCTCTAAAGAGTCTCTATGACTGGAGGAAGTTTCTCTTATGTGATCAACTTTCACTAGAGTAACTTTTTTTCAAGAAAATCACTTGAGAAACTTTAAAATATTCGTGCATAAGTCATACTTGACGGAAGTGGGATTTGTTACAGTAATATTTAGTGTGTTGCACTGAAATTGTGTTCCTATTCTTAATCTACAACATGTTTAAGAGGATGAGTGGGGTAGCCTATTGGTAGTATAACCAAAGTTAGAATATGAAGCTTACCTTGACATCGAACGCCAATATAGTGGCGTATTGTGAATCGTGTTCCAACATAGCAGACGCTTTCATGACGTCACGCTTCACAACCGGACCTATCCTGATTGCAGAATACTGAAACAAACATAAAAGAATAAACTTCTCTGTATTTTAGCAAATACAAGCCTATGGTAATTGCTTCTAGAATGAATATTTATTACGGGTTTCTGTGAAAACCTAATTTTTTGACGCTCATTGGTAAATGGGATTTAATGTATTGACGGCAGGCCTAATTATGTTTCCATACATGAAGGTCAGCAATCCCAAATAATAGAAAAAAAAACGACGGGTTGCACTCTGGGAGTGCCGGCAGAAGTGAAAACTTGAATAGTAATAAACACACACGAACATTCGCGCAAGCGCCCTGAGCCGTCTTACGAATTTTTGATCACGTCACGTGTCCTGACGCGAGTTTAACATTTTTTACCCAGTCCAAAAAAAGTGCACAACGCCGCTAAAGAAGTTTTCACTTCAAAAAAAAAACAAATTACATTTTATATCTCGTAGACCCACGAGGGTAGTTATAAAACGTCGATCGAAATTAGGTGCATGATTCGGATTGGTCGTTTTATGGATAAGAACCGGAAAGAAATTCCATTGTTGTATTCATAACACGCCTTACGCCTTCTTAGAATTTATGAAAAGACCGTGGTTTTTCTCGTACCTAAAACAGTTGTATACAAAACTACAGGTTCCCAATGGAACCCTATATCTTTTATCTATAAGCTTTAGTTATAGGGTATAAAAATGACGGTACGAACAAAAGGAGCCGAGCAGCGGGTTTGAAACAACGGGGAACACTTGGTACAGAACAAATCTGTACTACATACTGCATATATCGAAATAATAATTCTTTTTTTTTAGCGTGGTAAAATCATCAAATGAGTCCTCCCCCACCCCTACTGTCAGACTTGTACTGACTAAAATCCACGGTGTCCTTCAAAAGCCCTTTACGTACCGGGGTCACGGTAATTTGTTAGTCCCGCAACCAAATAATAATACTTACGGGAATTTTACTAGTTCTAAGGAACTCAAGCAGCGCCTCTAGCGAGCCGAGCGTGGAAGCTTGCACGTACACGCCGCGCTCTGATAGCTTGATGGACGACAGCGCTGACTTCAACTCGCGAGCTACCTCCTCTCTGTAACAGGAAGGTTTGATGAGACATAGACAAAAGAGTTTTAAGGTGGATTATTCAGCTTTCCTGAATGTTGCAAAATACAATAGAGAACATTTTTTTTATGTTTACTTACTTTAGCACTTCAACTTCATCCGGCTTCTGAGCGATCTGTAGATTGAGACCGGCGATGGCCTTTTCTAACTCCTTAGCTGCTATCTTCACACCCTGGGCACCTACTACTTCTTTGTGCTCAATGTATGCATTCTACAAAAAAAAATAGTTATATTAAAATGATATGTATATTAAGATATGATTAAAACTTAACACAAATCCAAGTCAAATGTTTTTGTGGAACTGGTGGGTTATGGGTATGATATCCGTTACATTTGTCAAATACGTGTCAAGTTTAGTATTTTTTAAAAGGAAAATGTTTATAATAATATGTAGTTGGCACTAAATGGCAGATATTATGGCCCCCAATAGTAATAATTAATAAGTTCGGAGGTTCCTTTCTCTGGAGCCCTGACCGTCGGTAGCTTGGACTGTTCTCCGATACGGGTGGGCTACTATTATTTATATATTTCAATGTTTTTTTTTTACTTTTTTGTTTATGTTAAAATATTTAAAAATTTAACCATTTCAAAAAAAAAGGTCACTAAATGTATTTACTAAAACTGAGAGATTGCCGGTATACTTAATCTGTCTGTATAAGTAGAATTATATAGGTTTTATTTAAAGTATCATCTAGTGGAGCAGTTGGCAATCTGTGTTGCCTGTTGTTTTATGTAGCAAAATCAAGTCACGGCGGGCCAATTTTTTAAATATTAATAATGGAAAAAAAAATACTTGACTTTTAATTAGTATAAAAAATGACGTAGCCAGCAGTGAGCTGTAGCTTACCAATGTTTGAATTGAACCTTCCGAAGTTGACACAAAATTACATATCAATAAAATTCTACAAACTTCACACACAAATCTCTCCTCTTACCTTAACTCTCAACTCCTTCATAGGCTGCGGCATGAGCAGAGATCGTATCTGAGTGACGATAGGTCCGTCTGTGCCTGCCAGGATCATAGTGTCACCCTCATGTAGAGTGCCGTTAATCAGGATCGTGTCTATGGTCGTACCCAGACCGGGGATCGCTTTCACCTGTGGAGGGAGAAGAATGGTTACATATCTGGTACATTAAGTGTTTACACTTCAACGCACATTTAGTTCATAGAATTATTATTTCTCAACTTTGTTTCTCAACAATGCGACGTGACGCAACGATACTGCAAATGTGTATCTTTTCGTGTAGTAAATAGAGTTAGATTTTGAATAGCTCCATTAAAATGTGCGCGCAGCATTGCGTCTCGGTATCACTTGACCCTTAAAAGACTCCCAAGATTTAATCACAAGAGTCGTTCACAAAAAGGTAATCTACCCACCCTTTTTGGGGGGCTCTAATACCAGACATTTAACTATCATAATATTTATTATTATCATTTAAAGAAATAAACCAATGTTCAATCAAAAATGCTCTTGCACATATTTTAAAGTAAATCCGTTTCATTCCACGCAAGTATTTTTTCAAGTATATAAAGTATAGTGTTTCTGGTGGGCACCAGTAAATAAATAATATGTATTAGATTCGCCTTACTGCGATCAAAAATGATATGCTTCACAATCGACTACATCATTGCTTACCATCAGAAGAATTAGTGTCAAACAAGAGTTTATTGTTTAATAAAGAAAATTATATTTATCCCGCTCACTCTTACTGAAATAGCTATATTTTATCTAGCCACAAAAATACATACCTCCAGCACAGTAGCCAACAACTGCTGCGAAAACACCAGCCTCTTGTGCAGCGGTCCCTCGCAGGCCTGCACGATCATCGCCAGTAGGTTTCCCATACCCTCGCCTGTCACCGCCGACGTGGGGACCAGAGATACGTAAGTGCGGGGGTCTGGGTTATCATAGAACAGGGCAGCGTTTAGACCCTGAAAGAGAAGAGGAAAATATAAAGTTTGTAAAATAAAAATAAAAAAAATATCGGAAATCTTAAAACATAAAATAATAATATACCTACGTGTTCAAATGACAAACTTGAAAGAAAAGTCGGAATTTTGACGTCGGAGGTTCTAGGATACAATTTTATATTTAATTATACCATAATGCATTTAATTATACCATAATGCATTTAATTATACCATAATGCATTTAATTATATCATTTTCAAAGAAAAAAGTGATGTGGTGGTCATCCATTACGACTGCACGTTTCTGCTTTTAGGTTTCGATCGCCTTTACAATGCAGTTACCGATTGAGCAGTTTTCTGGGGTCATACACAACAACACTAGAAATAGGGATTGAGATAGGAAAAATATGGACTCTTTTTCTAATAGCTGTTTGTCGATACGATTGTCGTGGTGTTAGAATTGAGTAACTATATTATATGAATTATCGACAAATCTGGTGTACAACTGCATCAAGTTAGATTCGAAGCCGACTCCAATGAGGATGAGGAAATATTGCATCTAGTTAGACTAAAAGCCCCAGAATAATAATTATTTCATAATTCCCAGCCCATTATAATTATTCCATTTACCTGTTCAGCAAACTGCAGCATAACATCCTTGCACCTCTTCTCGAACTCCAGCTGAGTGTTAGGCTGCTGCATCTTCAGGATATCCCGGATATCCTTACGCTGCGCGCTCTGCCAGTCGTACAGACGATCGATTTTGTTCAGAGCTACGAGGAACGGCGTCTTCTTTTGTTTCAACAGGTTTATTGACTCGATTGTCTGTGGTTCTAGGCCGTGCATAATGTCGACTACCTGTGAATTGGAAAAATATAAATTATGACAATGAAAAACATAATTATTTGTAGCGATTATTACAGTAAGTCAATTAATATCGACATTGTATAAAAAGCGGGTTTCCCAAAGACTGATAATTAGAAAAAAAAAATCGTGTCAAAACTTATATTAACAGCCAGTCAAATCACTCTATTTCAGTTATGAATAAAGCTTAATTTTAATAGGCTTTTGTAAAATCGTTTTTGTTATATTTAACACTAGTAAAAATTATTGTTTACATAAAACTGTACACTTACAAGAATGGCAATATCACAAAGAGAAGATCCTCTACTCCTCAAGTTACTGAAGGACTCGTGGCCAGGAGTATCGATGATCAGCAGACCAGGCAATTTAAATGCTATCTCATTCACCTGTAAGAAAAAAATGGTCATGAATTACTGCAAATATATATTTCATGCCTTATCTCTACCATAGGTGCAAAAGATGACTTCATTTTTCCATTATTTTTTTATAAGTCTGCAAATCAGCATGTCATAACATTTATGTCGATATTTAAGAGTCATAAATATCAATATTTCGAAAACTTTCTATATTTTAGGAGACACTATATTAGATTTTTATTCAGTTCAGACAGAAAAGCATCCAACCTAACAAAAACAAATATACTTCTCTACTATAATACAAGCAATGATTCACTTACTCCTTTAACATGTTTCGTCTGCTCCTTAATATTCTCAATAGGAACATTAGTGGCACCAATCTGCTGGGTGATACCTCCCGCCTCGCCGTCCTGTACGTTGGTGCGACGCAACTTGTCCAGGATCTTGGTCTTACCCGTGTCTACGTGACCGAGTACGCAGACCACGGCTGCACGCAGAGGGTTGTTCGTTTTATTCGCCTCGTTGTCTTGACGGCGTTTCTAGGGGCGATAACAAAAAGTATAAAGTCTCTCAGTCTAGAAATAAAGGACAATAGTTTATTCGGAATAACCAAGAAAGTCTTGTTAACTCTCTTAGTTGTTTTTCTCTTACGTAGTAAAATCATCAAATGAGTCCCACCCAGGGCAGAGCGGGAGGGACTGTCAGACTAGGATGGACTAACTTAGAAAATTCTTCATTTGTTTTATACTGTCTAATGGTCTTACCTCTAATCTCTTCAAGACAAGTTCCCTCTTCTTCTGAGCATCAGTCAAGCCCTCATCATCTTCAGAGTCCTCTTCCGAACTATCATCATCATCATCAGAGCTTTCATCTTCCTCTTCTGAGCTTTCTTCTTCCTCTACCTTCTGCAATAGAAAATAATGATTATCAGAAGATGTTTGATTTTACACGTAAATGCAGGTACTGACCGGTGTTACGAAGCTTAATGTAACGTGTTACAAAGCGCGAACTATCGCTTTGTAACACGTTACATTATAGGAAGGTGTAGGCCGAAATGTGCACTGTGCCGACCATGAACCACTTCCAAGTAATTTATTGAAATAGTTTTAGAATCTACACTTTCTCCCAAAACGCCACTCTAGAACGTAGATCGACAACCCAATGAAGTGCAGTGAGTAATATTGGTGGTCCAAGCTTTCCTTGGATTAGCAGTCTTCTGTATTTTATAATGATTAGGAGAGTTTGCCAGAAACATTGATGAGAATTAAAAAAAAGAAAAAGCTGAAGAATCCTGTACATTGGAACACCATGTTCTATGACAAAATCATCAAGATCAGCCAGAAAACTTCCACTGCTGAAGAAATGCATCTTCCTGAGATCATCACGCCGTACAATAACAAATGACCTAAACCTAAAATAAAATATCTCACATACCTCTTTACCCTTATCCTGGGCAGGTCCAGATCTCTTTTCCACCTTTACTGGAGTCTGAGGTGGCTCAGGCTTCTCTGGTTCCGCTTCATCCTCGGAAGACTCGGCATCCCAAGCGTCTTTCACTGATTCAGTGTCAGATTCCTTCTTTTCTTCAGCTTTAGGAGAGTCCTCCTATAAAATTATAAGATTAATAAAAAAAAGCAAGAAAAGACCGCACAAAGGAAGGACTGGAAGGTTATCGGAGTCATCTTTTGATCGTTGGTCAATCTACCTGCTCGCCGTGGTTTTAGCACCACTGCTTGGCTCCTTTTTTCAATTCGAACTAATAGTTCCTGGGATTAGCGCGTTATAATGGAGAAAACCCGGTATTTTGAGTAATCTCTACCAATATTAAGTCCACTAGTGGGTTCTGATTGGCTGAGTCCATAAAAAACGTTAGGAAACTAAATTGATAAGGTAAGCTGTGATATAGTATTGCCGATACCAAACCCGTCTTCATTATCTATTGACTCATAAATTATGATAGCAAAGTGCTAGAACATGGTTACAATATGCTAAAATGAAACATTTCAATATTCTCAACTAATTTCACACTCTGGCAAAACAAATAAAAAAAAAAATGTTAATTAGAAAATATTCATACCTTTTTATCTTTCTCATCAGCCTTTAATTCAATCTTCTTTTCTTCAGAAGGAGTAGCAGGTGCTTCTTGTGACATTTGATTCTTGAGCTTGCCTGGCTTCACCCTAGTACCAGGCCTGAGTGGTTTCTTCTCAGCCGAACCAACCTCTATTCCCTGAGCCTTAAGAGAGTCCAATAAAGCTTGAGCTCTCGCCTTCTCCGCCTTCTGCTTCGGTGTCAACAACTTTCCTTCAGCCTTTAATCTCTCTTTCCTCTCCTTTTCTTTCTGCTTTTTCCTTTCTTTCCGCTCCTTTTCTAACCTTATGGCTTCCAGTCTTTGAGCTTCGCGCTCCTCTTCTTGCTTTATCCTTTCCTCTTCTTCTTTTTTAAGACGTTCCTCTTCTTCTTGTACCTTCTTCAATGCTTCTTGCATAGCAGCTATGGTCTTTTTGGTGGGACCTTTCTTTCCTTTGTCATCCTTATCTTCTTTCTTTTCACCCTTCTTCTTCTTTTTCTTACCTTCTATAGGGGCATCAGCGTCTATATCTTTTTCTTCAGATGGTTCCTTGGCAGCTTCTTCTTTAGGTTCCTCTACAGGTTTGCTTTCAACTGGTTCTGGTGCCTTAGCTTTGGCATCAGATGGCTCTTTTTTACCTTCCGTTTCTTTCTTTTTAGCTTCTAACTTTTTCTGTTTCTCTCGCTCTTTCTTTTCTTTTTTCTTTTGTGCAGCAGTTTTTATGGTGATATCGTTTTCATTGTCACTTCCTTCTTTATCATCCTCTTTCTCAGGTTCAGGTTTTGATTCCTCCTTCTTGCCTTTCTTTTTTGTTTTAGGTTTTTCTTCTACAACTTCTGTCTCTTCAGGTTCAGCAGGAGCTGGGGTGGGTTCTTTCTTTACACCTGCATATTCCATTTCTAATTCAGCTAGAACTTTTTCTATATCGTCATCACTATCATTTTTATTTCGTCTGCCTTTTTTGCCTTTCTTGCCTGCTGGTTCTTTCTTTTCTTGGGTGGGTTTCTTTTGTGGTTTTTGGGCTGGTCGTTCGTCGTCTGATGATGGAGGAGCTTCTGGTGGGGAATCATCACCATCTTCTATTTCTAACATTGAGAAGGCACTCTTCTTTTCTTCTTTCTTTTTATTTTTCTTTGGCTTTTGCTCCTCCTCTTCTGAATCATCTGATGAATAATTATATAGGTTTTATAATTCCTAACAGAGAAAACACATGCAACTAAATGCACAGCAGTTGTGCCTGATCCCAATATAATTGAATAAATTGAAAAAGCCAAGCTGTCCTATGGAAGGACAAATACCCTACTCCATTTTTACTTTCCTCAATTTTTTACTTTAATAACTAGTTGTCTAGTTTTTAATGTCAATTAAGGAGCCATTCTTTGTATTTCCATAAGGATTCTAAAAAATAGCTCGTATAAAGACATGATTTTGTACCCTGACTTTTACATTTTTGAGGTGTAGAGAACAGTAAATATTTCAGATCAATACTATGGGGTTCTAGAACCATGTAAATCAATGGTAAGTCCTTGTACCTTTACAGCATTTATAAATTGAACTACTACATTAGTAACTTAGCACTACCTTAACTTAGAAACACAGTCACGGTACTGTCTCATCAGGTAACGGTGACCCTGGAACGTAAAGGGCTATTGAAGGAACACCATGCATTTTAATCAGTACAAGTTTGACAATAAAATATTTGAAAAAATAGCTTAGAAACACAGAAATAAATGAACACATACAGATACCAACAGTGAAGGAAAAATAAATGTATAATTCAAAATATATAGACTGAGCAAGCACAGCAATGTCTTAGCCAAGAACTCTCTGAGTAAACAAGGGAATTTAATATGCTTAAAAATCCAACTATGATCAGTCAAGTTTACGATGCAGACAGTAATTTTGTTACAATCAACTTCTGTCAAATAATGTGAATCATCATGATCCTACATAGCTTTTTTCAAACTATGTTGAGGGCAGCTTTCAGTGGAACTGGATACAGATGAATATCAACATTTTACACAGAGTGACTGCTTAACTGACTTTCACAACAAAGTATAGCCATAATGATTTTCTATTAAAAATTCACATTATGAAGTCATAATGTGAATGTTGGTAAATTGAGTTGATTATAGGTGAAAAGAGATTTTAATTAAAAAAATAACAGAATTTTCTGTTGAAATCATGGTATAAACGCTTACCATCATCACTGCTAACATCCTTTTTCTTGCGAGATTTATTTGAAATTGAGACATTTTTTATATTCTTTGTGACTTCCTTGACATCCTCATCTACAGATTTCTTGTGTTTGGCCTTTGGTTTAGGCTTCTCCTCCTCACTATCAGACTCGACCAAAATTCTGCAAAGTTAAATATTATTTACTTCACATTGAAGAAAATATTAGAGGACAGTTAAAATGAAATTGAGATGGGTAAAGAAGTAGGGCAGGAACAAAGAAGTGATGGTTCTAATTTGCCAAAAGTAAGGAAGGCTGGGGTTTCATAGCACCACCATTAGGTGGTCAAAATGCTGTAGTGCCAGCAGACCAAACTAATGTTTGGTCTGCCGTCACTACATCATTTTGTTCTTGGCCAGCCCAGCAGTTAATAGAATGATATTTAGTTAGTTTACAACACATTATGAAATGTTATTGTAAATATGAGTCATAAAGTACAATGTCTCAGCAAAAATTATCAAAAATATATTATTTAATACCGAAATTGGCCCCTCTAGAAACATATAACATTTTAATATATCTAGAAGCCTCAGAATGTCTTGAATGACCATTACGGACACAAAAGCCTTATAGTAAGTTATCCCTGCTTGAAATAAACAGAATTGTATTTTTTTTTGTTTCCTTACTGAAATGGATCTTAATTGACTGTTGTTACACTTTAGGTATAGATTATACCTACGAATTTTGTTTGTAAACAATTATTGCCGAGTGGCTCATTTTAATTATTTAAACAGTAGAATCAAAGCTACTAAGTTATCAAAATTGCCATTTCAGTTGAAGATTTTACCTTTACATAATGATAAATAATACAGAGAAAATATCCGAGCATGTATACGTGTTAATTTAGTAAATGCCAACAGTATAAAACATCAAGTTATAAATTCACATATTTTTATAGCTCAAAATAATGAGTGAATGGTTAACCTATAACCACTTACTTCTTTGCCTTTTGCGCCGGTTTAACATTGTCGATATTTGTGGTTTCTACATCACTGTCGCTGCAATAAAATAAATGATGTGAATATCCCAGGCGAAAATTGGCAAACATCAGGGAAAACATATGCCATTGACGAAACTCACCCCTCATCCACTGTCGAGTTCTTCTTCCCCTTTTTAGCCTTCCCCATTTTGTTAGTACGCTATACTAAGTCACAATGCCTGGAATATAGTGGTCTATTACCGTATATTTTGTGAACTCTATCATGTGAAACGTGATCAACGCACAGGATAGCTTTTGCAGCCGAAATGAGCCGAAAATTAATACGATCAAGTCGTCGTCGTGTCCGTTCTGCACTCACGTCACGTCACACCACAGAAAAAGGAAAGGAAAAGCAGCGAAAAAATAGAGCAACCCCCGTAGACCAAATATCACAGACTAGTGACACGATATTTTTAATATGTAGTTCCAATCCGAAGAGAGTCACTGAAGTAACAGGTATTTAATAATAGTCCAAACTAAGAATATTTTTAGATATTTTCAAAAGTTGGGTCAGTGGGTCGTCAGGTCGGAATTGTGTACATAATGGTACATAAGAATATTATGTGGAATCAGGTATAAAATTATGCAACATATTTTTAAAGTGAAAACTTCTTTAGCGGCGTTGTGCACTTTTTTTGGAATGGGTAAAAAATGTTAAACTCGCGTCAGGACACGTGACCTGATTGAAAATTCGTAAGACGGCGCAGGGCGCTTGCGCGAATGTTCGTGTGTGTTTATTACTATTTAAGTTTTCACTTCTGCCGGCAATCCCAGAGTGCAACCCGTCGTTTTTTTTAATTAGCCCCTGTCTATCGTTTTGGTTATCAAGCCAACAATGGTACACCATCCGGTACACCCGCTTTGTGTTCGCATAGAGATTATACTAAATGTTTTTTGTTAAAAGAGCTGTTATTAATAATCAATCGAGTACTTTTTTTGGATGATAAAAAAAGCGCTGAGTTCGAACAAAAAGGTAATTTAAACAAAGTAGTCACCGCCCAGCACTTGAGCCCATTAGCAAATTATCTTTTTGATAAATCTCAGCGTCATTTTAACGCTCAAAAAAGCACTCGTGCGTATAGGGAGTGGTTTTTTGAGAAGCATAGAGTAATCTATACTTAGCATTATTAAAATGAAAAGTTTTTTTGGTTTTACGCGCTAATCTCAGCAGGTTCTACTGATTCGAATTGAGACTCTTTTTTATGTTGGATGGTCCATTATTAGTGGAATGCTATAGGCTATATAACATCACGCTAAGTCCAATAGGAGCCGAGCAGCGGGGAATAGTTTCAGTATATATAATTATTTTTCTTTAAGCTTAAAAGACTTGTTTCTACTTTGAGTAAACTCTATTGACAGTTGACACTTGACCATTTGACATTAGAGGAAATTAAGAAAAAAAAACATTAAATAAAATCAACGGGAATGACAGCCAAGGATATAAAATTTTTAGTCAATTTTTATTTTGTTTCATAATAATAAATATGTACAAAGGGTTTACACGGATACTCTCGCTCCACTGTGCAGACAAAGTACAACCATGTGTTCGTTCTGTGATGAAAAAATATGTTTTAGGTTCGCGAAAAGGTGGTCATAATATAGGTTATATTTTTATACGAACCAAGAAACACGACAGAGGTGCTCCTTCGGCTTTGTTTGTTCCTGTACCAGTTAAACCCAATCCTGATGACATAAACATAGGAGCAGAAATCACTGGACGTCTGAAGAAGCAGGATCTTTTAAAGATTCTTAACAAATTCTATCAGAAACCAGAGGTTAGAGAATTGGCTTCGACTAATGGACTAGATGACCAGCTATTGCATCAGGCTTTTTTGTCGTTCAGAAGGCATTGCTTAGAACACGATTTACCGCCCGATTTGCATATAATAATTAGTGATATAATACAAGGTAAGAATCATTTGTTTTTCTTCTATTTTTTTCTCATTCAAACATTTTTTTCATTGGCAAAAAATATTATTGCACTAAAATGATTTTTAGTATCATAATAACCTTGCAAGCATCAAAAAAACCTTTGTATCTTGTTGTTTTTAGGAGCCGGTCATGTGGATGATTTGTTTCCATACTTCCTGAGGCATGCAAGGCAGGCATTCCCCCATCTAGACTGTTTAGATGATCTGAAAAAGATCTCTGACCTAAGAACACCTGCTAACTGGTTTGTACTGAAGTTTTTTTTTTATTTCCCAAATTTTATTGATTTATCATTTCAATTTTAAGTTACTTAGTGCTATTTGAGTTGATTTTAGAGTGACTACTACTTTTTTTTTTAATATACAAGATATAGATGTACTTTTTACATCACATTCAGTTTATTTACAATGCTTGCATTATTATTGTATAAGTTTGTCTTATCTGCATATTATAGTTAGTTATCTCCTATGTAATTAAATTTTTACAATCAAAAGTATTGTTTTAAACTGTAACAAGGTGAATCCCAAGGTTAAACATTTTATTTCTCAGTTCAATTGCTGTGGCAACACTTTAATATTTTGTTCAGTGTAATGGTGATTTTATTCTAAAACAATATTAGACAATTCCAAGAATGAAACTCTTACTAATGGAAAAGATTTGTTGTACTTATTTTATTTTTATCAATAAAAAACTTACTTTATTTATTATGTAAGTAAGCATGTCAACCTATTAGAAACTTTAAATTTTTTCCCAATCAAATATGAACTTTGTCCTATAGTTATAAAGCAGGAAATCTCTAAAATCTGATATGAAAGGGCATTTTGCTCAAGACTTATAAAAATTTATTTCAGTTGCAGTTCATTTAAAAATAAACCTTATAAGCCTGTGTTTAATGTTCTTATTTGTGTGATAGACTTGATCACAGTCACTTCTAAGCAATGGAAAGTTTGAAACTGTTCTATTCAACTGATAGATTTGCCATCTGCTTTATAGCCTTAATCAGATGAGGTCCTGGTTTGGGATAGTTTTCATCATCAAGCATTCACATTATATGGTTTGTTGTTATGATTTTAAGTTTTCATAGTCTCTGATCCAAGTTCAAGATTTGCTATCTCTTTAGTTGAACTGTATCCCCCTGTCTATTCAGAAGGAAAGTGAAACACAGCAATGTCTTAGCCAAAAGAAAGTACTATACACGAAAATACATGTCACACAGGTATCCTGAAGCAAGAGCCATTAACAGAAAGATAGTGTTCCATGCGGGTCCCACAAACTCGGGCAAGACTTACCATGCAATGGAGAGGTTCCTGGAGGCAAAGTCTGGTGTATACTGTGGCCCGTTAAAACTATTAGCTACTGAAATTTACCATAAGTCAAATAAACATGTAAGTAGTGTATTCAGATCTTTATTTGACATTCGTATTTTTAGTAGAGATATATATATTTAACCATACTTTTATGGCAATGAATGCTGAAAACCATACAGGTTTGAGCCATAAAGTTTTTAGTCAGTAAGAGTCTGACAGTCTGTTCTGCTCCACCCAGGCCTCCAAGGACTCATTTCATGATTTTACAATCTAAGAAAAGGGCCTTTTTTTTCATCATAATTAAAGTTTTAGTTTAAATGCAATACATTTTTAACAATTCATTAACATTACTTGTTTAGAAATGTTCCTAATTATACAAAAAACACCTCATCTCTTATCTGTCACAAGCCTTGTGTCATAAAAAAAACCATAAACATCTTTTTTTTTCTTTGCAGGGGACACCATGCGACCTTATAACAGGAGAAGAAAGGAGGCACGCATCCTTGTACTCAACATTAACAAATCCAGATGAAAAGAAGCCTGACACACCAGATGACGAAAATACCTACCAGCTAAGTGCTACAGAGCTTACTGCATCCAATCATGTTGCTTGTACAGTAGAAATGACGTCACTTAACAATAGATGTGAGTTATTACAATTTACTATTTGCTCTAGTTAACTGTCCCGACAAACATAGCTCCGTCCTTTTCTTGCGTCGACAACTCAGCGCTATCTACATTGTTCGATTACTGAGTCAATTTTTAGTAGGAAAACTTTGTAGTTGGCTGTAGTAACTTTGAAATTTGTTCTTAATATTTGAAAGAAAAAAAAAATACATGTTATAAATTACAAATTATTATTAGTAAAAATTACATAAAATGTTCTACTGCTCACCAGATTCGCCTTATAACCCTGAAAATATCTTGTTTTTTGACGTGACAACGTCTTATAAATTGGTTTGCCGGGTGACACTTCAAGAAACTGCGTTAGGGTAGGTTCAGATGACAAGCGCTCAGCGCGCGTTGAACGCGCGTTGAATTTTTGTATAGTGTTCACATGGTGCGCGCTTGTCAGGCGTTAAACGCGCGTTGTTGCGGCCAGTTTGAGTTCTACATTTGTCGAAGATGGACGTAGAAACAGTTTTATCGGTGATTTTATACAGACGGCAGAAACGACACAACAGAAGACGGAGATATTGGGTTCACCCAATTTTGTCAACCAGGCTGACTGTAAGTCAGTACATTATTTTATATCCTAAGTTAAGGCAATTTGAGCCCAAATTCTTTAACTACTTCAGAATGTCTAAAATACGTCTATCCGCGTCGAAAGCGCGCGCTCAACTGAACGGAAACATAGAAAACCAATGATCTCAAAGCGGCGTTGACGCGCGCTGACAACAGTCGAGCGCTAGCGCAGCGTTGAACGCGCGCGTTACTAAAACGCGCTTTAGCATGTGTACGGCCTGAATAAAATGTATGTATAGTATGTGCCATCTAACATGGCAATAGCGGTCATTCACTCCCACCTACCAAGTTTTTCATCACTAAGCGATAATGAAACTTATTGTTACCAAAAACTACTAATAAGCGATAGTTGCTTCTATCGCTACAGTATCGTGGTACCAGCCGGCTTGACATACAGAGGTTGTGAATCTTGTGTTACTCTAATTCAAAATTATTATTTTTTATTTCTAGAAATCAAATTGTGTGCTTATAAATTTACGCGTGACGTAAAAAATGTTTCAATGTGACGGACTTAATGGATATAGTGATAGGTAACGGTCCTTTTCCCGTCATATGTATTTTCGCTTCGCTTCCCGCATCATAGGAAAAACATGTATGAAATGATAGGATACGGGTAGCCTGCACGCGGACCATATCCGCATGCGGGTGAAAATACGCATAACAGGAAAAGGGCCCTTAGTGGTTGAGGTATCAGTGTACATATTTCTGAAAAGTGTGGGTTTGAGTCCAACTCATGGTATACCCGTTCGTGATCAACCTTTACTTTTATAAGTATTTAAAATTATTATAGAATAGAATAGAATATACTTTATTGTACACCAAAATGAAAACAAGTTTTACAATATTTTTAATACTAAAGGTACAACGGCGGTCTTATCGCTAATAGCGATATCTTCCAGACAATTAGGATGGACTTGAAGAACTTTAAAAAAAAATGAGGGTGACAGTGATGTACATCAAATAATAGATAACCGTCAATATAAATACAATAAACACAAACATTAATAATAAAATTTAATACGGACGCTTCTACCGGGCTCTTCACGGGCCCGATGTAGACTTTCTAGCGTCCGTATCCTGGCTACGTTTCGGTGACCTCTTCGGATAAACTGAAGGTTTTGTCTGTGCGATTATGGACGAAGTTATCTTGACTAGGAACTACCGGAGACATATTATGAAAAACGGGACGGTCGACGTGTGTCGGGCATGCCACCGTCCGGGTGAGTCGATCAGACATATTATCTCTGGTTGTTCTCGTCTTGCTAACGGCGAGTACTTGTACAGGCATAACCTAGTGGCCAGGATTATTCACCAGCAACTTGCTTTGAAATACAAACTTGTGGATTCAGAGGTGCCGTATTACAAGTATGTGCCCGACCCAGTTCTCGAAAAAGACCATGTCACGATGTACTGGGATCTGCCTATCATTACTGACAGGACTATTATTGCTAATAAGCCTGACATAGTAGTGATAGACAGATCAGCACGCTGCGTAGTGATAATCGATGTTACCATCCCGCATAACGAGAACCTCGTGAAAGCTGACAAAGAATCAAAAATCCTCGTGAAAAATATCTTGACTTTGCGCGCGAGGTTGTCGACGTGTGGAATGTGAGCTCGGCTATCATTGTGCCGATTGTCGTAACGGCGAATAGCCTGATGGCCAAGAGCCTCGATGAACATCTCTCGAGGCTCTCGTTGGGTAGTTGGATCAAGGGCCAGATTCAGAAGGCAGTATTCCTCGATATGGCTCGCATTGTGAGGAGGTTCCTGTCTCTGGAGCCCTAACCGCCGGGTAGCTTGGACCCTGCTCCCACACCGACGGATCACTATTTTTATATTTTTAAATGTTTTTATTACTTCTATTTAAGAAATATTTTTCGAACCGAACGCAAGCGAATTTCCACACGGAATGTTAAATCAAAATGGCGGGTGCTGCACCCCTGACGCGATGACCTCGTAAAACAAAAACGACATAAGATCAAAATTTGCATTTTCTGTGATAAAATAGTTTTTGTAGTTTATTTTAGGAAAAATAAGGTTTTTTTACCATCCTGATATCAAAAGAATATCAATATACTTATATCCAATTGTCTCAGTGTGTTAGACTTGTGTAAAAACAAAAATACAATATTTAAAAAAAAATATTTCGGAGGGTACGTTTGCTAGATTTTCTATTATTTTGGGTTGTGCACTGTTTTGTGTTTGTGGTCATTTTTTGATGTATTATGAGACACAAGCGATGTCAGTTTTGCGACTGTTTGCGACAGATTTGTACGGGTGAAGTGGAAGTATCGCTAATATTGAGATATCGGAATGAAAGTCGGAGCAATGACCGCTATTGCCATGTTAAATGGCACATACTATAGTTGTAAACGCGCGTTATCAAAACGCGCGTTGAGCGCTTGTCATCTGAACCTACCCTTACGCTCCGCTCGCGTTATGCGCTCACAATGAGAGCGAGTGAGAGGCACGCGTCCCTTTCACTCGGGCATGGTTAGCCTAAAATTATTTTACCACTCAAAGTCGTTGTCACGTAAAACTTTCGCCCGTATACCGACTTTACAGGCAACCAATTTTTATTAATTTTTTTGTCAACAGATGAAGTAGCAGTTATTGATGAAATCCAAATGATTGGTGATCGGGGTAGAGGGTGGGCATGGACAAGAGCAATATTAGGTACTATCAATATTCTGATAAACTAAAAAGTGCCTTATTTGCGTAAAAATAAAGTATAATATTGTATGCATAATTTCTAGGACTGCAAGCTCAAGAAATACATTTGTGTGGGGAAGCAGGTGCTATAAATCTCATAGAAGAAATATGTAACACGACGGGTGAAGAATTAGAAGTAATTAATTGATTTATATTTAAATTATTTTGTAACTTAACGTCCCATTTATGAGCAGAGGTCTGTACCATTACCTTCCACAGTTTTCCCCGTGAAGTGCTTATATTTTAACGAATGCAGCTTAATATCTCAAGCAAGCTTAAATACAGTCACTGTGAACTGGGGTCCTAAAAAGACCTCTTTAGCACAAATCATAGTAGGATAATTAAAAATAATATGAATTGCGACAAAATCCTAAAATTGAGGTAAACTACCCATTCTTAATATAGTGTCTGGAAACATTTTATAGCGATTCATTTATGAATCTGCTAAAGTGGCGTTTTTAGGTTCCCTTTGGCTTTGTGAATCTTCTGTTTCATTTATTTGTATTGTGGCATATGTATACAAGTGATCTCACTTTCATAAGACTAAAACAGATATTATCAAAATCAGGTACGCATTATAGATGCGCTATCACAATGGAATGCCAAATGATATTTGGTATCACTCCAAATTGAAATCATGGTAAATATTTTATGTAAATAACAACAAAAACTTGGAACTAGTCCAGTTGTATTCGTGTCTATTATGTGCAACTTACATGCTTTTTTTTTTAATTTCCTACTTTTCAATGTGTCGGTGGTAACAGTATTGTCGAGTAAAAAGGCCTTATATCGATTCTGAGGTTGGCTAAAGTGATGCTGATTTTTTTTTCTTTTATTGGGCGTAAAAATCATGAAATGAGTGTTCTCAAGGGCAAAAAATCATCAAATGAGTGTTCTCAAGGGAATAAAAATCATGAAATGAGACCTCTCAGGGGCATTAAAATCATCAAAATAGTCCTCGCAGGGGCTTAAAAATCATGAAATGAGTCCTCTCAGGGGTTTAAAATCATCAAATGAGTCCTCTCAGGGGCTTAAAAATCATCAAATATGAGTCCTCTCCGAGTAGAGCGGTAGGGAATGTTTCTTTTTTTTTGTCTGAAATTTGTCTCACAGCTGAGCAAGAGCTTCCCTTTGCTCTCTCAAACCTCTTTATTTTGTACAATGTGCCATGCTTGCTCCGAGAACATGAACGGACTCTTACTGATTAAAAACCACCTTCTTTCTTCACACATTCTGTGTCTTTTCAAGAAAGTGCCGCGACCCTCTCAGTAGTAACCTTTTTACGTGGTAAATCATCAAATGAGCAGACTCGCCCAGGGCAGGACAGGAGGGACTGTCCGACTTATACTGACTAAAATCCACGGTGTCCTTCAATAGCCCTTTACGTTCCGGGGCCACGGTACCTCGTTAGCCCCGCGACGACGGCAGGCTTTGGCCCTCTAAGGGCGCGCCGTCATACTCAGTAGTAGCTTGGCGTCTGAATTTGGCTGTTTGATCACAAAACGCCCCTTAACATAACTAGAGAAGAATAAGCGTCCAATAGGTAATCCGAAACACAGGTTTAATGTTATATCAACGTTTTATCTTACTTTTATTTATCCGTAGGTACGCAGTTACAAAAGACTAACAGAACTGAAAGTAGAAGATGCAGCTTTAGGATCGCTGGACAACGTGAAGCCAGGCGACTGTATAGTGTGTTTCAATAAAAACGACATTTACAGTGTAAGTCGAGCCATTGAACAGAGGTCAGTCCCATGTTGAGGCAGGTATCCAATAACTAAAGTATTTTAGGAAGGAAATGTGGTCTTAAA
This sequence comes from Agrotis puta, assembly GCA_943136025.2. NCBI lineage: Eukaryota > Metazoa > Arthropoda > Insecta > Lepidoptera > Noctuidae > Agrotis > Agrotis puta. Next base: position 12,728,601 of record OW964176.2, on the reverse strand, counting down.
AGTCTATGCTTATTTTAACGTACAGAAAACTTTTAGAAGAAGGCTCGGTTTAGGGCTAAATTGGGCAAAGCCTGTCAAATCTTAATGTAGATGGCACCACTCTAGTTAAGTACAATCGTTCTTTAAAAAAAAACGGATTTTTAACTAATAAACGAAGCTTGGAATTAGCTCTGCTTGGACCTTTAGTTTAATTGTTGTGTCGTGGTCTTTAGTCGATTTTGAACTTTACATTGTAAATATAAAGTTCTAAATGTATTGAAGATTACAGAGCGTTTTTATTCGGTCCCATCGTTAACGCTCAACAGTCTTATTAATTATCGTTTGCCACTTGATTGTTCTCTGATTTTGTAATTGTCGAGTTTATTCTTCTTGGTTGCCAATATGTGGCAGTAACATGTATTTAAAAAAAATGCTATCACATAGACTTTTAAAATCACCATACCTGCAGTATAATTCATGTCGTTTTTGTTAAAGGTTAGTTTAATTATTTTTTAAAGAACATTTTATTGTTTTGATAGAGTAGTTCTGTGTCATTTTATCTTTATCATTACTACATAATTATGTATGTATTTCATGTCCGAAAGGGACTAGGAGGGATTTAAAAATTGAATAAAAATAAATCTCATTTGTCACTTGTTTTGTGGAGTAAAAACTTAGAAAAACCATGTAAAACTTCGTTTGTTCTTTCGACAAGTCAATATACATTCATCTATGAACAGACGCCAGCAGCTGCAGTTCAATCTACCCCAATCTGTCAAATTTTACCAATCGAACATTAACTTTCCACTATTGTGAGAAGCTTGAAAATCTATTAAAGAAATTTGTCAGATTGAGGTAGGATGATGTGCTGGCGTCTGTACCTAATTCAGTTATAATAATTGAAACATGCTACACATCTTTAAGAATTAATTAGAAATTGGGTTTAAAATAAAATTATTTTGTTTTCGTGATGTCCAAAAACTCATGAATGTATGTTGTATTTAATTATAAACCCATATAATATCTTCTCATAATTTCAGGGGCCAAGAAGTGGCTGTGATATATGGAAGTTTACCGCCCGGCACGAAACTGGCACAAGCCAACAAGTTCAACGACCCCAACAGCTCGTGTAAAGTAATGGTTGCTACAGACGCTATAGGACTTGGTATCAATTTGTAAGTAATAGGCTTGTGTACTAAAAAAAACGAATTAGTCTGTCACTTAAATTATCAAAAAATATTTGACCCTTAGACCCTTATTTTTCAAAACTTTTACTGACGGGAAAATTAGATTTGCAATTTATTTATGCTGAAAACTAGCGTAATCCATCGTCAGTAGCTATTTAGTAATCTATGACAGATTGTCGAAACTCATCGCCCGCCCGCGCCTTTACTTTTTTTAACTTGCTAGACATAACTTGTGTAACTCGGCTAATATACATGATATAAATTTAATGAACAATATAGTTATTGTTACTGACGATACAATATAGTTTCTATCGTAAGTAACAATTTAGTAATCCATGATTCCGTCATGTTACCTTGAAACATCGCCAAAGCATGTTTCCGTTCATATAAAATGCAAAGATGTCATTCATAGTATGATTTTAGTATTAAATGCAATTTGGCAAACTATACAATTCTATTTTTGTCTTGTTTTCACTTGCAATGGTGTGATAAAACTATAATTCAATCTATGTTCTCATACTAATATTATGATACCGAAAGTCTGTCTATCAGTCTGCCCTGGCTTTGAAAGATTTTTTTTATCTTATACTTAATAGTATAAAGCTGAAATGTTGGAAAAAATCATTTTGGTTGGATAGTCTTATTTATCGGGGAAAGTTGTATAACATCACGCTATGACAAATAGGAGCCCACCAACCGGGTTGAAAACGCGGGAACAGATATTTAAATATAAACCCATTAATAAATTAATAGAATAATAGTCAGGCCTGCAGGTTTTAAAAATATTTGTTCCGTGCAATGGTCGAACACATGACATGCAACTCAGTAGCCCATCGCATATAATTATATATTTCGTATTTCATAATTTATACATACTCAGCGCCTTAGAATCAAGGCACACCACAGGATTGCCTGGTTAAGCAGCACACAACCTCCGATAGGTTGACCTGCGAGATGCCATTAAAAAAAAGAAAAAAAGCTCAACCATCTCATCAGTGGTTAGTGACCCTGACTGCTATGCCGGAGGTCGTGGGTTCGATTCCCACACAGGACAAATGTTTGTGTGATGAACACGATCATTTGTTCTGTGTCTGGGTGTAATTTATCTATAATATGTATGTATTTAGAAATATATAAGTATGTTTATCAGTTGTCTAGTACCCATAACACAAGCTCTGCTTAGCTTGGGACTAGATGGCGTTGTGTGATAGTTGTGGAATATTTATTATTTATTATTTATTATCTGCTAATTTCGTTTATTTATTTCTGTCTCAGGAGTATACGCAGAATAATATTCTATTCGTTAATAAAGCCAGTGGTTAATGAAGACGGCGACAAAGAAATGGATGTTATTAGTATATCTCAAGCTTTACAAATTGCTGGTAAGTGAAATATTTATTGTGTATGTGTTTGTAACTTCTCAAAATAATATGGTCTGATTAATTTCTGTCCTTTAGATTAATTAATCGTACTTTATCTTCACTCTTTCCAATTATGCCATGTCTGTAAGGTACACTTACTTTATTCAACAAAGTCAAGGTCAAAGTATGGTCTATTAAACATGCCCTAAGTAAGGCGTGCTACACACACCACAGACAAAATATATTAATATATTGTCGCCCAGTCCGCCGAATGAGGTCGAATATTTTGTGTAATATTGAGCAGAAGTCACTGTGAGAGTCGTACTGATTAAAACTTACCCTGTCCCTTTCATTGCCCTTTGTATTTCGGGGAGTGATAACCTCTTAAGAAATTGTATTATAGATATTGCAACCTATGTAACATCAAATGATTCCTCCCACCCAGGGCAGGACGTGAGGGACTATCAGACTTGTACTGACTAAAATCCATGGTGTCCTTAAATAGCCCTTTACGTTCCGGAGCCACGGTAACCTGATAAGACAGTCCCGCGACTTCGGGGACAGCCCCGCGACCCCGGATGCAACACCCCTAATATAGCTTTTCTAGAACTGGATATGTGGTCAAATGTACTTTTTTTTTGTTAAGACCATACTGTCTACGCTGAGCAAAGGTCTTACGCATTTTTTTCCAAGAGTTCTTCTCTTGCGTCAGCTCCAACCATCTCTTCGCCCTTATGGTTAAGTACTGAAGTCAGTTTTATAATAAAAACTTTTTCATAAAAATCAGGTCGAGCAGGTCGCTATGGCAGCGCATGGGAGACCGGTTACGTAACAACATACAAGCCTGAAGACTTAGCCACGTTAAAACAATTGCTATCTAATTCTCCCGACCCGGTCACCCAAGCCGGCTTACACCCTACAGCCGAACAAATGGAACTGTACGCGTATCACCTACCTCACGCCAGCCTTAGTAGTTTAATGGTAAGTAGCTTTAAGACAAAGTTTTATAGCTCTTAGCTGCCAGAGTTTGTTTGAATAATTTATCTTGAATTGTCTATTTTATGCTCCCTGCTACACGTACACGTACACGTTCTCACATAATGTACCGTATCAAGATGAATTATGTAACAAAAGTTAGAAAACTAGGTACTTTCACAGTTACTAACTTACTGTAGCACCATAACTATTTTATTTTTTTTTGTCTTTTGACAATTCAAAAGAGCCTGTAACCGAAAATAGTGGTCAAACGCGAAACTATCATTAAATAAAATAAAAACCGGCCTATTTGAAATAAATGTTTTTTTAATAGAGCTCAATATTCAAGCATTACTTCACTCTCACAACATAGTATAAAACAAAGTCGCTTCCCGCTGTCTGTCTGTCTGTCTCTATAATGTATACTTAGATCTCATCTATACTATATAATAAATCTGTAGAAGGGTCAATTCTGTACATTGAAAATATTGAAAAAATAAATAGCGGGGGGTGTTGCTGGATCGATACCAAACCCAAATATATGATTTAAAAAATTTTTGTCTGTCTGTCTGTCTGTTTGTGCAGGCATCACGTGAAAACTAACGGTTCGATTTCGATGAAACTTGGTATAATTATTCCTTATTATCCTGGGCATAACATAGGATACTTTTTATCCTGGAAAAATACGTAGAAAAAAAATCTTATTTTTCAGTTTTATTCATAGACGTTGTTCTGTAGAACCGCGAACACACGTTGCATTACCCGCAGTGGATTCAGCGCCGTAATATTTATAAGATGTCATTGTCAGAGTTACTTAAAATGGGGAAATAAACCATCCACGCGAAGACCGACATCCGCGCGGACGGAGTCGCGGGCGGAAGCAAGTCTTTAATAGATAGAGCGATTCAATAGGAATGTTTATATGTATAAAACATGCATAATATAGTAGAGATTGCACTCGTGTGGAGCCGGGGCGGCTCGCTAGTAAAACTATATCCCGACCTTTTGATTTGTTAAAACATCCGTTTTTTTGTTTCCAGGATATATTTGTCCACCTATGCACAGTGGACGCGTCATTATATTTCATGTGCAACACGGAAGCTTTCAAGTTCCTCGCGGAGATGATACAACATGTGCCTTTGCCGCTGCGCGCGCGCTACGTCTTCTGTTGTGCGCCGATTAATAACAAACTGCCGTTTGTGTGTGCTACATTCCTTAAGGTTTGTGCAGAAGTTGAACCCCTTTATTATTTTTTTTATTTATTAAATATTTTAATAAAAAAACACAAAATATTTAAAAAAATAGTAGTTGTCCGCCGCCCATCGGGAACGGGGTCCAAGATACTGCGGGCTCAACAGGGCTCCAGAGAAAGGAACCTATGCCGCGGTCTGTCAAGAACTGCTTTCTGTATTTGAATCATATTAATAGTAATTTTTTACAATCCTGCCATACTATTCCCAAGTTCCTGCAACTTCTGAAAGCCATAATCAACAGTGGTGACCCAAAAGATTGCCGAGGCTATGAAGTTCCACAAAGTCGCCAAGAAAAACTTGATTTGTTTTTGATCTTGCAACAAAAATACTGGAGTAGAAGAAAAACAAAGTGTGCTATGAGATATTCAATATAATATAATATTTCTCAGATGGTGCGACAATACAGTCGCAACGAGCCCATCACGAAGCACTGGATGTGCAACGTGGTGGAGTGGCCGGTGCCGCATCCAAAGACTATCATGGACTTGGTGCACCTGGAGGCCGTTTTCGATGTTCTTGAGCTTTATCTATGGTTGAGGTTTGTATCATTTTCGTTTCTAACAAGCAGTTGCATCTGTTTGATTAACTCACATATGACTAGCTCACAGCATCAATAAATTGCAAATCTATTTAGTCCGTCAGAGTATCCATAAATTATGGACACCAATTTGTCCTATATTTTTTTTAAATTAATACTTTTACGCTCATGACGTCAGATCAATTTAAAAAGCAAACACGGCGTGACGTATTGTAAAGTTTAAAACGTCGCTTCTACTTTAATTTTGGTTTAAGTAACAATAAAATAATTACGGACAAAATATTTTTTACAATCTTATCTGGCGATGGCGGACTAATTGTTTTTTTAATAAATCAGAAAAAAAAATAGTAACTAATAAGTAAGAGTTTATGTTAGGACATGTCTTACAAGACTTTTACTACAGAATTTATTTTGTTTACAGTTATCGATTTCCCGATATGTTCCCGGACGTAGCACAGGTGCGCAGCATGGAGGTTGACTTAGACGCTATCATTCAGCAAGGAATATTCCAAATTACCAGGTAAAATAATTATCTTCAAATAATATGTGAAAACTAACGCTGCCGTTTCTAATTCATTTACAAAACAAAAGTAGAATTTCAAAATTGATTTTCTTAATTAATTAAATACATTCTTAAAATAATTATTTGTTAATACGGAAACTTGTTTAATACGACAAGTAGACTCGCTTCCTGATGGACGTAAGTGACTAATTCGCCATCCATGTTAAAGCTTTAGCGTTTCAACATTTTTTATACTGATTTCTCATAATTCCTCAGGTTACTTAGAAATTCAGAACAAGTTCTCCGTGATGACCCACAACTTCAAGCATTAGGGCAGAAGCGAGCGTCCCGCGGAAATGTCGCTAGCATTTCTGGCTTGCAGTCAAAGACGAGAGGCAGTGAAGAGTCGAAGCCTAGATTATCAGACATGCTAGTAGCCAGGGTAAGCAAAAAAGATATATCATCCGTAATAGTGTTAATATTAAAATATTTTTGAATAATTTGCGGCACATTTGTTTGCGCACTATAGCACGTGCGCGTACTAAACTGGTATTGCGTTTAGCCTCTGTCATCATTGGCAAGACTGAACTGAGGATAGCAATGTTCGCGCACAAATAGTGAGTCGACTAGAGCGAACATTTGTGCCGCCCACAGGTGGAATCAACTCTTAAGAAGAATACAAATACTCCCGAAACTTTACTGCCAATAGAAAAAGTTATGATAGATGTCCATCAGATGAGAGTAGTTTAACGGACACACAAAGTAAAGCATTGAATTTAAATTCACTGTAAAAATTAAAGTGGGCTTTATTTACCTTAAAATAAGACTGCTGTAGTTAGAGGTAATACAACTGACTGCCCAAGGATTAACGGCAGCTAATAAAAATGTGAAAGAGGTTGGCCATCCAAAATCGGACGTAAGCATTACTCATTCCCGCCACGGGAGACACCCACGGCAGCGGACGACGCGGGGTAATTTCCGGCCACCGTAGGCACGGGCATCCGGACGGCGAGTAATGGGCGACTCGCTGTCCGATCATGGATCATGCCCGGGTCAACGGCGCGTCGTGTTCCACGCGCACTTCTAAGAGCTATCAGCAATATGACGAGGAGAGATAAAGCCTTGCGGGACTATCGGGTAACTAACTAGGTGGTAGGATTCGCTTGATGATATTACCACTTAAAAAAAGGCATTACGCAGTCACTTGCTTGGCTGGGAAAGATATTGCCATAGCCAAAATACCAGAACCTTGGTTTCAACTACTAAGAAAATGTTTGTTTCCAGGGCCTGATCACACCACAGATGTTAAAGAAACTTCAACAAGAACTGACAACTGAAAAAAAACCAGAAAGAATTAGACCGAACAGAAATAGGAGGAAATGATCCTTTAAATTGTTTGTAAATACTATGTAATTAATTTAAAATTATAAAAAGTACGTGTAATAAAATGTTCCCGAGATCTAGTATTTTTTTACTAGTGTTTTATTTATCTCGAATACATGTTTTGTTAAGTATATTATATTATACTGAACAACTGTTATCTGCGTAGTTTTCTTAATCCATAAACTTGCTTTCATTCATACTAACAAAATTAACATTTATGCTACTTATATACAAGTCTAGATTATATTTTCCCTTACCTATAAGTGCTTCATAAATACTCGTACAGAGTTCTATTCTAAATATCTTAGTAGGCAAAAATTACACACTCGGTCGGTCGTTCCCTCAAGATTGTTAAGATATGTTATGTAAACAAATAAAACCTAGTATGAAAATAATTGATAAATTACCATTTGTGTCGCATTTAGTTCCCTTTTCACAACAATAGATCAATGCTATAATGCTAATAGAGAATTTGAGAGCATTCTTAAGAATGGCGAAATTAACATACCATTTGAGTGTTATATTATTATCATTAAATACGCCGCCGACGGTCATTTGTTACATAGATACCGATAATACTTTTACTTGGGTAATTAAAGCTTAGATTAATTATATTCATTAATATTTGTCTCGAGTTATCTCACAGTGCACATAAACAGTGACCTATGACATGCAATTATCACTGTTGAGGGTAGTTGATTTTATAATAGGTCGGTACGTTTTACTTTGTTAGTCGTCAACCTAGCTTTGTGCTGACACTTGAAAATGTTTAAATACAATCTGTTTTTTGTGTTTATAATAGCAATAACAGTGTATTTCCCAATTAAAACTCAAGGTATTTAAATTCAGTGCAATAAAATACTTAAATTAATTTAAAGTTAAGGAAAAGTGCCGGCTTTTTTTTCTAAGTTTATTTTTAAAATAGCTTTCAGGGTATTTTACGAGAAGGGTGTGGAAACTATTTTGGCGTTAGAAAACGAGGAGATTAATATAGAATGTAAGACGGATATGCCTATGTCTTATTGTGGATTTATTCATCCATTTGGGAAGAGGTATTCGTAAGTATCTTTTACTTTTTATGAAATAAAAGTGATTTCTTGATCAGTAACAAAAGGTCCACAATCAGCATGATAAGATAGTCGAAGTCAAGAATAAAAAACAGCGTCAAATATCATATTTGTGACTTTCTGGGAAGTTTGTCTCTCTAAATCTTCCATAAAATACTAAGATGTGGTGCGAAAAGCAGGCGTTTTGAGCTTTGGATTCTCACCTTAAGAGGCCTCTTACAGTCCACTAGCGCCGCCAATCGAAAAAATGTCATAACTCGTAAATAGAATCAAAAATACAAAATGTGGTCTGTAATTACTGTAGAAAAGGCAATAACGTAATTTTATAACACATTGTCAACACTTCAAATATAGCTGTTTAGCTAAATCGTGCATTCTAAACATAAACGGCCGTTTTTGTAACAAATAAAAAAAATTAGCTAAACAGCATTTAATTTTTGATTCTATTTACGAGTTATGACATTTTTTCGATTGGCGGCGCTAGTGGACTGTAAGAGGCCCCTTAATTAATGTGAATACTAACTTATTGATTCTGATTGCTTTACTTGCCCTGGTCTTGTCCCTAGTTTTGGGTTTGAGTTGCATGGGAACTTGCAGTATTTTTTTGTACGTAAAAGGCTTACACATTGGGTACTAAACTTACTGGTACCTAGACAGTATTACCCATTAGGGCGTAAGATAGGCACGTCATGAAAATTTTGGGACCAAGCGTTTTCTTATAAGAAATCATGCCAACTATGGTTTAGATATGAACCTACATTCAGATTCAAAAGTAAGTGTAGATACAACTGGAAAATTCCTTACGTTTAACGATGATTATCAGGCAGTTACATAAAATTTTTAGATTTTTATTGCTTTTCCAATGTCTACGCTTATAGATAGGTGGACAGAATAATTGTGTTGGTATAAAAAAAAGGTGGCACTCGGAGACTGCCGCGGTTAAGCTATATAGCATAGCATAGCATTTAAAAAAAAAAACAAGAATATTTACTGAGAATATCATTTATTTAAAATGTTTGTGGTGCACTACTGTAATAAAGAACTGCTTTGTTGCGAAAACCTCCTTTTGTAGCTGGCCGTTTAGAATCAGTAAGAAAAAGTAAATTGTCTTTATGGTGGACGTTTTCATGATTGCCGAAGTCTCCCGAACTGAAACGACGTTAGATGTTGGGGGTATTAGGTTTATTTTTTTAGGTTTTTTCGTTACGGAACTTCTAAATTCGGTCGCCGCGCTCAGTGCCCGCTATAAAATACAATAGCGATAAAAGCTTAAAAATCAATGACTGAAATCTACCTATATCATACTCCGACTACTCTAACCTGCTTGCAATATCTAGCTTGCCAAGCAAAATTATAGGAGCATAAAAAGAGCTACACTGGCTGTCGATAAAATTGAGCCACCTTATATTTGCGTTACCAAAGCTAATAAAAATACAAGCAGTAGCATGTTACAACATTACTGCAAGCTAGAGCTATCCCAAAACGCAGAACTGTTCGGAAGTAAAACTAATGTAACTTATTCTTATAAATGTCTGCTTAGCTGCAGGATCTTATAGGTACTATAATTATAACAATAATTTCAAACCTTACCCATTAGGTTTTCAGGAACTACGCTAAAAGCAGGCCACTGCGCCCAAAAACTTAAAGCCACGAAAAACGACACGGGAGAATGGCGATGTCACATCGGAACAGGATCTACTGGACTAGAAATTATGCAGAGGATCCAAGTCAGGGTAGTGATGGAAGTGGCAGCAATCCAGGATCACATTAATGCGCGCCACGGTAAACCTACGACGATAGCTTGTGCAAGTACAAGGGGATTGGAACCCTTGCGTTATTGTCGATTTGAGCCGCCTAATGGGCAACCATTTAGCATCAATTCTGATGTTACTAGTAAGAAGTAAGTTATTTTAAATGCTTTTTCAATTTCAAGTCAAGTTGTGAGTGCAGAGGTTCAGCTTAACAGATGATTGTGAAGACCACACCTTATTTAATACGGAGACACGGTCAACGACATTTCCACTTTATGCAAGACGAATAATCACCTCCTTTAGATCTTAGGAACTTCTTTTACCTGTTTGATCTGCGTAGAGCCCTATGGTCGTACACATCTTGTTATGAGCAGAGCTCAATGTTTTAAAGAGGAATGTACTTTGACCGTACTTCGACCTTTTTAGTAGGTAACTAAAACTAGCAAATAATTAAAAAAAACTCGTTTAAATTCCAGTCCAATCCTGGGAAGGTATTATTTTCCGAGCAACAAGAGTTTAGATCGCGGTGATTGTGCTGTGACCATTCGGAAGGTAAAATATGAGGATGTCGGCACTTGGACTTGCGGGGCTGGCCTTGATGATGGTCAGGAGCATATCGACTTTATTCAGTTTGAAGTTGAAGGTGGGTTCATTATAATTTTCTCTTGTATTAGAGGATCTTAGTTTGTTACATAAACAAGCGCAGTGTCATGCTCCCAAACACCGTAAAAGTAGGCATCTAGTTTTTTCAACTTTATTGTAACAAATTGGTCTCACAATAAAACTTTAATGTAAGGTCGAAAAGTTATCCGTTCCTCAAAAAAAAAACATCATTCATTCGATGTCTTAAGAGTTTTTCCTTTCACACTAATGAGCGTTTACCACCATTTTCAGGACTGTACTCCATGTCAACAGCATCAGCAACGGGCATCACTTTCGGAGCATTTGCTATAATTGCTATAGTGGCAGTTCTTGGCGTGTTCGCGTGGAAAAAGCGACACGTCTTAGGTGCACTGAGGCCAAATAGGGAACCTGCAGAGGTTCATGAACTGGAACAGTTGCCATCTAGTTCAAGTCCTTCGAGAAGTCCTAAGCCCGGCAAAAGCATACCCCGAGTCGTTGTACAGTCGCCTTCGGAACCAAGCGTTTCTCCCTTGATGAGTCAGTCCGAGGCGTGAAAAATTGAATGGCGTCTAGTGGGTGGTACACACTATGAGCGTTTGCTACTACGTTTGTTTTGCAAACATTCGATTTGCGAGCATTTATTACGCGAAGAAATATATTTTGCGAGTGCAGCTAATCTATTCACTTCTTTTCTTTGATTTTGCATTACTATCAAATCTAATTAAACTTTATTCTGTTTGTTATTAGGTTTTAATGGGTTGTTGATTCCACAAGTAAATAAAATAGTGTATTTTTTATCGACATTTCGTTTCACTGGATTTTAGGAAACCAGAGTCTGGGTGACGAATGTTTGCAAACCAAATTAGCGAAGATTTGCTTTGCTCTTAGCGAGTTTTTTGGTCCAAAAATGAACAAACAAAATGAAAAATTGACGTATGGGTACTTAATTTTTTATCACACTGCCATACCGACACCCACCTAATAAAAAAGCCAGTCCAAAAGAATTGTTTAAATACAAATAGTTTTTTTTTTAATGCAAAATATCATTGTTCTCTACATATTTTCCTTTAACTACAGTTGACAATGTGAAGTCCGGCTTTTTTGTAGAAAGCTAAATTCAATCCCGAGCAGATTGCGCAATTGAATTTTTATACACAATCGAATTTAAAATGCACGACGCAGGCGTAATGCGTTTTAGAAAATTTATAAATGTGATATCCATCAATAAAAAACATATGTTGTATGAATATTAAATAATAATTTAAGTTAAGAAATGGATAATAAGTGAGTCTGTTATTGTTTTGTTCTTATTATATTGAATATAATGACTATTAACTTAAAGTTATACATTATTTATTGACTATCTAAACATCCTTTGTATACTGGGGCAAATTAAATTAGCTGGCAGAACTTCGGCGAGATGGATAGCCATTTATCCATGACAATAAACCAAAAAGTATTACATAACTTATCACATAATGCAGTTCTACCCTGCTTCTGTGGTCAGGAATACCCCCTTTTTTTAGTAAAATCATCAAATGAGTCCTGCAACCCCAGGTGAAATGGAAGAGACTGATTAAAAGTCTACTGAAACAGTACTTTTTGAAAGATGCTAATACAATCTCAAGTTATCCTCATAAACAGTGCCGGTTTAAGACTACCTGATACCCTAAGCACTCCATGCCTATGGTGCCCCACTATCAACTCTATACTAGATTTTTCAATTATTTTTTTTAATTAGTCTTTGGGGATAAGGAAGGTTTTATGTATAGTGCCCCTTGAGACGGATTGCCCCAAGCAATTGCTTATAAACTGAGTTTTATTGTCAAGTCTATGGATTCCCACCACTTAATTTAGTTGGACCTTGTAAATCAGAATTGGCTACTTTTCTATTGCTTACATACTAGGATGATTTAACAAAGCAGCTAATCGCTCCATGTTGACTGCATATACAGAATGGCATGATATAACATTTTTATGTGTGAGTAATGTGCTGTAGAACTCATCTATAGTCAGTTTGTCATCATTTGGCTCTGTGTTGGCACTGGAAATAGAATAAAGAAGAAATTAGTATTGCCACAAATATTAAAATAGTTTGTTTATTTTACAGTTTTTGACAAAAAAGTTAGCAACATTATTGTAGCATAATAACTGCTGAATGAATTTTATTTATTAATTAACTAATAATAATTGACAAATAAGCATCCACCTGTTTCATGAGTGATGCCTTTATTTATCTGTCATGGATTATTAAAATTCTTTTTAAAGTAGATATGGTGTTAATTCCATAGTTGATAACATGAAAATGAAAAACTTATGTTCATATCTCACCTGCAGGCAATTTCAAAAGCTGCAGAGTGTTCCATCTCATCAATAGTAGGAGGACACCTGGGTCCCAGCAGGTCGGACATCCCCTCATCCACACTCACTCTCCCTTCACTCTGCGGATCATACAGCTTAGCCGTATTCCTCAACCACATGTTAGGTACATCGGTACCTACGTCATACATGAAGTGTGTGTTATGCATCTTGTAGCCTTTCCTTTGAGATACTACAGCAGTGATTACATTCTTCAAGAAGTGTTGTACGGCCACTACTATTGCATCCGCAGCGTCATCTTCAGCACCTTCAAGTCCTGTTTCCCATGCTGCTAGCATGAATCGGCCCACAACTAGTGCGTGGTCTGGTAAGAATATTTCCTGCAAAGAAATAATTGATTTCAGAAAATCGAACATGTAATTTCATCACTTGGGGAGCTGTCGACAAATGATGAAATGATATCTTTTTTAAAATATTGTTTTTTTTTTTATGTTTCCTGTGTCCTGGGTGCGTTTACAAAAAGAAACTCACATACACAAACACCTAGACCCGAAACAACTAGTTATTTGTAGATCATACAAATATTTGCTCGGTGCGAGGATCGAACTCGCGACACCCTGCGCACCAGCCGATCGCTCAGCCACCGCACCAACCGTGCCGTCGAAAAAGGACGTACTCAGCTTAGAGCGAATTAATGTTTTTTTTAATGTTACCTGTGCAGCATATTTGACACCGTCACTGCCCGCTCCCGGTGGTGAATTAGGCGGTAAATACTCCAGCAAGTCAACAGGATCAAAGTTCGATTTCTCAGACGTCCGGGAACTCCTCTTATGTCTCCTACTGTTCCTATTATGTGAACTCGCCTTTTCTTGCGCAATGGATATTGACGCTTCAGCCAAGCCCTCAACTTTATTCAATAGAGCCAGTAAGAACTCATTATGGTAGTGCACCTGGTCGTTAGACAGCAGTTTTCGAGCTTCAGCATCAAATTCTTCTTTAGTTAACTTCATCCGAAACCACTGTTTCATGTGACTGAAATATTTAGTGGATTTCTCACCGAGCACATCGTTTAGCTTACGCCTAGCAATATTTAGTGGGTCGGACGACATTGTGTCTGGAAATTTGGTTTTCCAAGAAATGGAAACTTGTAGATAACTGGGAATGAAGTATTTTTTAATCGATACAAACAACAACCACAAACCAAAACATTTTTTTCCCCTCTTTTGGCAACAGTATCAAACCAAAACATGCACGAAACCGAACACAGACTACATTTCCTTTTATATTATAGTACTCTGTGGATTTGAATAACAGTTGAGACATTGAAGCAACCAATTGTCAAAAATATCAGGCGAAGTGCGTTCATTTTATTATAATACAAAAACAATAGTTAAGAAAACACGGAATTTGGTTTGACCTTACCTAAGTAAAACACCCAAAGTTGTTGAATAAACCCGTACTTTCAATAAATAGGGGCAATAACACATTAAAGAACCTCTCACGAACGCATTCTTTCGTTGCATTCTGAACGTACCGTTTGTTAACATTTTTTTTCTGTGGTTTCCAACGTCACTGTCAAAAGACATGACACACTGCACACATGACATTGACAGTTTATCTGTCAACATCGTCAATTTAGATATTCTTCTGTTCTAGTCTGTGAAATTGTAAGACGAGAACTTGTTTTTTAATTAATTCTCGCAAAAACTTGTATTTAGAAGACTATCAAAATGTCTCTAAATTTCTTACTAAACACAGGCAAAACAAATTCAGTCATGAAAGGTAAGAAAATCTACAACAAAATATTGAGGTTATGTTATTAGTAAAGGTTGAAACCACTTCCTTATTTTTTATTGCAGAATTTGTTCGCAATGCTAGTAAAAAGACTGGTGGTAGTACATCCAACACCAACTGCTCTGTAAAACCGAAGCGAAGAGGATGGAAGGTACAAGATGGACACTTTGTTCAGGCTGGTCATATGCTAGCCACTCAGAGAACACCTAGGTTTCACCCTGGATTGAATGTAAGTGTCCCTCAGTTTTAATTACATTAATCAATTTAATAACTTGTAATCAATTTAAAAACAATTTTATAACTTGTACAGAGTCCAGCAGGTCAAACTACCCGAATCTATAAAATTTTACCAATGGAACATTAACCTTACACATATATATTTACTTATATTATATTATTATTAAAGTAATTTGACAGATTGAGGTTGGTTACTGAGCTGATGCCTGAACAATCTTTTATTAAAAGTAAAGTTGAAATAATTATTTTATGCATTCTTCTACATGCTATTTTACACTTATTACAAAATATAATTATATTAGATTGAACTTGATTTATTAGGTGCCTAAAATACTGAGTCTTAGTTATGTCTGTAGTTATTTTATGTCTGTAATATTTTCAGGTTGGCTTTGGCCGAAATGGTACCCTCTTTGCCATGGAAGCTGGCAGGGTGGTAGTGACCTGTGAAAAGTTCGACCCCAAATGGGATCATACATGGGTTCAGAGAATCTATGGAGGGCGGGAACAACAGACCATAATGAAGAAGTATTTTAATATCATACCTGAACCACAACATCAGAGGTTTAAGCTTGTTAATGAAGTTTGAATGTTTTAATGTTATTTAGTTTATTAGGAAATATATTTTTAGTTGATTGCGTGCATTATTTTTTAAAACCTTGCTTGCTAGTTACATTTTATTTCGAGAGTTATGGATATTGTCAATCAAAAATTCTTTGCTTCAGTAAAAACTAAGCTTAAACTTTTTAATGATCTGGAAATGTTGTTTAGCAAGAATAGTTTTTATGAAAATTTATATTGTATGAATTATTTTAAAGGGTGCAGTTTTGCATTGCAGTGCAGTTTTGCATTGTGTATTTTTAATTAAATGGCGCTGCCTGTACGCCATTGGTTGTGTTTGGGTTCTTTTGGCTCTGGATAGAGGGCGCTACTCGTAACTTGAGAGGCTGCTACGAACAAAACTAGTCAGATATTTTTTCGATTGATATTGAATCGGGAGTAGAAAATGAAGTCCCGTAAGAAGTTTTTCTTAAATAAAAACTCCTTCGGAAAGAGATCGTATGTTATCTCTGCAAAGCATCGAATCGCGACTGGAGTTCATCATTCGTTCATACTTGATTCTACAAAGGTTTGAGTAGGATACAAGAAAATAAAAACTATCTCATTAAAGTAGGTACCTTTTTTTACGTGATAAAATCATCGACAGAGTCCTCCCAAGGACCCAAGGCAGGCGACAGGGACAGCCAGACTTGTACTGACTAAAATCCACGGTCCTTGCGCCCTCTAAGGGTGCCCCGTCATTTCGCTGACAGCTGTTATAGACGCGCGTGGAACACAACGCGGCGTCTCGCCCCGGGCATGGTCCATGATCAGACAGCGATTCGCCCATTACTCGCCGTCCGCATGCCCAAAGTAGGTACCTAGGTTCACCCGTCAACACAAAATTCACACCTTTACAAAACTTTGCCCCATGATATACGGAGGAGTAACACCTTCAGAAGTAAGGACAAATTTTATTGGCATAATAAATATCTCGCGACTGTAAATCATAGCATATTGCCAACTGGAACCGTGTAAGGGATTTAAAGGGAAATATTCCATTTAGTTTGAGTTATGTATCAGTTTTATATGGTTACTTGGACTCAGGATGCGGATTGCGTTAATCCAGCTTTCTAGCTATTTTGGACGCTGTCTATTCTCACCTAATTTGAAAGGTTCCATTTTTTTTTTACTATGTCGTGTTTGTATTTACAAACATTTAACATGCAGAAACATCCAGACCTGAAATTTTGAGGTCTTTTTACTCGTGTGGGAATCGGATCCACAGCATGCAGCGCAGCAGTTGATAACTCGGCCTCTGCGCCAACCGTGCTTTCTCTATCCTATGATGCCTATGCATTAGAAATAAGTGTCCTAAACAGGATTTGTTTGTTTTTCTTTGGTTAACTTTTCGACCGGTACCTAAAGGGAGTCAAACGATACCTTTCTTTTCCGAAAGCTGCCGGTGATGTATGATTTTCTATTTCTGTTTGAAGAGGGCAAGAAAACTCAAATAACAATATTCAATAAAAATATTACAAGTTCAAAATACGACCCATACAGTCACATACAAAGCCTAGTACTAAATTGTATAAAGTACAGTTGGCACCAGATGTCAGTAACGCGAGCGTGTAAAATATAAAAAAAGACCCTAGGGAGAGGAGATTGGCGATTTTCCGGTTCTGAAATGACGTCCGGCCGGTACGGATGTTGACCGTACCGGGGAGCGCCTCTCGTCAGCGACTGGATAAAGGTGAAAACTGTATTCTCGGAATTAGGTTAGGACAGTAAGGTAGAATTAACCTAGTTGAGATTCTGAATCACGAAAGCGGTGCTTTTTCTTTTGTAAAATGCGATGTCAACACTGGTCTTTTTCCTAAGGTTGCTACTTATTAGGTAAAGAGAGGTAACACCTGAGACATGATTTTTTAAAGTCATATTTCTATGCCTTCCTACTTTTTGGTAGACTTTAGTCTGGTCTTCTTTGGGCACTATACCTACCGACAGTTGTTAGTATCTGTGAAGAAGGGGTTTAAACTTACTGTATAATCTACCTTTCGTTTCTAACTCGCATTTACTCCCTTTTTTGCTTATTAAATTTGAATAGAATCTTACACGTAAGTCAAACATGTACATATTCTATGGATAACTTACGGAATAGTTAATTAAGTTTCGCTAGTCAGACATCTTAGGGTTTTTAGGGGAGTCTTATGAAAATGTGGGGGAACGAAAATGTAGCCAACTACCATGATTGTAACATTAAACGTTTTTGCATATTTAACATTTAATTGTTCTCGTTTGTATTTCACTCATTAATTTGTGAGTGGAGTAAATGATCAAGGAGTCGCATTTTGTACCTATTTAATTCCTACTTTACATAGAATAAAACAAAGTCGCTTCCCGCCTCTGTACTTAGATTGAGCAAAACTGCAGACAACAGCTAGTTTTGAATAGGTACCTACATAAAAATATCTCAATCTACCGGACTCAAAAAACGGAGGAGGAATTGCTTGCAAATGAATGATCATCCCTAGTTTTTTCTTGCATCTTAGTTATTAAGTATTAAAACTTATTTGATTCTCGTTGTGTGGACATAAATGCCTTTATATATTGATCGTGAACAGAAGCCGTTACCTATTGCATTTTTATTTAAGCTGTTTCCACGCAAGACCTTTCTATTAAAAAAAAGTTTCGATTCAAATAAATACTTGACCAATCCTGTTCCACCTCCTTTAACAGCCGTTGGTTTCACGTAAAATAACTCCCACAAAAGAGAATCTGTTTTGTGGGAGTAACAACAGTAACAGTAACCTATATTTACCCTACAACAATATTGTCGAGTGAAACATTTTCCTCTCCGTCTCATCGCTTTTCATATTAGGTGCGAAGTTGAACGCGGCGCAAGGCTCACGGGAATAACATGCGAGCACTTAGCTAGTTACTTAGGTAAATAGGTTACCTAAAAATGAGGATATTTTTAGGATTGCACTTCATAATCTGTGTAGTTAAGTAGTTACGATACGAAAATCACAAATTTACTAATAATTTCGCGGCATTGTAGAGGGGATAATCATTTGAGTGGATAAGTAGGCATGTACTTGATAGAGTCATGAGCCATTCGGAAAATAAGTAGGTAGGTCAGTTCTATGCCTTCTTAATTTCTTAGCTAATGACAGGCTGGAAATAAGTAAGCGTGTGTCCACCAAGCCCAGAAGTTAAATTAAGTTACTCATCCAACTGATACACATTTCCATCTGCGATAACAAGAAATATGTTTTCAAACAAAAGAACAATATTATTGTTCCATCCTTTTATCTACTCACACGCAACGTGAGTACCGAAATCCGCCATTTTCATTATCACAAAGCATTTTCAGTCGTCACCTCGAAGCTCCGTTCCCCTCACTGCAGTTTGAAGGGTGCTTACTGTGCTCAGCTTTTCCCACTTGTAATTTTTCTCGGCAGCCATATTGCAATTTTCGCCCAATAACACCCGTCGGTAGGGCCGTCATACAATTTTTTTAACTATCCATGTTTTGTTAGGCCTATATTTTTGAAAATGGAAACAGGTGGTAGTTCAAAGACTTAGGTCTTATTCTCGAAAGAATATCAAAATAGTTTAGAATAAGTGGCGGGAAAACTGACATTTAAGTTTTTTTTTTGCGTTATTTTCTACGATCGGCGGCCCTAACTATCACCAGCTGCTGGTTATAACTCAAGGGCTAAATTAAATTTTTTGCTTGAAAACTAAGTTGTCATGTGCGAATGACTTTTGTGGATTAGTGTGTACCAGTGTGCAGTGAGGTTATTATTTCTGGTGTTTCGAATGTGGCAAGATTTTTTTTATTGAGGGTTGTGATTTATTAATGTTTAAGAGTTCATGATAATTATAATTGAATGGGTTATTCTTTTAAATCAATAAGAAATTTGTAGGATTTAAAAAAAATATTAAAGCGATTGCAACACGGCTATTGTTAAAATATTTTAAATTTACTGAGGCTTACCTGTTAAAATTAGAAGATAGATACGCTTCTTCATTTTGTCTGAGATATGAAAAAGATGCAGTTCCTTTCATAAACATTACAGCAGAATCTTACAATACCATCCAGGAGAAACTAGACAATAATCTCTTCGTTATATTCAAGCTATGCTGAGTGAGGAACGAGTATTCTCTCCATTTTTCACACCCATTCCGATCTTAAAGTCTTCAAGCCTCCTCTCAACTTCCGAGGCGTTTTTAAAAGTGAAACGTTTGTGTTGTATCCTCTTACAAACTCCAACCTTAGCTTCGTAAAAATAGAGTTGATTTTCATGATTTGTGGTGTTCTACTCCAATTATAGTATCCGAGACAAGGCTGGCTGTGTTTCCTTAATGAAAGACAGTGAGACTGACTTGGTGACATAGTGTTATTCATGGCGGATAACTATCCAGCCATTTGGTTTGTGCTACGTCTGCTTTGTTGGATGGGATGTGTTTGATGTATTTGTGCAATACCTTTGACGTCAGTTAGTATAAGCAATGAAGGATATTACCTTCTCAGGAATACAGGAACGCTGGTTATTTGACTGAATTTACAGTTCTTTATTCGTAAGATAGACTGACGGAATTTTAGTTGATCGGCATAATGTTTTTTGGAATTTATATTATTACTAGCTTTTGCCCGCGACTTCGTTCGCGTGGAATAGTGTCTTCCGGCAGTAATAAAAACTATCCTATGTCCTTTTTCAAGTTCCAAACTATGTCTGTACCAAATTTCACACAAATCGGTTCAGTAGTTTAGACGTGAAGAAAAGACAGACAGACGGAAAGACAGACAGACAGAGTTACTTTCGCATTTATAATATTAGTCTGGATAGTCACGTTTTGTAGCGCAATTCTTGATATACATTCTAAGCTACTGAAGGACAAGACTAAGAAAAAAGGGCAGATTTTCCAAACAAAAAAGTCACCTAATATAATTAAGCTACCACGTCCCATTTAACTTCCAAACAGGCTGTTACAATACAGAAACAAAATAAAAACTTACAGTAAAGACTTCTAAGTTGTCGCACTTTACGTACTTCGCTGCCTAAATCCAACCCCGTAGGGACACAGCCCTTACGAAACTTTGCCCTTTTTAATCCACCTGTACGTGTTTTACGATCGTCAACTTTTTCGTTATAAAAAGTTTAGAGTCAGCCAGTATAATAAACATTCGTATAATGAAGGTCCCTGTGCCTTGTTACTGAGCTACTTATTGTTTTAATCTATTAAGGGGCTGTTGACCTTTTTAATCTGTGGCGTTGTGCATGTGGAAAATGCGCGGGAATGCTGACAACTTTTTGACGTAAACCAAGTTTAATGAGTTGTGCGAAGTTGAAATAATAATGACGGACATGGCAAGGGAGTTACCTGGTGGATTTTATTACCGGAGATTACGACTTTGATACGTTTCGCTATAGCCAGTTAGTTTTCAGTTCAAACGGGGGCCTTCAATTTTAGCTTCGCTGAAAGAAAAAGGGTTTATTTCCATAGTTTATTTCTATAGCTCCTGGCGATATATTTCCAATGGTCCGAATGACTGGTCGGTCCGAATGCTTCTAACCGAGCACCAAACACCTTTACGAAAGCATCCACATTGGTAAGGCATTAAGGCTATCGATTCGCCTCCAACGTTAGGTGATTTACATCGTAGCCTACGTAATTCGTTGCCCTGACGGACGTCCTGTATAAATCAACGTTGGACCCCCGCTAACCGGACATTTATCTCGGCTCTACGATAAAAAACTACGGCGCCGTAGGGGGACCTGCCATGGACGGATACATTGCCGTGATTATTTGCTTTCCGCGAGATTGAACTGTGATGTGAGCCATCATTATTTTTTTTACATTTAAATGAAGGCAGTTTCAGGGAGTGCGGAGGTTTGTGTAAACAGAGGTTCTATGCAGTTCGTGTGCTGTTCCAAAAACCCTACATGTACAGTAGTACTGGAGAAATATGCAAGTTGCACTTACAAGGTAAATCCTTTTTGGAGAAGCTTTAAAATAAAATGCATAACTCCACTTCTCTACAAACAGCGCATGTTAACAACCCAAGAGCAAATTTTAAATTCAATTTCAGTCTTCAAGTTACGAGTAAAAATTGAAACTAAAAATCCACAACATCTCAGCATAAAGATGATCCATATTACCTGGTCGCTAAGCTTAAAACCCCTACACTCTGGAGGATTTTATATTATGATTCATTGAGATTTTTTCAGTCGAGTCTTGGTTGAGTAACGCAAAAAGATTGCGAATCGAGTATAATATTCATGGAAAGGCATAATTAAATTCCCTGAGACAGTACGGGGCGGGTCGAGCCGTAGGAGATTAGACTCTTGTCTCGGGAAACGTGTAATGAAGGAAAAACGCTCCCAAAATATGAAATTATGGACTCACGAATGATATTTCTTCATTTGTTACGCGAAAATGTACGATCTCATGTTTACCTGAGCCCGAAATGTACAGGGTGGTTTTTTTTTGCTTCTAAAGGATTCGTATGTAGGCAATCTGTTTTAATTTCAGTTTAAATGGCTATTAAAACACGTAAGGGTCGCTCGGCAAAGCATTTTCTTTTATAAATTGTGCAGAACTCGGGCCAGCATGAATTAGATAATAATATGCAATTTGAGGTTGTCTTAACGGAGTGAAAAAGTTGTAACTATTTGAAAACCTCTGTTAGGCAATATCAAACTGGTATTAATCGATTGAGATACCTAAGTATGAATTGATCGGGCACGCCGCAATCGCGGCGGTAAGACTCCTCTTTGAGGAGTGGCTGGATAGGCGTCACGGCGTCCTTACCTTCCGCATGACGCAGGTCCTCACCGGACACGGAAGTTTCGGGAGGTTCCTGTGTCTGATAAGGAGGGAGGAAACGCCTGGGTGTCACCACTGCGAGGACCGTCCTGAGGACACGGTGGAGCATACGGTGCAGGACTGCCCCGCTTGGGCAGAGCACCGCCGTGTCCTCACGACGGCGATAGGCGGAGACCTCTCGCGCCCGGCATTGGTCGAGGCCATGCTGCGGGGCGAGACGGAGTGGGAAGCGGTCGCCTCCTTCTGCGAAGCAGTCATGCTCGCGAAGGAGGAGGCGTGCCGCGTGAGGGAGAGAACAGTGTCCTCCCTCCGACCCACCCGCAGTGGTAGACGCCCACGGCGACGGACGTCGCCAGACGATCTCCGGCCACCGTAGGCGCGGGCATGCGGGCAGCGAGTAATGGGCGACTCGCTGCCCGACCATGGACCATGCCCGGGTCGACGGCGCGTTGTGTTCCACGCGCGCCTCAAGGAGTGTCAGCAAACTGACGGGGCCTGTAGAGGGCCAGAGCCTGCCGGGGTCGCGGGTCTTACCCATCACCGTAACCCCGGTACGTAAAGGGCTCGTGAAGGACACCGTGGATTTTAGTCAGTACAAGTCTGACAGTCCCTCCCGCCCTGCCCTGGGTGGGAGGACTCATTTGATGATTTTACCACGCAAAAAAAAAAAAAAAAGTATGAATTGATGTTCTGATATTTTGCAAATTACATTATTTTTTTATATTTGCCTTCGAAGTGGCAATGAGTGATTGTGATTATGTTGCTTTCAAAAGACAGTGATAATAAGAAATCGCCGGTCAAAAGAAAATACTCAGATCTAGATTACCAACATACTCGTAGAAAAAATACAACGTAAAAATATGAAATTGTAATAAAACAAACCCATTCTAAAAATAACGGGAAAGAAATACAATAACCTCGGCAGAAAAGGGTTGACTGTGACATGACGTTTACAGGTTAACTCAATTAAGTTGTTTGCTAGACGCGGGCGGTTAATTTCTTTATCGCTTTAAGCTTAGACGTCCAATCTTTGAGATCTGACGGCTTTTGAGGGTTGAAAATGTTGTATATTGTTCTGAAGTTTTCGAAGACAGGTTTTGTTATGAGGAATTTGGGGGGAGAAAAAGTAGGGTTATTCAAATTTTCTTTAATTAGGTACTTGGAGATGAAAGGGATTGAATGAAACGATGATTTCCGATGATCTCCTTCTCATCACTCACTGGTGGACAGCAGAACATGCTTTTATAACTTCCCTTAGGCATAAATGGTACCAATGGGTGCTTGCCCAGTGGGTTACAAGCAAGTAGGGGACGTTGGGAATAATCTAAGTGAAGCATTTTTTCTGGCATTCCTTTCTGTCTTCATCTTTCGACATTGACGACACGATTGGCGCAGTGGCTGAGCTGCGTGTCGCGGGTCTCGATTCTCGAAAGGAATAAATATTTGTATGACCTACAAGTAGTTGTTCCGGGTCTGGGTGTTTGTGTATGTGAGATTCTTACTCCTAGTGTGTGGCAACATTTAAAAAATACTTTGGTATTAGTGTCTGCATTGTAACATTTTATAAATACATGTTAAAATTAAACATTTAACAGGTTACTTAGACATACACTTGTACAGTATATATCTATGTAAAATTTAAAAACCGTATCAGAATTAATCGTACAGAAAAAGATAAAACAACTGCATTTTATAGCAGAAATGTAATTAGCTATGCGCTTAATATTTTTAATTAGCTCATACGTATTCCGTGCAGGTTAAAAGAAATATTTTACGTACATTAGTTACTCTCCAGGTTTTATTTTTACCTTTACAACTGTATTGCTTAACTTAATTAGGTATTCAACGCGTTTACTTAGGTACTGCCTTAATTAATATAATATGCTAATGCGTCTTTGCCTGCTAAATTATTTTATAACTTTAGGAAATGTTTAAGTCACCGATGAGATCAAGATAATTTTAATGCCACCTATCTGAATAACACAGCCTCTTTAAAGTTTTATTTCGTGTCACGTATAAATAGAGAAAACCTTATTATGATTACTAAACCGTATCTTATGAAGATTAAAGTAGCAAATGAATGTGCGAAGCTTTAGGGGCTAATTAAAAATACCTATCTACTAATTAAAGCTCACGGACTCATTTGATAATTTTACCACGCTAAAAAAAAAAAGGTTACGTTAGTGAGAGACGGTGTTTACCAAACTTATCTTAAAAACACACCCTATACAACGATTTTATTTCGAATCACGTATAAACAGTAAACAGCTTCTTATTTTGATTACGATAACCGTATCTTTTGAAGGTTAAGGCGATTCCTTCGTAGTAGCCCGCGAAATTCAAATTTTCATGTGTGTTTGCATTTTGCATATCTGGGACTAGTTGTAACTTGATCGAAATATGATTCGCGCCAATAAAAAGTACTTTTAATATAAGAATGATCAAAAAATTCGCTTCATTCGCTTCACAAAGATTTGGTCAAAATAAGTTAGATTTCGGGAATTTTACCAACTTTGACCAAATCTTTGTGAATCAGGAGGAATTACCTTAAGTTATAGATACAATTTCTAGTTATTTTACTTCTTGCTTCAAAAGCATTAAAACAATTTGAAATGATACTGTCTCGTTCCACCTCCGCCTTCTATAATCGAATGAGAACAATTTCTCAATAATTCAGAGAATTCCTGTCATTGATCAATTGGCTGATCCGACCCGCGTCTATCCTAAGCCGGGATTATTAGATTTTGTCGCAAAAATTTAAAATTCCCCGGATTTCCTTATCTGTTTCATTTTATTGTATTATACCGGTCTTATACTAAACTTAATAATGTGTATTTACATATTGTTTCGAGGGTACGCTCTTATGTGTAGGGCAAAAGGCTGAGGGAAGGTTTTGATGCTAATTTATGAAAAATGGCAACCATTTTTTATTCAAATTGTCTTACAGTGAAATAAGATTAAAGAACCGAAACCTTAAAGGTGGTCGCACATTTATCGGCAGAGCAAGCGTAAGTTCCACGCGCCGTTCGCGCCGCATTTCCGAAAAAGTTTTCAAATTCGAATTGAAGGAATGATTCTGACAGTGTTGAGTGCTGATGAAGTGCAAATGCTCGTATATTGTTAATCGTTATTCTTGTCACTGTCAAACTACAAGTTTAAGATGGCAACGCCAACTTTAAATGAAAACGAGTGGCCTTATTTTCTTATTTTGATGTAAAATAGAGGCGAAAGTACTGTAAAAAACATTTATCCTTAAGAAAACTAAAAGATATTTACCAGATACTTTTACCGAAATACTTAGATAAATCTATCTCGATAATACTATTATCCGAAGCATATTTATATACTTAAACGAATTAGATAGCCTATCTATATTGCACCCTCGATATATGTAGAACTTTGACGTCAGAACTACGTGAGTTAGGTTACCTTTGACGTCATTCCTTATAATATGATTATCCTCTATGTATCAGCTCAATCGGGTCAAGATGACGTGGATGACAAAATAATACTAGTTATTTTGTTATCAAACTACTATACTTATTAAGCTTTTCATAACTACACTCGCGAGCAAAAGTATTGAATCACTTACTTGGGGTTGGTCCTTAAATAGCTCCTTAAATGATGGCGTTATTTGAATGAATTTAATGTCAATTTAAAGTTAAAAGTTAAGCCTTTAAAAATGCTACCATTTTTATTATTCTTAACTAAGTAGTATGTACTCAAGATCACGCGGAATCGGTGTAAGTGTTTCCATACTTTTGTGTGTGTGTTGTCCTTCAGTAAAGATTGTAAACCGTTAGGTCTATTCGATGGCCTTCAAATAGACGGAATAGTGGCCATAAAAAAGGTGGACGGAACCGTGGATGCGATCTAAGAGCCATATATATATATTTGTACCTATATTTAGGGGTTGTCTGTAATAGGCTGAGTTGATGGATTGAACCCATCAATAGACACATCAAAAGCGTTTTTTAGCCACAAACTTTTCCTATAAAACACTCAACTAACCAAACAAAGCATCCAGGATTAATGATCACAACGCGATATTATTTACGGAAATAAATAAAAATGATAACAGTCCCCGTTAGCCCGATATTGTGTGTGATAAATTTAAAAGCGTCTTGGTGCCATTTTTCATGGCAATATTGTATTTTTTCATATTTGTTTCGTTGTTATTGTATATAACATTATTTTCAGGCGTCTCCTCTCCGCGGGTGCCGTTTTAATTTTCCGCTACGTTTTAAATTTATATGTTCCGAACCGTGATTCTGTATTTATGGTAGGTTTTCGTTTTTAATTTTTGCTAATTCGTGGTCTGAAATATAACGTTTGTATTTCATATTCTAACTTAGGAAATTATCTCTCTAATACTGACTGATTGTACAACTGTGCCAGTACCCCACCAACCAAATTCGAGATAAAGAGATTTTTACGAGTTTCAAAGAAAAATATGAACCTCTCGAATAAAAAGGTTTTCCGCAATATGAAAATAGATGCAGATTGTAACCTCATTTCGTAAAAATGGCCAGTAATAAACCACGTGAAGTACCCAATACGCGAGCCGATCATATAAAACCCAACCAAGTCTCCGAAGTCCACTCAATGCTTATCGAAACAACAATTCAGATAGGACTGTTATAGGATTCGGCGGGAAAATAAATATTTTTAAATTTGGAACAATATGGCGGACAGCGGGTTGCCATAAATCTCAAGATGGCGTAATGCGAGAATGCATGTATAGAATTCTTTATGAAGGGATACAAGCTTTAGTTTAGATCGCATTGAGGAAAATAAATTGCTTTTGAATGTTTATAGGTTCCGTAAAGTCAGATTTATTTTATTGCCGTTGAAAATGCTCGGCAGTCTACAATGCATATTCCATTTTCATGCATGCACGATATGATTTTATGTGATCAGGTATTCCGCGAATGATCTATTCATTATTTTGTTGAAAAACGACCGTTGCGAACTTTTTGTTAACATGGAATTGCACGGGTATAAAAACTTGTTTCGTTATGAAACTAAAGCCACTACGAACATAATTTAGGAAACTATTACACGTAATTGAGCATTACCAGTACACGTACGTAGATATAATCGAATGGTATTAATGAGTGGTCGGCGGCCACCCGGTAATGGGAACAGTGCAAACGCATTAGTGCATCGTTAACCAAAACGATTGTACGGCCATCGGGAATTTGAAGAAATGGCGCGTTAGCGGAACGACCCTAAGTACGTGTGGTTCCGATTGCTAACTAGGTATTGGGACCAGCTTTGAGTATTTTATACGTTTTTTATTACATGTGACAGATCGTCTGAAAGCGTTTTTAAAAACTTATGATCATGGCATTAACAAAAGTAAAATTACCTTAAATCAGTGGACCATCGGATGTTAAAACTCTTCTTCAGAGCAGAGCAACTATCTTATCAAAACAAGCAACCTACCTACTGCGACCCTGGTACACAAAGGTAACGATGGAATTGGATGGATTTTAGGAGGAATGATTTGATAATTTTACACTCCAAAAGAAGTGCACTAATGCCTTTGTCAAACAGACAGGCGAAAGCGAAGCGAGTCCGAGGCGATACCGAACCGAAGCGAGACGTCAGTCCGATAGTTCTGTCACGCTATCGGATCGCTTTCGCTTTTCTATGTGACTGGATTCAAACATTTCCATACATTACAAATAAAAACGTCACGCTTCGCATTCGCCACGCCAGTCTGTTTGACAAAGGCTTTAAGGTTACGCGTGAATTGTAAGAAAAGGTTGGTAATTCAGAAAGTTGCAGTCATCACTGCACTATTTATCGTCAGTCGTCTTTGCAGGTCTCAGGTAGTTTAATGGCTTCAACGCCCCCTACAAGAAAGTAAACTTAAAATACTAGCAAATTACTTTTGAATTGCGCACTTCGCTTTCAACGCGCTCATCAATTAATTTTATAAAGGTCCTTTGACAAAGAGACGTCTGCAGGGATTTTAAGTCAAAAAGACTGATGCTGTGTAAAGTAATGAGAGATTGGTTGATTATTCCCGGTTCGACGGTGTGCCAAACGACACTGGAACCGCCTCACTGCCTCGGGAACCTTTTTAATTTTCCGCTAGCCTTCAGATTTATATGTTTTCAGTGCGCCCGTCAATTTTCGCGATTTTTAATTTAAGTGGTAGGATGGCTCCAAAAAGGCGGTTCTTAACACTTTTTGTGATTTATTTTTATAATGATTCATAGACGGTGTTTTTAAGATAATTGTTCCTGGAGTGCTGCGTCTATTTGTTGTCCTTTTTATTTGGGAAAGTTTCGCGGAAAAATGTTTTTTCATCGGTATTTTTGTCTGTGGTGATAATAAATTGTTGGGATACGCACCGACGACGTTTGCGTTTAATGAGGTGAAATAATTATACTAAGGATTAAGTTAACTTAATGATCATTTGTCTATTGTCTTTCAACAATGAGATTCATGTAGCACTAGTAGAAGTTTTCTCAAAATTCATCTATTTCAGGTTTAATGGAATCAGTCTCATCCACGTCTCGGTATGATCGCAGAGTGTAACTCAATTAACTGTGTTTTTAATTAAACTTCTTTAGATACGATAAGATCTTTTATTTATTTTAAAGACATACACATATTTTTAGTTATAATATAAAAGGCAGACATTTTGTGTTAAGATTATGAACCACAGAGCACAGCAAGAAAGAGTAGTGAAGTGACACAGAATAGGGATGTGAGTGTTAAAATACTATAATCGTTTCAACACTCCCCCTCACGAGCATACCTATTCTAATTTACTTTATTTAACCCAAGTCTTTCACGACATTGTATGAACTTGTTTGATGGTAAAGCTTTTGTGAGGATGTCAGCGGGCATTTCCTCCGTGGACATATACTTCACTTCGATGTGGCCTTCTTGAATGGCTTCCCGGATGAAGTGCTGCTTGATATCTATATGCTTAGATTTTGCACTCACAATAGGATTAATGCAGAGCTTCTGTGTTGCTTGGTTATCATTGTAGATGGGGATCAAATTTTGTTTCAATTTTATGTCAGCAAGCAACTGTTTTAAGTGTATAGCTTCCTTTGCACATTCTGTCAAAGACATGTATTCCGCCTCAGCTGTTGATAATGCAACTGTCTTTTGCTTGCGTGATTCCCAGCTAATAGCAGCTCCGCTCATTATGAAACATTGACCAGTATACGATTTTCTGTCAATGGTACATGTTGCCCAGTCAGCATCAGCGTATCCTATCAGAGGTTTATCAGATTTCTTATAACACAGTTTCAGGTCTATGGTACCTTTCAGGTAACGTAGAATTCTTTTTGCAGCTGTCCAATGTTCTTTGTTATAACCATTATTAAATTGGCTGAGGTAGCTGACGGCGTGACTTATATCTGGTCTTGTAGAGACAGATAAGTATAGCAATGCTCCAATTAAATTTTGATAAGGTAAGTTTATGTCTTTTGTCTCTTCCCTTTTTAGTTTTAAATTAACTTCCATTGGAGTACTAACTGGTTTTGATTCTTGCATATTATATTTCTTTAATATTTCACTTATATATTTACTTTGGCATATTGTTATATAATCTTTCTTGCAGTTAAATTCTATACCTAAACAGCTTTTTAATTCTCCAATATCTTTCATGTTGAATTCTTTCATTAATTTACCTTTAATATATTTTATATTTTTCAGATTTTTTGACATCAGCAGGATATCGTCAACATAGACACTAATAAGGGCAGTTTCTCCCCCTATCGATGCTGTATATACGCAAGGATCAGCAGTAGATGGAGTGAACTTTAATTCTTTTAATTTCAGATCCAGCTTTTTAAACCATTGTCTTCCAGCTTGTTTTAGACCATAGATAGCCTTTTGTAAAAGACAGACAGCACTATTTCCATGCTTTCTTAAGTCTATTAACATATTTCTTGCCAGTAAGCTGATTTCATCATCATCTTCTGTCATTATTTTGCATAGATATATGTCTAGTTCTTTGGGAATTTCCATGTATATTTTCTCTTCTAGAGTTCCATTTAAGTATGCTGTAGTCACATCCAACTGATTTATTTTCATATCCTTTTCTATAGCTGTAGCAAGTAGTGTTCTGATTGAGCTCATTTTTGATACAGGTGCGAATGTTTCTTTGTAGTCGATTTCAGGTCTTTGGGAAAATCCTCTGGCAACTAATCTTGCTTTTCTTTTCTCCTCACCATTTATTCCTATTTTCCTTTTTAATACTATTTTACTCGTAATACTATTTTCTCCCTTTTCTTTATGTACTATTTTCCATGTTGAGTTTTTAAGGTGAGCTTTTATTTCTTCTTTAATTGCTTCTTCCCATGACTCATCATCATTTTCATTTTCATCTTCACTTTCACAGCAATATCCAGTCATATCATAGTCTCTCATCCATGTGGGTGGTTTTCTAGTTCTTTTATTAATTTCTTCTTTTTCAAGTAATTCTTCATTTTCAGGTGATTCTTCATTTTCAGGTGATTCTTCACTTTCTTCAGGTGATAGATATTCATCTTCTTCATTTACAGATTGTTCTCTTCTGGATGGAGTTTCATTCTCTTCCTGTTCTTCATCAGACTGGTAAGTGTCTTTATGCTCTTCATGGTAAGTATCATTATTATTATTATTTTCATTTTCTATTATGAGAATTTTCGCAGGAGGTAGTTGTTGTTCTTCTTTTTCTTTGAAGTACATATTGCTTAAGAATTTTACATCTCGACTAACAGTGATTTCATTTTTATGAGGCAGCCAAATTCTATAACCTTTTGTTATTTCAGAATATCCCATGAATATGCCTACTTGTGCTCTTGGCGCAAATTTTCTTTTGTACATTTTGTTTAGTACAAATACTTTTGATCCAAATATTTGGAAATGTCTTACAGACGGAGCATATCCAACCCATTTTTCATATGGCGTTTTATTATCTGTATTTCTTGTTGGGATTCTGTTTGTTATATAATTTGCACTAAATATAGCTTCTGCCCAAAATTTTTCAGGAATGTTCCCTTCAATTAACATGCAACGGGCCTTCTCAACTAGTGTTCTGTTTTTTCTTTCAGCAATGCCATTTTGCTGTGGCGTGTATGCTGCTGTTAGTCTTCTCATTATACCATTTTGTTTTAGGTAAGTATCAAATTCTCTGTTGCAGTATTCTTTGCCATTTTCTGATTGCAAGAATTTTATTTTATTTCCTGTAAATCTTTCCATTTCATTTTTGTATTCTTTAAATTTTTCGAATGCTTCATTTTTATGTTTCAGGAAATATACTCTGCAGTATCGGCTGTATTCATCTATAAATGTTATGAAGAATCTGTTTCCGGCTGTAGATGCTACAGGCATAGGTCCACATATATCTGAATGTACAGTTTGTAATTTTTCTGTAGCCATAGTTTCTTTTTGTCTTTCAGGAAACGGTAAACGTGTAAATTTTCCTTTCACACATATTTCACACTCCTTCATATTTTCATTTTTGTTGAAGTTTAATCCTCTTACAGCCTCATTTTTCATAGCCATTTTTAAATCTGTTTCATTTATATGTCCAAGCTTTTGATGCCAGTTGTCAATTCCATTTGTATTTATTAAGTTTGATTTTTCATTTTGTTCATATTTATTTGTTTTATTTTCCTTTGTATTGACATAGTATAAATCATTTTCTTTTGTAGCTGTTAATATTGTTTTTCCATTTTTATCTTTCATTATGGCATAATTTTTATTAAAGTAAATCTTGTATCCATTATCAGTGGATTTTACAACAGATATTAGATTTATGCTCAGATTTGGTACATATAATGTGTTGAATAAGTTTATTTTCATTTTTCCACATATTATAGATACTTTTCCCTTGCCTTCTATTTTTTCAGTTTTATCAGATGCTAATTTTAAGATGTCATTTGCTTTCGCAGGAATAATTTCTTCAAATAGATTTTGATCATTGCACATATGCGAAGTGCATCCACTATCAAGTATCCATTTCTTTTCTTGGAAATCTTTATTTGGAATGTTTGATGATAAACAAATTTCTTTACAATAATTATTTGTCTCATTTTTATTTATATTTTGTTCCTTTTTCTTGTTGTACCAACAATTCTCTGTTTTATGACCAGATTTTTGACAATTTGTACATTTTATTTTGCATTTGTTTTGATTTTTATTATAATTTTTATTTTTAAACTTATTACCTTTTTGTTTTGAGTAGAATGCTTCATCATTTGATTCTCTATAATTATTTCGAGCTTCGCTTTCTTCAATAATTTTTGTTTTTAGGTCATCGGGTGATGGTAGTGAATCTCTGGACTCAATCGCAATTCTAAAGTTTTCATAGGATTCTGGTAATGAATATAACAGCATTATGCTTAATAGATCTTTATTTATGTCTATTTCCATGTCCTTTAGTTTGTCTACCAGGTCAATAAAATCTGTAATGTGTTCTCGAACATCAGTTTTATTTGTCATTTTTGTAAGTAATAACTTTTTCAATAGTGTAGCTTTTCGGGCAGGGCCTTTGCTTTCATATGCTGTTTTTAAAGTTTCCCATACCTCTTTTGCTGTTTTACATGATTTTACCTGTTTTAGTTCAGATGGGGCGATCAACAAAAGTAGTTCCGATCTTGCTAACAAGTCTTGATTTTTGTCTTTGGACGTCTCGGCGCTTGTTTCTATGCAATCCCATAATCCGGTTTTAATTAATACAGCTTGAGCTTGCACTTTCCACGTGTCGTAATTTCCCTTTTGGAGCGGTTCAATCGTCGAATGCATTTTGGATGCCATTTTCGATCTAGCTGGCGCACATAACCTGATCGCAGAGTGTAACTCAATTAACTGTGTTTTTAATTAAACTTCTTTAGATACGATAAGATCTTTTATTTATTTTAAAGACATACACATATTTTTAGTTATAATATAAAAGGCAGACATTTTGTGTTAAGATTATGAACCACAGAGCACAGCAAGAAAGAGTAGTGAAGTGACACAGAATAGGGATGTGAGTGTTAAAATACTATAATCGTTTCAACACGGTATTTCATCCCTTTGGTACACTATCTCTTGATCATGCATTAAGATACATGTAATATATACATATAGCCCATCTATTGCTCACAATGGTTATCTATCTGTGTACCTGTATCGGGCAATAACTCCAAGTCACGTGGAACACCCCTTTGATCCGCGTAATGGATGATTTGACTAGCGCCGTCCAGTATCTATTCAATGTAGGGTGTATATCTATTTGTGTGTATATGTACAAGTCTGATCGCATTACCTGTGCAATCTAGTGTGGTGTAATTTGGGGGCAGTGCAGTAATTTGGTTAAAATGAGTATATTGCTTTGTTAGGGGCAAAACGCCGTGGTCAATGGGATTTAATAGTTATAAAATATTCTCTCATTCAAGCTTTGGAGCATGAAAAGAATTACACCACAAATACACGGATATTGAGCTTTAATTTTGTTTATAAATCAAACTACAAAACACACTTCTTTTAAACTACAAACTCTTAAAACCCAATTCTTTTAAACAATGTTCACTCACACTTTATTTTTCCCTTTCATGCTTCCGTTTGGAATTAAAACGATTAAAAATAGATTAAACCAGTTTTTCACGTATACGGACCCCCTGATTTTGGTATCAGATTAATGTTCAATCGATACGTAGGTAATTGAGTCTATTTCCTAACTTCACTGCCATTACAAGGTACCTATAAGTTCGATTCGCTTGTGTGCCCTTAGCTGTGTATCTACGCGTTTATATATAGCGACTTCTTTTGTTTCATTTGAAATTCTAATTGAAAATGGTATTCAAAGACAAAAATACAACTATCACTTTATTGTTCTTTATTTGAATTGGCTATCTAATGTTTTTTTTTCAGCCGTATAATATGCCAATAATACTTCCTATGTTACATTTTGGGTTTGATCTCCTTGTCACAAACCCTCGGTGATCTACATGGAATATTTTTTCCGTTACTTTATATAGTACAGATGGTCCATTGAATCAAGTTTCCTTACTACGTACGTACATCTTCAAGGTTCGCAAGGCTCTAGGGGGGACTCCGGAAAATTGCAAACATAAAGTTTCTAATCGACGGATCTTTTATTCCCTAGCTTTCGAGATACAGCCCATTAGCTCTGTAATGGGGGGATGTTCAAAATTTATTTTATCATCTCTTGGCACGTGATGTCTTTGTTTTAGTGGGCAGACGGTCTGAGCAGACGGTTGATTTATTGAAGTCGTAATTCAAAGAAAAAATTACAAAATGTAATGTTGATATTAAAATGTAATTACTAAACAAAGCTTGTACAAGATTAAGGTTTGTGGGGCGAGTTGGGGTTTGTAAAAGATTGCGGAATGAATTTAAGCAATTTGTTTGCAATTGCTTTGAAAGAATTAATGTTTTTTAATAGTAATTTTGTCCAAGGCTTTCAAATAATATTCGTCTCTTAAAATTATACTGTGCCAACAAATTCGTGCTCCCAAAATATTCCGTTGCACCGGCAGAAAACAGGAACCAGATAGCTTTAGCTCAAAACTTCTACCCATTCCCAACGTGGTAGCTAACAGCCCGACAAGACCATCCCGAAGTCTGTTTATAGCAGATATATGCGCATAAAGTCGAAAACAGTCATATCTCGTAGCAAAGGAAACCAGAAATTCTCTCACAACTGCATCCTGACGATTTCTATTCAAACGCGGGGCTGCGGTACACTCGTGTGCAATTTATATGTCTCTCACAGCGGGAGTCACTCATACATTACTGGCATTAGGACAACCGCGATAGTCCGCACTAGCGAGCTAATTTACGCGGCGAATGAGAAAATGGCGGACTTCATTCAAATTTTTGAACTCGAAGTGCATCCATTTTAAATGCTTTTTGTGGTTTCGATAAGGTATTAAAGTGTTGCTTGTAGAAAAAAAAACATTGTAAATAGTTGCATCGTTATTTTATCCTACTAATATTATGTCAATGTCAATGTTTGGATGGATGGATGGATGGTTGCTATTTAACCGCGCGCGCAAAATTTATAGATATTCATAGTTCTGAAAAGTTCCGGTATTACGTCCCCGTGGGATAATTTTTGACTACAACGTAGGAGAAGCCGCTGACAAAACCTACTAACAAGTAAAAATTACGTTAATTCTTTGACCTCTGGGCCTATGAGCCAAGAAAGACTAATGAGTCTGAAACTCGATATCTGCAGTTATTCAAAAAGTGTAAGAGCAAAAGCCTATTATTGATTTTTTGAGCGCGCCCGTTAACGAACTTTTAAAAGGATAAGTTACTAACAACCTATTAATTTGGCGCATTCATTAGTAACTAGGGGGTGAACTCTGCACCAATTTGATAGGATCCGATTCGAAGGACGACTCAATCAGAAGTAGGACCAAACTCGACGATTTAAACCCTTAAATGTTGAAACAAAGACCAAACAAAACACAAAGGAATGGTCCTTTGTGTTTTGTTTGGTCCCTTTTAAATGTAAATAGACTTACTAAGTTACTTGACATTAACCGTCAAGGGTTGTGAAATATTAACGAAATACAATAAGAGTAAAGACAAACCAGTCTACTTACTAGTGTGTGAAATGAAAGCGACTACAAGAGTTGTGAAGTTGCGCTATAAATCCAGGCTATGTCTTGGCAAAGATATTTAAGAACCTGTGCTAAACGAAAACAGGCTTTATTATTCTCATTTCAAGGGTTTTGATAAGTGTGTTATTAAATTTGTCAGCGGGCACAGGCCCAAGGGAAAGTGTTGTCAAGGAACAAGGATAAGTCGGGATTGTCGCAAGTCTCGTCTGCGAGGAAATTACAACTAGTATAATACAAAGAGGCTTCAGCATCCACGTTTCTATTCGGAAGTTTCCGCGGGATTACCGCGGTAATGTAGGTAGATCTAGTTAGTTTTGTGTGGTTGGTAGTTTTGTTGAGGGTTCTTGAGGGTAGGATTGACTTTGAATTAAATTAATTGATGAGTTTGGGTTTTGGTTAGGATGGTTTAGTTACGTATTACCATTTGTGTAGGATTTAAACTGGTTATAGCTTATTTTTCAAACAATCAAATAATTAAATTTTATTTTAAATATTTTGGTCCTTCGAGCCGTATACTACAAAATCAAGTACAAATAAAATTAAGAACGCAGTTAATACGAAAATGCGCAATGCAATTAATTGTTTTATTGTGTACCTAAAAACAACTGTTGGATTTTAACGTTGGTTCTCACGTGATTTCCATAGTATACGGCTCGAAGGACCAAAATATTGAATTATCTTTCAAGACCTACCGCACATGTCGCAAACGCTGAAAGAAAGCGTAAAAACATTTTCAAAGTCCCCAATCGTATAAAAGGCGGTAAACAATAAAAAGCTGAGGATTTTCATTTGATGGACGTGAGACGATTATAAAGATTACAGCCCGTTTATGTGCAAACGCTTGGCGAAATAAAACCGCGGAAACGGAAAGCTTTTCCGAAATATTCGAATTTCCTGGTTACCCTGTGTTAGTAATCAAATATTTATTAAGGATTCATTTGTAGCAGGTGTTTATTCGCGTGAATGTTTGTTATTGTTTCGATGATGTAAACTAATATTTCAAAGAAAAAATATATTATACTGTAGCTGTTGCCAGAGGCTCCACCCGCTACAACTCGAAAATTATTCCACGGGAACATAAAATTGGGATAAAAAACTATCCCATGTGTTAATCCAGTTTATAACTATCTGTGTACTAAATTTCGTCCAAATCGGTGCTGTAGTTTTTGCACGAAAGAGCAAAACCATCCAAACTTTTACGTTTATAATATGTATTAGTAGGATTTTTGAATGTTTCAATGGATTAACTTAAAATTTTTTAGCCAATTTTCTTAAATTATATAATTTCACTTTAAAAGTTGTACCTAATTTAAAACTGCTCACCGTGCAAGGCCAGTGCGCGCGCTAGTGAAAAATTAAATAGAAAATTTTATGCTGCGCTACAATAACTATGTATAACTAATGATTCTGATTGACATAAATTATAGAATCAGGCTTTACTTTGCGGAAATCCATGACAATAAATGTTATGAAAAATTCAGGCTTTTGGGACTTTTTCTGCATAAGGGCGTTAGGGTGATACTGTACCCTGCATCCAAGCCTGGATTTTTTAGAATTAAAACTAGACATTTTTCATAAAGTTTAATGAATTTTATGAGTATATTAATGGTGGCTTTTTAGTCCACACGAAACACCATGGTGCTCCATTTATTTCTGCGGGATATTCTAAACTGTATTTATCTATACACCTTTTAAAATAATTGAGTTATCAATAATATCTGCAAAGCTATTCAACTAAATGCCACATGTTCAAAGTTTACCAAAAAAACATCGAACTCCATTTTATTACCGAACACATTGTTCTACAGCAACTCTTCCCTGTTATAAAGTATTGATCCTCGAAATCCCCAAAAAGTTTGATTATTACACATTCAAAATTAAAACCCCCTTCATGTTTTAGTCAGAGATCAAGCTTAGTTGCCGTCTGGTAATCCGATTTCATTCACCAAGTAATGAGCACCATTAAACATACAGCTTTATAATTCCAAACGGGATTAAATTCTTACCCCACACACTCAAAAACTAACTCTATCACGAGAGATTACAGTTGCAATCTCTTCAGCAACGTTCATCCAGATATCATTCTGCAAATGGAATGAAAGACTCAACTTTACAAGCGATTTTGACAGTTCGACGTTCAACTATAGAGTCCAAATTAGCCTAAGTGATCCACCTCATGTACAATTCATTTTAGACCTGAAAAGATATGCCGAACCGGGTTCAGACGAAATATGAGGATTAAATTCCTGTACTGCACTTAACAAGACTAATTTATGCACGGATGCCTGCAACGTGGGGTATTCGACTTAACTAAACTAATTGAGAGGTAATGGTTGAAATTTCGTAGCAATATGTTTGTTCATTGTTGTTTGGGAATGTTTGTTTAGTTTTTGGTAGAGGGGTAAATTGTTCTAATGTAGGTAGTTGGTTTTATGATGGACCTAAGAAAGTATGAATAGGCTTTGAAGGGTGATATGGAGGAGAGGTTTTTTTTAAATAATGACTGCTAGAGAAGTTATGAAAGAAGAAGATACGTCAATCCAGAATGAATTGGGATAAAGACAGGAAAATAAAAAGAAGAATGCTCGAGTAGTATTGGAATGAACACAAATAAAATACGCTACGCAAATGCAACCGCTACGAAAGTGCTACGAATATTGCTACGGAAGACGCTACGAATAGTGCTACGAATAATAAAAATAATATAGTTATCTTCGAGTAACAATATTTTGAACATTAGGTGAGATTTGTAGAACCAGTGTATAATTATGATAGGTATATTTTAACCCACAGGGGGTTAAAATAAGAAAATGTTTTATTTTTCTAAATAAGTTTATCTTTTATCATTTCCTTGTTTTACTGTCTCATAAGTAAATTGCGTTATACATTGTTTCAATACAGTAATGGGTATATTTTTCAGTGTCGCGTTAGGTATATTTGCATGTTGGCAACGAATTACACGGGAGGCTTGCGACGACGACGTGGCGTTAAATTGCCTTCGGATGAAATAAGGACGTGTTGCACCTACCAATCTTATTTTTATATTGTAGTCTATGGTTTGATTTTCTTTTTTTTCCTGGTTTGTGATCGAAATTTGAAACAGTCTACAACAGATTTCCAGTTCATTTTCTTTTTCTTATTTAACAGCGTTTTGAGTTGTAAGTAAAGGGGTTGTTCAATTACTAGACTAGGCTTGATTTTCTTTTTCTCTTCGGTTAGTTATGATGAAAACAGTTTCTTTAGTGTAATTTTTAATTTGAGTAAGTTCTTCGTTGTTCTATTATTAGGGACTGACTTAGAGACTGTATTAACCTTTTTAGTAAGAAAAGGCAGTTGAATACCGCCTTTTAGTAGTAGTTAGTTTTATTTCAAAAGATTTTCTATAACCAAAAGAAATGACAAAATAAATTATTCCCTTAACTTTGTACAATAAAATAGGTACGAGTAATGGCCGGGTACTCTTGGAAAATGTAATCCCTCAAGTAAATATTGTTTGTTATTTCTCGTATGAACCTCAAAGAACGAAGGATACCGCTCGATGCTATATTTAAGTACAAAAGAAAACCAGTGAACGATACCTAAAATCCGTTCGACAAAGCTCAGGTGAAAACTCGACACAAGAGAAACTCAAGAGACTCGAAGAGAAAATGCTTTTCGTTCTAAGCTGGCATTGAGACCAGAATTCCGAACAAACGGCTAGATCAAGTCTTCTTCGGTCGTAAACGTTCGTATTGTTACGTAGTAAAATCTCCATTTCTGAATATCTTAGAGCCCTCATCCACTGCGCGATATCGCGATGCACACGCGATTTCACATAGCTACAGAAATGCTTGTGAAGGCTACAATTGCAAGATGGACTCCAGCTCCATTCCCGCGTTTTTGTCGATACAGTAGCGATACCGCGTCCAGTGTTGCCTTATACGATTAACGCGCGATCGCTGCGACACATAACGCGTTTACGAAACACGAGACAGTATCGTAACAAAAAATCGCAGTAAGAAAGGGCTCTAAAAGGCGAGAAAATTCTAAATGGGAGCGAAACGATAAATAATTCGAATGTTGCGGTTTTTATTATAAAAGTGCGCTTCAAAAGGTTGTGAAAGCTTTCACGGCAATAAGTCTTAGCACAAAAGGCGATTATGCCTGTTCGCACGCTTTTAACGGTTAAATAATAATAGGGGAAAATCTTAAACTTTTAAGTGGCTACATTTTGCCCAGACGTCATTGGTGGAAAATGTATAGACAGGGTGAATCGGCATCAATTTATTATTTTTGTAAAATCGTAAATGGCATCTTTTGTGCAGTGTTCATAAATAATAAATCGAGGGACCGATTATGAGCATTAGTTGTATTTTATTTAAGAAAGACTTGCACTTATATACATTACGAATGGATATGTTATATAAAGTACCTAAAACGTACAATTTCTTAACTAAATTGTAAACATTGTCTACTCAATTGTCAATTGGCAAAAATATTACATTTGAATTAACTCGAAATCATTCTTCACTCATGAACATCGACGAAATGAAAATTTGCCTCTAATCTAACGCACAAAACTCATGACAATGTTAATACCATTGGACGCCATTTTGAGGGGCTGTTTTAAGATGTTTACTTTCATAAGAACGAGCATGAGATCCCGCCATTGTTTGCTCGGATGAATTTTCATTTATTTGCGTAAACCTACTCCCTTACGCTGTTTCCTTTTATTTCCGCCTCTTGTTTGACGATACAGCCATTTTGTTGAATTATTGACGATCTCCAGTCATGATATAACCATTTGTAATGTTTTTCATACAGTACGGTTGCTTCTGTAATAATTTACGTATGTCCCACTTTTTTGTAGCGCTCGGAACAATAATAAAAATCCGTTGTATTTTGTCGCCAACTTTTTTTTGTGTATTGTTGAATTTATTTGCAGGAAATTAAAATTTATTGGTGTATAAATTTTTATGTGGTTTAAATTATGTATGAATTTTAAACTAATAGTCTCGGATTGACATTCTTCTTTATGATTGTTTTCAGGTAAATTTTTATATATGGTACTCATTGAAATTTTAATTAAAATTATTGACGAAGCACATCAATCATCATTGTACTACTGTTAGCCATGTAAGTATCTACTTGAGAGTGTCCTTGGAGTTTCTTGGCCATTCTTCTCCATAGAGATCTACGATTTGGAATGGGCAACTTCAGTACCTACTTTTACAACTTATTATGCCTGTAGGTGTAGGTGGCTTCATCGTAAGATTTTTTTAACATTTCAAAACTGCCTGTAATGTCAAATTGAAATAAATGCTTTGAATTTGAATTATAAAGTATTGGAAACAAACAACGAAGAAGGAGTAAGTAATACCTTTACAAAAGGCAATGTCAACAAAAAATCCAATAAGCTAATTTCAGATAGCTAGTCGATCTACATATCGAAAAGTTATTGTTCAATATCAAATACTGAAGGGGTTAAATATTTATTTGCATTACAAATATAATACGAAAGTCATGGACGTGTTCATTTTCAAATTCCTCTCTCGAGTCTGGGAGCCGACGATAACGGGAATTAATATCGAAAATATTCAAATATTGTGTTAATTTCAAAACGTTTTGCTTTACGAAGATATTTGCTATTGGGAATGTATTGCTGAACTGACTAATAAATATTTTCTCTTGAGCAGCTTAACGCCGCGTTCACGACTTCAGACAATGTGACTTGCGACACGACTTGCATCAAGTGAAATGCGTGTGCTTCCTTTTTTTGTATTGCTTGTAATTCGAAACAATTTCATGAATTAATTTTTACTCAGAATCTGGGGTTGAGTTCGCTTCATTTTTGCATCTTAATTAATGCCAAGACCGAACCTATTGTTAATAAAGAACTTTTTGCCTATTAAAAAGGTACTTGTAACAACAAAATATGAAAAAAAAATCAGTACATGAATAAATTAAATGAAAACCCATTTTGAACTCTGACTCACAGTCAAATAAACCTATATTAAATTGTATTGATTTTTCTGTACCATTTCATAATCAATCGCGTTCGGCCATCGATTGAATAAAACCCTGTTATTGGCACTAATGTTAGTAGCTGTGGACATGCAAGCCTCGCTATCTGTGGCCGGGCTTTAGCCTACAAATTTCGATGGCTAAATTATAGGAATTGGACGACAGTAATTATTATGGTAATTAGTTAACAGCCGAGAATCTGTTAACAAATTACCATAATAGTTTTAATGGTCCATTACCTAGTGATATTTAATTTTGTTTGAAATGGATTATGTTTTCTGAAATCTTTAAGAGGTGTTAAATGCACAAGAGAACACCAAGCCTGTTATCCCCGGAATTGACATGTAATAGAAAGCTATAAGTTTCCCATTTATCGCGCAATTTTTTCGCTTTATGCTTAAGTGGATTATCCGTAAACTTATCTTGATAATAACAAACTAAATATAAACATCCAATTTGGTACAGACGTTTGAAAGTTATGCGCGTAGAGACAGATGATGTTTTATGCTATTTCTGAAATCAGCAATGTTGTATTTTCTTTAACATAATGAATTATTTTAAGATCTTTACAGGGCAAAATATCAAAAAGACAATCAAGAGATCAAATAGGTCATTAATTGAATGGGAATTAGTTATATTGTGTCATTGTATCATTTCGGTCCAGTATCTTCAGAAAAATAATAAAGAAAGAAAACTACAAAATAATATCAATCATCACAACAAAAGCGTCGTAATATTTTCTTTTGAAACGAACATTGAACGGAAGCCATAGATCTGCATTGAGTAGACATCGGACAAAGCCGGGGGCTGACAACAGTTCCATTTAGCTATTGTTGGGGAGTTGCAACAATGACAGTGTATGCCTGACCTATTTGTGGTGCACTGCAATATTGAGAGCCATCTGAGTGAAAGTTTTGAATACCGTTTTTTTTGTGAGATAGGATTATATTCTAACATGCTGAAACGCCGCCTGCATAACTGGGAGCAGGTGGCACTTTGGTGTCTCCAGTGTTCAGAGTCTCTGAGTGAACTCATAGACGACGGCTGTACATTGGTCACGTGCGGCCGTACACAATTGTACAGCAAAGTTATTAGATATAGGAGACAATCATAATTATAGTCTTTCTAGGGATGTGCCCTAACAGGCGTTACACAGAGGGGGGCCACGGTCAGGTCTTTTAAGAGGAAACGGGGCCACCTCCCATGTGCTGGTGCTGACTACGGGTGTGGTTTTAGTTAGGTAAAATCCCACATTCCCAGGTCTTATCCCCAAAGACCGGTAGCGTCTTGAAGATTCCCCCCGATAACAAGAAAAGGGATTACATTGTATAGCGGTACACTGTACTTAATGTTCAGTATCATCATCATCTTCCTATACTTATCTTATTTTACTTGGGGTCGGCGCAACACGTTTTCTTCTTCTATTGTCGCCTATCAGTCGTCACGGCATCATTTACTCCTTTACCTTTCATACCATTCCTTACATCCATCTTTTCTTTACGTTGTGTTCAGTATATAAGTAACATTTTTGGACAAATTCTGAAAGATGCATAGCATCAAGCGTGTTTTCTAGTAAATCATCAATAGAGGACTGGAAACTGACTTTGGATAGTATAGAAGAGATAATCACATAGTAGAAAAACAAGAACACTGCCGTTACGCCTAGCAATCGTGCTTGTAACCACTAAATCTTTGGCGAAAAAACGCCTACTAGATTAAGGTAAGATTTTAATATGACAAGTGATGGGCTGTTCAGTTTGCAACGATAGGCCGGACAAAAATAGTGCTATCGATTCGAGAAAAAGAAAAATCCATTTTTTTCAAGGGTTATGCCCACTTCGTCCCTTCACATTGTCCCACGAGCGCAGCAGATCACATAAGAACTTCGTCCCATTCGCGTTTAAAACTGTGTTCCTTAGAGATAAGTCTGGTGTTCAAAATATTGTACTATCTAAGTACATAACTCGCGCCGGGCATTGGTCGAGGCCATACTGCGGGGCGAGACGGAGTGGGAAGCGGTCGCCTCCTTCTGCGAAGCAGTCATGCTCGTGAAGGAGGAGGCGGGCCGCCTGAGGGAGAGGACAGCGTCCTCCCTCCACCCCAGCCGCAGTGGTAGACGCCCAAGGCGTCGGACGTCGCAGGACGATCTCCGGTCACCGTAGGCGCGGGCATGCGGGCAGCGAGTAATGGGCGACTTGCTGTCCGACCATGGACCATGCCCGGGTCGACGGCGCGTTGTGTTCCACGCGCGCCTCAAAGAGTGTCAGCATAGTGACGGGGCCTGTAGAGGGCCAAAGCCTGCCGGGGTCGCGGGATCAAGGGATTACCGTGACCCCGGTACGTAAAGGGCTAGTGAAGGACACCGTGGATTTTAGTCAGTACAAGTCTGACAGTCCCTCCCGCCCTGCCCTGGGTGGGAGGACTCATTTGATGATTTTACCACGATAAAAAAAAATAATCTAAGTACATAAACCACATACGATAAACAACATATTATTCAGTAAGCAACAA
This sequence comes from Agrotis puta, assembly GCA_943136025.2. Classification (NCBI taxonomy): domain Eukaryota; kingdom Metazoa; phylum Arthropoda; class Insecta; order Lepidoptera; family Noctuidae; genus Agrotis; species Agrotis puta. Next base: position 12,684,148 of record OW964176.2, on the reverse strand, counting down.
GTGATTTTCCAAGAACTTTTCATTCACTACATAATATATAATAATGATGTGCGTACAAGTAGCTTCATTAAACGAACACGTAAAACGATGTGTCTTATTAAATATAATATTAATTATATGGAAAATTAATTACGTTAATGTAGCCCTGAAGATATTTGCACACATTTGGAAGGAATTCTCTAACAACATGTTGAGCTTAACCCTGCTGCGAGCTGGATTTTGGCTTGTCGAAATGTTTGGATGGAAGTTGAAAGCGCGGTGTATAGGGTTAACACTTCTGTTTTCTTGTGGCTGTATAAGTGTTAAAGTAACATGTTGATGGATGCTTTGTGTACCGTTCCTTATAATAGGTAGTGTGTAAAATCACAGGCCATTCTCATAGGGGTTCCTATTTAGGGTGGGTGGGATATACTTCTGGATTTTCACCCCGCGTACCGGCACTACTGGCTAACTTTAACCTGCGTTGACTGGTGAGAGATCCCAGTAGCGGTGGTAGACTTGACTAGGGCCATCTGGCTCTTGATGACCATCCTGTCAGTGTCCGGCGTCCTGTATTTCATTGGTGCACAGGAGTACCAGTTTCTTCTGGATGAGTTTGTTGCATCTTTGGTCTCAACTTTGCGTTTAGGATAGATTGAGACTAAGTTCAAATCCTGGTACTTAAAATGTGTCCTCTAACACTGAGCACATTGATTACGACATGAACCAATCGGTCTATTTACTATTATCATTAGCGAAATTCATGACAGGAGTGAATAGTTATAATATAGTTAGCATTTAGTTCTACTCTAACTTCCAACGTATATTTTAATCCTTTTATTAGCTTAGTAAAGTAAGAACCAACTTCCACACCAGACTAATATTAGTAAAGCAAATATTAAAACACCCCACTCTAAAAACGTAAAAGACAAAGAAGCCCAGACTTCAAACATTTCATACACTCGATAATAAACTCTAAAACAAACTTCTATATTACGCGAAACTTACACCTTAAACATACTGCGCTAGAATGTTTCTAACTTTAGTCTAGAATGTTCCAAACTATACAAACATGGAGGCTTTATCTGTTCTGTGTGCGGAGTGAAGTAATTAGTTCCGAAGATCATTAAATTTGCATGACAGTGCCGTTTCCTTAGGGCAGACGTTTGTTCGCCAATGTTCGGATGTGCTCGGACATTGAGATGCACCCTTCGGCAATAAAGATAGGCTCAACTATTCTTCGCGGTCTGAGTATAAATGGTATGAATATTCAAGTGTTGTTTTTAAAATTCTGAGTGCTGCGTTGATGGTAATGATCGTTTTGTCTTGTTTCCCTTTTTGTTCGGCTTTTGTGGCATTTGGTGTTAAAATATTCTTATAAAAAAGACATAAACCTTTATAGTTACGAGTATTATGTATGAATCGACGAGCACATGCTATCGTGATGTAACAAGTCATTATATGAACACAATGGACAAAAATTTCGAGTTCAAAAAGTCATTGAAACACGTACCGTCGTTTCCGATATTTATGTGCGGCGCATAATCGCGGCGTTTGTATCGGAAATCCATAATTACGGGGAAAGAACACATCCATATAAAATTAATATTCAAAAAGCTTGTGTCGATAACGACCCCCGATGTGTGATCGAGATAAAATTTCAAATTCCATTGTTTATCCGACAAAAATAGGGTCATAAAGTCGGAGTTATCGCTCCCTAAACCCCAATCACAATTTCAGAAAGATACATAACATATTTCACTGCCCTTTCTTGTGGAGGTTTTTTTTTAAATGTAAGCAACATGGCGGTTAAAAAGGTTCGCTATAAATCGCGCGGGCATATGTGAGGCGTGCCCTGGAACATCGCGCGTTTACTGCTCTTTAGACGGTTTTTGATTGTGCCTAGAGTAATTTTATGGTGGTTGAACATTTTTATTGTGGCCGCTTCTCTGAGATTTGCGGTTAGTTTATAAATGTCTTGTACTGGGGATGAATTTAAATGAAGTTATTTTAGGGAAACAAAGAATTGCTGACCTATTATTTGGTATGTAGATGCTAAAACCTTAGAATAAAAATGCTTACATTTAAGTGTACTAATACCAGTGTTAGCCCACTTGAATGGAATGTCCAATGTGTTACTGCATTTGCTTATTCAAGGCTTTAAAGAAACGCTGTAGTTGCAGCAGAAGAAAAATTTATAGTCAAATGATCATAATTAAAGGAAACTTGCCTGTTTTCATTTCAATCTGGAGACAATAAAACCTTACTAAACTTCTCCTTCTCAGGCCACACAATGCTGAGTTTTGGTCTCTTCCAAACTTTTAGAACTTTTGTATCATAGCATTACTTTCTTCTACTTTAATAACCCGACCTCGACAGCGTGGATGGACCAATTAGTCTGTTCACTTAGTCCTTTGCCTTCCTACATTACTCCTCTACGTCAGTGGTGTCCATTCCATCACGTACTTACCTTCAATTAAGATATTCTTAATCAAACACCACACCTCCACATGTCTTACAAACCTTGTCACAGTTTTTTGGGGGAAATGAGGGCATAATGTCATAAGATAATAAACAAATGACAATCTTGCCATCCAATTATATACCTTATCAAACATCATAATCAGCCTTTATTTCAATAACAAAATACGATTGTCCTCAACATGGTCGGATGTAGGTCGGTCAGATGTCGTGCCGGGTCGACGTTAGCGTGTCATTCCACTAACATTTTTCACAAAACGCCTGTCGCACGGTTGCATGCGAAATCGGTTTGATTCCACGAAGGTATTTTGCCATACATGTCCCGGTAATATACAGGTTGTTCTAAAATAGAATACAGTGAGGTTTCTGTAGCAACACATTTTCTGTGTGCGGAGAATCGTTGAATGACTTTTTCTGTATTTTTTGTCTTCGTGTTTGCTTATATTATAGTTATGCTTCGTGGTGCCACTATGGGGCAATTCGTAGGCTTATAGACTTAGACCAGTCCTGACTGTAAGACAATGTATAGACAATGTGGTATGTAACAGTCAAATTAATGGTTCTCGGAACTGTGTAAACGGGTTATTGCGGCCCTTTAACGCACCAGGGCATCTGAAGAACCTGTTCCCTGTGAAGGACCTGTTGTTTTTAATCAGTACTAATCTGATAGTCGCTTCCGCTCCACCCCGGGCGGGAGATAAAGAAAAAAAGAAAAGTGTTCAAATTCGTTTCGCTTTATATAAAAATATATATGTTTCGTTTTTGAGTTTTTTATGGTTGGACATGTAAACGGTTTGTTTGATTGAGGATATTATATATTTATTCTCTTCTGTTTGCTTATTTTTTGTGATTACGAGTATTGTTTCATTAGGTATTGATGTTTCATTATTATGTATTGATATTTTATTGTAAATTCAAATACAATGTAAATTGTTAGATGAATAAATAAATGAGTAAAATTAAATGACATATACTCGTGCATACGTATAGGTTTTCTGGGTGTTTGTGTCTTGGCATCTCGTAACAAAACACTTTTAATGCAATTAACCTCTTTCTTCATGTGCCTGTAATTTTTTTTTTTCGAATTTTGAGTCTCTCTGTGAAATGTGACATGATGACGACAAAAGAAACATCATAAATGTCAAATCAACAAACCTCATGCTGTAGATAGACCTTATATAAGACCCTGGCCTATTTCCGATATAGTTGCGTGTCTCAAATAGAACTAAGACAATTCGATTCCAGGTAAATTTGATTTTTCACCTTCTGTTGATGACAAACGAATTTAAACAAGGTAATTTGGAATCTAATCTTTATATTTGCGTATCTATCTCTTATTGGCGGCCATTTGCAATTTTTTGACATTCTATAGCCTGTAGGGAATTGGAATTATTTGTTTATCAGTAATGCCTTTGTCAAACAGACAGGCGAGTCCGAAGCGATACCGAACCGATACGAGACGTCAGTCCGATAGTTCTGTCACGCTATCGGATCGCTTTCGCTATTCCATGTGACTGGATTCAAACAATTCCATACATTACAAATAAAAACGTCACGCTTCGCATTCACCACGCCTCTCTGTTTGACAAAGGCCTTATAGCAATACAGGTATTGGTATATGATCCGATTGAATGTTTGGTGGTACATTTCTGGACTTTATAAAAAGAAAAAGGATATTTTAAAAAATATACCTAATTAACCTAAATATAACAGTAGGCTGATCGCGGGACCGTATCATCAGGTAACCGTGACATGGAACGTAAAGGGCTATTGAAGGATCACCGTGGATTTTAATCAGTACAAGTCTGACAGTCTCTCCTGTCCCGACCTGGGTGTGAGGACTAATTTGATGATTTTCAAACTGAAACTGCTTCTGATAATCGTATTGAATCATATTGACTTGTGAAAAAAGGACAATCAGTTGATAAAAAAAACATTTGCCACTGCCATCATACATCGTCATTCGACATCCAAAAATAAATTCGCATCGTCGACTTTTGGCATTTCGTAAGCAATCAATTCCGAATGACCCCAATGTATGGCTGACCGAAGGGTTATGGGGAAAAAAATAAATTCACATCAAGTCCCATCAATCAGTCCACTTGGAGTGACAAAGTGGTGTCGCTGTCATAGAAATCCTAATTGATTTTTAGATGAAATCATCCGTAACGAGTTTTGAACGAATTTATTTATGTGGAGTTGAGCTGGGTTTAGTTTATTGGAATACGTTTTATTTTAGAGTAAATTAATAAATTAAAAAAAAATGCGAAATGTTTGTTTTGTTTTTAGAATATTCTTCATATTTACGTGATTACTTAAACACGGCAAAGTCAAAACCTCTGCCCAACCATTCTTTGGGGTTAACAAATTTTAGGTTAACAAATTTAAACCAGAAAGTTACTATTCCACCAGTTCAATCCTTGAACAATCTTTCAATTTGCAACAAAAATCCGACAAAGAACTCTCAATAAAAAAAATCTTACTTTAGAAAAAAAACATTACAATCAAAAATCAAAACCAGCCAGCACCAAAACTCTGTTCCATTCAACAATTCCAATTTCGAACCGGCCGCATTTTAACTTCTGCTACAGATCCACAAAAAAGAATCTATAACGCGATTGGCAACAATAAAAAAAACAATGCTCAGTAAAAACAGAGATCCACCAGTTCGCAGCCGTTTAATATTTATTAGCGAAATACATGTGCGTGCAAACACCGTCGCGTCGTGTTTGCTCGTCGGCAAGGATTAGCCATTTTGCCTTTAATTATTACCCTGTTGTCGAGTGCATGGTGTGTACAGGCCATAGAGTAAGGTAGGAATAGAGGTGAAAGTTTGAACTGTCTACAAGTATAGCACTTCATAAAAAGAGTCATCATCATCAGCCTGGCGTTTTCCTATATTGAGATTCAGTTTACAGTCGTACCGGATATAGCTGAATTACTAGTATTTTATATGGAGTAACTGCCTATCTTACATCCTCAATCCAGAAACTAGGTACAACGATACCTACCCCTTGGTAAGATTGATTGTCAGATTTTGAGGTTATGACTAAAGGTAACGACTGTCGGACGGGTTGAAGGGTTATTACAGTATGAGTACTAAATTTGATTGAGTACTGAGTTTCTTAATATTACAGTACTAAGAAATTCCTGATAGAAAACTTTCTTTGCCCATCCTGGGAATCAAGACTAAGAGCTCATTCTTAACAGTAGTACGGTCAGTGCTATTGTTACATGTCCCATCTTATACATCTAAATTGGGGTAAGTTGATAAGGTACTACTGAATATTATGTATAAATCGATCGAACGGTTTTGCCAAAATTTCCGTAAATTCCTTCTATCGTTCCATGCCGTGTCTGTTTTCTATCTAATCTGTAGCTAAGCTTTATGAGAGAGATTGCAAAGTTTATTTGACGTCTCCCTGAAGGACCCTCGCGGCTCCGCGATGCGTAACCACCGGTTCACGCACAAACGCGCCCGCATCAACCTGTAATAAAATTAATTGCTCAGCTTTGTTGTATGGGATAAAAGTCGAGGTGGACTGGTGGACGTGGTGGTGTGTGGTTTGTGGTGCCTGTACACAATGGTCCATGTTGGTAGGTTTGAAGTTGTTGTTGTCTGGTGTTCGAGTTGAAATTGATCTGGTTTTGGGTGTATAATTATGTTGCAGTCGATTTGTTTTTGACATTATTGTGCAGTGCTCTAATATTATTTTATCAAGTTGTATTTAGGTCTTTTTAAGAAAACTGTAATTTCATTTTCTGGCCAGCACATACTCCCCTGATAGCTTGAGTGTACTTGTAAAAGACGAACCATTCAACAAAAAACTGATGATTATAATTCGATTTCGTAAGGTTCAAAGCAAAAAGTGACTTTAATTTTCAAAAGGATTATAGTCAACATTAACTTTAAAACAAGCCACATCATCCGCCAAAAATCTTTCATCTTTCAAAAAACAAGAACCAAAATCCTTTAACTACAAAGTGTGGGTAACTAAACTCGTATATCGTAGCCAAAATTCGGTGCTTCACAAAAAAACGAGTACTTTATTACATAGATACCGTCTGCGATCCGTCTGTAAGGAGCGTAATAAAGTGTTCTTCACATGCCGGGTACTCTTTAGGGGTATACCAGACATGATACTTTTAGCATCGGTGAACATTCGCTTGAAGTTTGTTACGGGGACTGAACGCCGAACACCGAGTCCTAATATAAAACATATTTATTTTGTTTAAAGTGTGCGCCTTCCATATTTCCTAACATCATCGCTTATGTTAGTTTTTGTGCAATGGTCGCATAAATTAGGGCAATGCCACTCAAATTCGGATGTCGGGGCAATGATATGAAACATGACATGATACTTAATTGTTTACTTATAAGTAGGTAATGCGGTATAAAACAGATGCTATGCATGCCCGAATCGGGGTCGAAGTAGGTAACAAAGGAGTTGACAGGAGGAACTCGATAGCTTCCCTCAAAACTGGAAGAGCAAAAATGTGCGAGCTTGCAAGAAGTGGACCTTTTAGAAGTATTTGGAAGAGCATGATTTTAGGCCTTTGTCAAACAGACAGGGGTGACGAATGCGAAGCATGACATTTTTATTTGTAATATATGAAATTGTTTGAATCCAGTCACATAGAAAAGCGAAAGCGATCCGATAGCGTGACAGAACTATCGGACTGACGTCTCGCTTCGGTTCGGTAGCGCCTCGGAAACGTTTCGCCTTCGCCTGTCTGTTTGACAAAGGCATTAGTCCGTAATGCAAGGCCAAATCACAAAGTCACTTATATAATGAGTAGTCGCAAAATCGCTGCTTTCAAAAGTAGCATGTCTGCAATAACCCTTCGCCCCGGCAACTCTTTACTTACTTTTTATTTTTCTAAATACCAACAGCGCCGACGAATTAGTGGTGCACGTAGAATATCTAAACTTTGTCCGTGGTTTGAGCTCATGTTTTCTGCTTCTAAGTTTTTCTTTGTTGAGTGATTAAGTTGTTACGTGGAACGTTGTTTAGTGTTTTTGTATAGGGTAGTAGATTTATTTTGTTTAAAGTACAGGAATAATAGCGGTATTATGTTTTTCAGTTTGGATAAGGGAACGTTTAAACGTTTAAAGACTAAATGGCGGACGTAAATAAGGACATTTTTGAAGTGAAAACTTCTTTAGCGGCGTTGTGCACTTTTTTTGGAATGGGTAAAAAATGTTAAACTCGCGTCAGGACACGTGACCTGATCGAAAATTCGTAAGACGGCGCAGGGCGCTTGCGCGAATGTTCGTGTGTGTTTATTACTATTGAAGTTTTCACTTCTGCCGCGACTCCCAGAGTACAACCCGTCGTTTTTTTTCTATTAATCTACGCCATACAAAAGAAGTTGTTAGTTAGTTACACTTTCAAACAGCCACACTCAGAATAATTACCTCTAGTATGCTACATAATCGCCGGGGTCGCGGAACTCACGAATTGCCGTGACCCCGGTACGAAAAGGGCTATTGAAGGACACCGTGGATTTTAGTCAGTACAAGTCTGACAGTCTCTCCCGCCCTGCCCTGGGTGGGAGGACTCATTTGATGATTTTACCACGTAAAAAAAAAGTATGCTACATAATTATTTGTATCATGCATGAATTGAAACCGCAACACGCAGCGCAGCAGCAAATCATTCAGCCACGGTGCCAACTGTACGTTCCTATCTTTAAAAGTATCAGAAGGACCTGATACCGACATACAAGTCAAGTAAAAAAATACGGAACCGATATACAGTATGGTGTAAGACCCCCGACGGCAAGGGAGAGCAAGAACCTGCGGAAGGCAGAAACTGAAGGCCGGGCTCAGTGGCGTACATGTGACCGTGAAAACCGTGAAAAGAAAGTCAATATACATTTACTGCCAGATAAGACTTCGTTCATTGAATATTTGATGCAGAAGAGATGGGTTTATCTCTATCTCATCTATCCCTCTCATTTTAGTCATTTCTCCCTACCCTGTTTAAGTGTGGAGCTTTAAAATGAAAACTCCTAACAATTTTATTACTATTTTCGGTACAAACTGGTTCAAGTCTGTAGGGTCATTGAAATTCTACAACTTCCTGACTCCGGTATATGAGCACAAAGGGTTTAATCGACAGCTATCAACAGTTAACACGTGTTTAGAGAAGGGATCTCCCTCGAGATAAATACGAGTATAACTATGGAGCTGTTTCTCAGTTTTGTACATTTTATATATGGAATTATGGAACGTTAAGAGTAAATTTTAATCTGAAAATATAGAATACGATTACAACCTGACATTTATTTAACAAAAATTAACCACGAAACTTGTTTACCAATATTTAAGCCTTTATAAATTGTATAATATGAAATTTTATTCAAATTGTATTTTAATTTTAGAATTCAAAATTATTAGCAACTTTGCAAGTCCAAGACTGTAGAATATGGAGTACTGTAGTATGTAAAAACAAATTCCCCATATTTGCAAAGAATTGAATGATTCGGTTTAACGTTAAGGTTTAATACTGTCAATACTGTTTTTCATTAATTAATTAATTAAGAAAATACCTGGATATTTTGTAAAGGTCAAAACGACGTCGACAGATATTTCAGTACACTCTGTTAAAGTCCACAGTCCACATTCCGATCCCTTGTTTAGTCATTCAGTTTGACCGCACCATTCATAATAATAACCATCACAATTCACACACAGCTACGATTTTCCGTAGCAAAAGTCTACGAATTTTGTAGCAGCTACGAGATAATTGTATGCAAGCGTAGCGATGCGATTCCAACAAAAACACAATACCATACGAGGATGTAGGTCCTGAAGTACGTTTATGATTGCATAGTGTAACACAAGAGCGATCTGTCCGAGGTTAATTAATAGATCCATCCCTTTGTTGCGCCAACAATGGATCCGCATTGTGCTCCGTGGACCAATCTTCCCGTGCTCCTTTATGCTCGAGCCCTGTTGCAACTAACTTAGCCCAAATACAAGGACTGTATCGTTGCTAACGATGTTGTTGTGATACTCTAGTTTAATTTTTTGGATAAAAGGAGGAGGTTATGTAAGTCTTGTTTTTTTGGGCACGAAATAGTTTGCTGAATAATGAACTCGTTTCGATATGGAAGTTTATTAAGGAAAATCTATCATAGATTGCGGTGTAGTGCCTTTAAGCCTTTGTCAAACTGACAGGCGAGTCCGAAGCGATAACGAACCGAAACGAGACGTCAGTCCGATAGTTCTGTCACGCTATCGGATCGCTTTCGCTTTTCTATGTGACCGGATTCAAACAATTCCATAAATTACAAATAAAAACGCCTTGCTTCGCATTCGTCACGCCTGTTTGTTTGACAAAGGCTTTAGTGTGTGGTTATAGTCGGAACTAAAGCTACCATCTCGTTTTTCAACATCTAAAGGCAATTTCGCGAAAAAGTCTAGGTCTAAAATAAAGGTATAAATTTATACATTTATTTAGTTCACATTGCTAGCAATCTTCCTTTTTCCTAGTTGTTCACCTTGGGTAATGGCTCATCAGGCTACGTGTAACCTGCAGTGATGGCTGATGCGGTTTTACGTCGATAGCCTCACTAACCACCCTGGCTATCGACGACTATCCTGTCAGAGTATGGTGCCAAACAGTATTTACTGTGTTACGTCGGTGAGCAGGAGTTTCAGTTCCTTTTTGCTGAGCTCACTCGATCTTCAGTCTCATCTTTGCCTTTGGGCGAGATTTAGGCCGAGACAAAGACATGCTATTTCCTTAGTCTGTACTGTCCCATTGCTGGGGAAAGGCCTCCCCAAATTCCTGCCAAGAACTCTTTTTCCCGGGCCTTTTCGAATCAGACTCGATGTTAGGTGTCTAGGCTTCGCCATCTGGTGCCTTGATGGAGCCAAAGGTCAAAGCCGAAAAAAAAAAATTAAGATAACGTTCAAAGCCACAATATTATCAAACTGTTTCTCTAAAACTTATCTTGAATATCTGAACTATTAATAGCTAATTAAACTATGTAACAACGTAAGTTATCTAAAATATGTCAGGTGTTACGTGTAAAGTAATAAATTACTGTCGTTACTCAATATCTTGTTAGTCGAGACTTGCAAATCTTTGAAAGGGAATCAGGAGGGAATAGTTGGGCAGATTTCTTTGAGAAACAAACTAAGCTAGTTTTAGTTCAGGAGATTAAACGGCTAACGACTGAAATAAGTTTTGATGTTGGGGGTTTAATACTGGAAAATACTGGAAACTGGAAAATGTTTTGTATATGTAAATAAATATTCCACAACTATCACACAACGCCATCTAGTCCCAAGCTAAGCAGAGCTTGTGTTATGGGTACTAGACAACTGATAAACATATTTATTTATTTCTAAATACATAAATATTATAGATAAATTACACCCAGACACAGAACAAATGATCGTGCTCATCACACAAACATTTGTCCTGGGTGGGAATCGAACCCACGACCTCCGGCATAGCAGTCAGGATCACTAACCACTAGACCAACAGGCTCGCCAAGTATATACAAAACATGATTATACAAATACAGTATTTGACCGACCTCTATATGTGGATTTTAATATTTCTTTCTGGTAGGTATAATTGATTTCAATATTTACCCGTAATTTTGAAATAAATGACGGCGTGTTTGGTGGAGAAGTTGAGCGATAGACTGCTGGGCTCCGTGATGCGGTTTTGATTCCCACTATTATCATTTCAGTCTATTGCAGTCCACTGCAGGACATAGTCCTCATATACCGAAACAATGGAAGAAAAATAAGGTAAAACTTCATAATAACTCCGTAGATATAAATGTTACTTCATAGTAATTATTCAAGACTTATATACATACTTATGTAAAGTTAGAATATGCGATAAGAATGCGACTGTTAACGTACGAGTAAACTCATTTCTCTTAGAATTAAATAACAATGTAACAAGAACAGTCTCTTTGTGTAGTTAAGAATGTTTGAACTTTGTTACAATGCGTATGTGTGAAACACGCGGGTTTGTTTGTTAGTATAACATTGTTTTTTTTTTTGCTATTTTCCGTAATTATGTGTTTTAACAAGGAAGTGAGTAGAACGAAGAATGGAAGAATATTACTTTGAAAATAGTGGAGAAATAAACTGAAGAAAAGTAAGTTGGACACCCCATATATTTATTTTGCTTTAGTGGTTTTTGTTGTTTTCTACTAAATTATAAACACACACTGGTTTGTTATATCAGCTTGGGTATGTTAAAGAAGTATCACACTTACTTCCTTCCTGATCATTTGAGATCTCTCTTCGGCTCTTTCAGGACCAGTTTTCGGGGCTTAATTTTCAGGTGCACTCCGTAAAAAAACCCGCTGATAACTCCAAAACAAAGTAAGACTTATCCCTACAACTTAGCCAATGTCGCGACATTGGCTAAGCTCCACGTTAATTTAGAAAATAAATTAAAGAAGATGCCTTGAGCGGAGTTCAGAACAAACCGGCGAGCCGGCAGTTAGATGTTCAACACAGTTTAAAGAGCTGTTTAGTTGAAATTTTCAAAGGATTTTGTTTCCCAGTTTTCTCTGTAGAAAGCTTTTGTTCCGAAGTTTCACCTGCTTTCATATCTACGTGTCGTTCTTATCTTATTCATTGTGATAATTAGCTATTTTTGAGTGCACAGATGAAGTTTGGTTTGAATAGCGACTGGAGTTGTTCTGTCGGGAAGTTTTATGCAAGCAAGTGGTGGTTTGCGCTTTGTTTCTGAATCTTTTTAATGTCTTGCTGTTGTGTAAAGCTTTGAAGTTATTCGCTTTGTGTGTCTTGAATTAGTTGTTATTGCTAGAGTAGTAACTGTACTTGCGTTGTCATTTTATTGTTTTCTTGAGACAGAACCACACTACGTTATTTTCTATTTTTATTCGTCATGTTTAGCAAAAATAAATATTTATTTTTATTTGTACAGAGTAATGAGTTTTTGTTACATTTATAACCACCAGTACGGTATGGATGACTCGAACTTTAAAATCAATCTCGTCCTGATCACTTTAGGACAAATACCGTCTCCAAGGAAGTTGTCGTCCACATTTTCTCTCTTCCACTCCATGTTAATCCCTTACTGTCTCTACCCAAAATGCCATGAACCCATGTTCCACCCATTATGCCCATATCTTCGCACCATAAAACATGCTGTTGTCAACCCGCTACGTATTTGCATCGCACCCAGCGATAAATAACGCGGTGCCCACTTTCGTTGACAGCCATTTTGCCAGTTTCCTCTGAATCTAATTTGGAGTGATACATGCCACCGTCGCAGACCACAATTACGTTAGTGTAGGGTGCCATAAATTTGGCAATTACTGGTTCGATGGCATGGAAGGGTAGTTAAAATGCTGCTGATGTATGATTGTCCGGTATTAAGAAGTTGGTCTAAGTTTAGCTCGGTTCTATATGTTACTTGTCATGCGAGTGTTTATTTTTATCTTCAGTTAAAGTATTCAATTGCTGCAGATAATTTATACTTATCTATATTTTTGTAGCCTTCAAACGCCAGCCTGTTGCTTAATACAAAAAAGAGTTGAAAAATACGCTGTAAAAATGCAAGACTGAAGTAAAATACTCAATGAACTAAAATGATTCTCTCTGCCAATAAAGTGACCATAATTATCAAAAAATGGCAATTAATGTAATGTATCGTAAGCCTTATTAATTATTTTTACACATGTAGAAAATTTAATTAGATGCTAGGAAATTACTCAGATCAGCTGATGCAGCAGCAGCAGCAAGTCAGGTATTTCGTAACATTTTAGGCGTCCAAGGAGACGCAACTTAATGCCGTCGGCGACGCTACGGCGGGGACGCGCCAGACGCTTAAACTTCCTTCACGGAATCTTCAGCAAAAAAGATACATATTTTGGCACCATACACGCCTTTATTGTACAGCTTCCTTTATTCTACTTAAAATTGTGGGGGTTTTATCTTAGAAAAATATGCTTTGTAATGGATAGCTCTGTTTTAAAAGCAGCTTGGAATTTTTAAGCTGGGGATTAGGACTTGAACGTTAGACGGCGACTGGATAAAGTGCTTAAATTGTTTCTTGAACAAAATATTTAGTGAACCCACCGACAACGTACACAGTTCCGCGAATAACCGTACTCCTTATATTGTACTTTTTAGCTGGACATACTTTACGATATACTTTTTGTCTCGAATCTATTCAGACTTAGATTGAACATGCTTCTTCTGGGCAAGCTCTATAATCTCTATAATTGATGTCAAAAAGAAATAAATATGTAAATAACAGTATAACACTTCTTCGGTTTCTAATCACCCTACTTGCCAAAGATACCTTATTCAATAAGAAATAATGGACACTAAGTTTAAAAAACAACAACATTAGGTAAGAAGGTGTCACGTTCAAAAAGAAAAAAAAAAGCATTAACATTTAAGCCGATATAAAATGACGCAATTCAGCGCACAATGTCTGTAATAACGAGCCTTCTGTGAAAAGAAATCTACAAAATATATTTTTTACAACTGGCAATATTGTCAACGCTGAAGGAAATTATGTTCTAAGGTATAAAGGAAGGGTTTCCTCGTGATACGGGTATGTTTTATAACCATAATAAAATATCATCGAGGTATAAATCATTGAGTATTTTGCTTGGAGTCTTAAAATTGCCCTTTCTTAGCTGATTTCCGAATGAAATGAACGTTAATATTCCATTTATTAAAGCGTCTCAAGGCCGCTTTAGGGAAAGGTAATAAATCAATGAATTAAGCCCAATTCTTCTCTGTAAGAATTATTAGAATTTTGTTAAATGATTTATTTGATGTTGTTTGATTTTGTGAGTTATCTGCTTTTGGATGATTTGTTTCGTTACATTGCTTAATTTCTTATCTATTTCAGGAAAGAAATTGAAGTATTGTTTAGTACTTAAGCAAAACTATTCAAATAGCCATGGACGCGAAAATCAACCAGAAGTTATTGAGTTAAAGTTTTGCCGCAAAGTAAGCACCAAAACCTCTCAGGATTGAGAAGAGGGTACAAAAGCAACGATGTGCACTATTTGCAGCCGCATCAATTATTCAGCACACTTTTCCGTCCACTGTGAGAGATTGTATGCCCTTCCAAACAACGAAGAAGTACTTAAATAAAACTATTACCTATCAAAGATAAAAGCCGGTAACAAATAATTATTGTCTTGTCTTGATACTGTTATTATCATATGCATTAGATTTATTAGGAATGCACGACGTCAAATTATAGCGCTATCACGGTCTTTTCATACCGTAGTCGCATGGTAAATAACAAATGAGTAATTACTAAAAAAAATGCACGTTTTGAAAGCCTCCACTAACTGCAAAAATATATGTAAATGAGTAATATTTCTTCATCTGTTTAAGTTGAATCAGTACAAACAATATTTTTGTATTTTTAGCTCATGCTGTGGTGAAAATGTGGACAAAAAGTGGTCAGCCAAGTGGCAACGATGCTGACCACTTACTTACTACCGACTTACCAAGAAACGTTTAAACAAGCCAATGAAAGATTCTGCCTCGACGAGTGCAGTTGCGATAGCCAAATTGGTAAGGCGTCAGGAGTACTTATCCAAAAGACGCGAAGTTCGAGTCCCACTTGCAGCTGAATTTTTCTGTCCTCAAAAAAGCTTTAGGATACTAACTGTCGACGACGCGTTGTGTTCCACGCACGCCTCAAGGAGTGTCAGCATAGTGACGGGGCCTGTAGAGGGCTAAAGCCTGCCGGTGTCGCGGGACTTACGAATTACCGTGACCCCGGTACGTAAAGGGCTATTGAAGGACACCGTGGATTTTGGTCAGTCAAGTCTGACAGTCCCTCCTGCCCTGCCCTGGGCGGGAGGACTCATTTGATGATTATACCACGATAAAAAAAAAAGCATACTAACTGTCCAATGTCCCTAATTGAGGACGTTGACTGTCCAGAACTGGCTTGACAGACTAACATGAAAGCCTCGTAACCGGAGGCTATTTTGGCCGACAAAAGCAGCATCACTGTTGCTCTATTTGCAGCCACATCAACAATTTAGCACACATTACCGACCAACGTCCACTCTCATAGATTGCGAGCTCAACTTCTAAAAGCAGTAGCGGCCGCTTTGAAGTTACTGTTCAGTTAATCTACTCTTAAAATAGATAAACTTTTAACTGCCTCGTTGATCTAGTGGTCGCCAGCACGACTGCTAAGTATGAGGTCACAGATTCGATCCCCGGGTCCGGAAAAATGGTGTTGGGAATTTCTTAATAGGAACAACGGAGTCTGGATTTGTGCCCGGTTGTTGGCAACAAGCTCGCTACCTCTTATTACAAGGGACTTAAACGAACCTAGCGAAATAGCTAAACAAATGACGATTTATTAAATAGCAAGCGTAAATTACAATTATTTAAAGCCTGCTAAAAACAACGACAAATCGAAAACCACCTTTTAACCCATCACTATTACATGAAAAACTAAGGCTGAGTACACAGTAGCGGTGTCGCCGCTGCGCTATTTGCAGCGCATCATTTATTCAGGGCACATTATCACCGGTCGGTGCGGAATCATTGTGGAAGCGGCGCGGATATTTTTGGGACACTTTAGGAATTTGTCATTTTGACGTGCAGCTTAATTTTGTAAGTGCATCATTGAGTTCTGGTTTTGAAATTATATGTTGTTTTGTTTTGCTGGAAGAATAGATACATAGTTACCTACATACCTATATGACACACTTTGTTTCAAAGGACGTGTATTTAAACTACAGTGAAGCATGCGCTGCTGAAGACTTATGAATGTATTACAAACTATGTGCAGACTTTTTTTTTGTATTTATATGTGGATGGCGAGTAATGGGCGACTCGTTGTCCGATCATGTATCATGCCCGGGACGATAACGCGTCGTGTTTCACGCGCGCCTCAAAGAGCTGTCACCAAACTGACAGGACCCCCTTAGAGGCCCAAAGCTTGCCCGGGTCGCGGGACAGTCTCATCAGGTAACCGTGACCCTGGAACGGAAAGGGCTATTGAAGGATCACCGTGGATTTTACATAGAATTAGAATAGAATTATTAAATTAATAATTATTTATACAAAATAAAAAAAAAATTAATAAAGGTATATAATGTTACACAAAAAAAAAAATAATATCGCTTCAAGCGTCTTTGAGAAACAGGGCTACATACATAAAAAAGATTCTGATGAATTGAAAACCTTCTCCTTTTCATGAAGTCTGTTAGAAACAGTTGAAATGATAAACAGACTCAGAATAATTTATTTCTAGTTGCAGTCACTCCACAACTCCCTTACTTTACCTGCCAGCAGTAAGTTAGTTCTAGCTTTAAACGTCACACTTGATATATATTTTATTCAGAAATCTTCATTACATACACGGCATATACTTTGCATATAATTAGAAATGTGAAACTTTAGCTACGCTATCATGCAAATGAAATGTAATACGGAAGCAATTGTGCGTAGTTTATGAACAAAATCTATTCAGGAGGATTGTTGTTGGGACCTGAGTAAAGTTACGACGCGATGCCGACGAAGTTACGCGATTCACCTGAGTTCATGATTGGTTCAATTTTGAACTGAAAGAATGGTGGATGAAATAGTTTAGACTGGGAGCGGGTGCATGTATATCCGAATTTCTTTCGACTTTAGTTGGCGGGTATGTATTCTTGTAGGTCTGTATAAGCAGGATACAGCGGCCCTGTAACCCAAAGGGTAGGAGAAGAACAGGGTGGTTTCTAGACAGTAAGATTCTGATAGTCTTGCCGCTCCACCGACGACGAGAGGACTCATTTGATGATTATTACTCCCCAAAAATAAGAAGGCGTTTTTTTTAACCGCTTTTATGACCTATTTGTGTTTTACAACATTTCCACATTAAAATCTCACAGAACCAGCCGGTATCTATTCAAAAGCGAATAATTTTCATTCACTTCACTTCACAAAACCGAGTACCTACTACGCAGTTCCCGTAGGACGTAATACAGTTTATCTCTGAATTAAATTCGTTCGCGAGAATTTACAGCACAAAATTCATACAACCCACTGTAATTTCGTAAACAGAGGCTCTTCCTAATCGAGGCTCTCCCGGAGTGCATCCGAATGGGATTATAAAAAGGACACGTCTGCAATTGCATTGGAATTTCAAATGAGTATATTTTTTTAGGCCGTCTGAGTGTTTCGCGAATTAAATTAGAGCCGAATAGTAAACTCAGTCTAGTCGGCTATTTCCGTACGTGCTCGTGTCGAGCAAATAAACTGCACTCAGATGAGCATGCCGAAATGTCATTAAAGTTTTAACGGATTTCAGTTAGGAATGTGAATAATTATGACGTCTGCTTGAGCTATTTCTGGAGTTTTTCATTGATCTTGCTGGATTATTCTGATGTACCTCCTGTCTGCTAGATTGTTATATTTTCATGGTTAATAATGTTTTTACCGAACCGACCACTATACCTACCATATAATTTGAATCTTCAAAAAGATAATGTTATATCTAAGTCATTTTCTTTTTATCTACATAAAATTAATATGTCTAACATTAATTTAAGTCGTACTTCATTGCAAATTCAAAAATTCGTATTCCGCTTTATACAGTGGACGTGCTGCAATTTGTATTACTTTGTCTTTTTTCTACCAGATAGATTAGGTATGTAGAAGCTGGATAAGTAGCACTATACGCTTACGGTACTAAAGACTTATTAAAGTTTATGAAAATCAGTGATTAATATTCTAAAATTTAAACGAGCATCAATAAATTCGTTCGGCCATTTCCAATTACGTAAAGTACCAAAATAATATTCATCAGCTCGTCCTAAATACTCAACCATTTTCCACTTAGGCTAGTATCAGACTATCAGTTGATCATACGTCTGCATTTCAAACAGGTTCTGCGTG
Organism: Agrotis puta; assembly: GCA_943136025.2. Lineage (NCBI taxonomy): Eukaryota > Metazoa > Arthropoda > Insecta > Lepidoptera > Noctuidae > Agrotis > Agrotis puta. The sequence goes on along the minus strand of OW964176.2, from coordinate 12,665,796 downwards.
ATATAGCGTTCAATATCGTAATTGACGTGCCAGCAACGTCCGGAGCCGTCCAAAGCCGGTCGGATTATTGCGACTGCCGGCGACTGTACAAACGGTCCGTTAGTATGTACTTGCTTATTTTGTATGGATTGTATTGAGTATAGTGTAGTAGATGTTGAGCTATGGTGGAGTGGTGTAAATTGTGACACGGTTGATGCATCGGTTAAGTGATTGACTGCTGCGGTACGCGTCGCGGGTTTGATTCTCGTTTGGAACAAATATTTCTGTGTTTTATAAGTATTTGTTTCGGGTCTGGCTGATTGTGTATGTGAGTTTCATGTTTGTGTATGCACAGTGCACGTAAAATATTTTTTTTTTGCGAATTGGTCATTCTGACATTCTCACAATGACGTAAGACGTAATAATAATATTTTAGAATGTCTCCCAATGACGATCCGGCTAATCATTGACCCGCTGCTAAACAAAACGGCTAGCGGTAATGTAATACGGCGATTTTTACAATCCACATGCGATAGATATATTACGTCACGTGAATGTTTGTAAATACACAAATGTGAAGTAAATTGCAGTATTTCATCCATAAATGCATTACAAGTACGTCTGCCATATCAGTAAAACACCGTCATACAATATTGGAATGGCAATAAAGACAGACGGCTCACGCTTATACAAACAATTCGCTAATTGATTGCAGAGGTGCGGGCTCTTCAGAACATTCAACAATTTGTTATATCGACGTCCAATATCCTAATTGATACGTCTGTAATACTGTGCCATCGATCTGTTGTAGGGATGGAGAACATTTTGTACAGTGATGTTCTTGAAGTTAAATTGTGTGGTGTGGGTTTTTTTACGCTTGGCTGCTAAGAGGGCGGTTGGTAAACTTTTTTGACGTTCTTGGAAAACAAAATGGTACTTTAGTTCCGAGTGTACTGTACCTTATGATGAACAAAAACGTACTTACATTTTTAGGTTTTGCATCTCTGAAAAGTAAACGGCCAAATAATAAGAATAAAAAAAACTAGTTTTTGAGAAATGTTAAAAAATTTACGTAATAAGTAAAAAACTTAATAAAGAAAACAAAATATATTAAAATTATAAATCTTTAAGGAATTACAATCATATTTTCGAGCTGCTTGGGGTTGAAAATCTAGGCCACTTGCGGTCTGACTACGCACAGCCTCTTCGAAGAGGTTTCAGAATTAGCGACTACCTACGTGACCGATGAAGTCATACAAAGTGGCGACGACGCTGCCAGTCTCTTGGGCACATTACCAGTTGACAACGTTGAAAGAGAGATTCGATACTCTTTGGTAGCTCATTTTATTAAAGTTATGTAACTGAATAATCAATTTAGTTTGAAGCCTGTTTAAAATGAAAAAAAAAGAATGTGGAAAATTAAATATCATCATCATCATCTCAGCCATAGGACGTCCACTGCTGAACATAGGCCTCCCCTTTAGATCTCCACATATACCGGTTGGAAGCGACCTGCATCCAGCGTCTTCCGGCGACCTTTATAAGGTCGTCTGTCCACCTTGTTGGTGGACGTCCTACGCTGCGTTTGCTAGTCCGTGGTCTCCACTCTAGTACTTTTCGACCCCATCGGCCATCTGCTCTGCGAGCAATATGGCCTGCCCATTGCCACTTCAGCTTGCTAATCCGGTGGGCTATGTCGGTGACTTTAGTTCGTCTACGGATCTCCTCATTTCGGATTCGATCACGTAGAGAAACACCGAGCATAGCTCTCTCCATAGCTCGTTGAGAAAATTAAATAAATAATGTGTTAATCATAAAAAAGAATCTAATCCAAACTGATCTTTTATCAGTGTTACTGGAAAAGTTTTCAGTTGCATGCCAATAGTTTGTCATCCCTGATAACTTGGTGCAGAATTGTGGATAGGCTTTTAGGTCATAAGATAAGGCAAAGGTATTGTTATGTGCAGGGCATCAATTTCACAGGTTTGATGACATCTTTGTGTTAGTGGAGTGGAGCGGTATCTATGGAATTGATTTGTGAGTTCAGAGGTCTATGCCAGCCAGTCTTCGTTATTATTGTCAGTGTTAAAATGTTTAAAATTAAATGCAAAGGTGTTGGTTGCAATTCAAAAACCTACACTCGTAATTAAGATACGAAATAAGTAAGTATTTAAAATATTAATTGTGGAGTTTCAAATATTTTATTAAACGACGATATAACTATTATGCTTGTAAAAACTACAAAAACTTTTCTGTTTTAACATCAAATAATGTTTATGTTTTTTAATAAAACGTTGCCCAACACTAGGAATTTTTCCAGTACCGTGTGTGCGTTTACAAACATTTGAACTCACATACGCAAACGGCCAGACCAGGAACAACTACAATATATCATACAAATATTTATTACGAGCGGGAATCGAACCCGCGACACGCATTAAAACAGTTAATGGCTTAGCCACGGCACCAAGCGTGTAAGGAGTGATCGTAGAAACTAAACCATTTCCCAATATTTGACAATTACCAAACCATTATGTGACCAAAGAACTTTCTAGAAAGTTAGATACAAGTTAAATTGAGAAAACAACAAACATTGGAAACTTGTAGAAAGGATATAATAGTGTAACCCATCGTTTAGGGCGAGAACGTAAGGGCGAGTAAAATATGTGACAGCGTGGACACGCTTCGCGGAGCGGGGAAGAAATGTAACCTTTTCAGACCTTTAATATGGATGAACATTGTTCTTGAGATACATTACATAATAAGTAGAATGAACTCTACCGTGTCAATGAAAATGTTTGCACACGTATTTTGACTGTGGATTTTAACAAAAATGTGAAAAGAAACCTAAATATATGGATGTGTAGCGAACATAATAACTGTCAACAAAAACGACACTAGCGCCATCTCTGCAACGACGGAAGAACTACATCAGAAAGATGTCTACATCGCGCAATCAAAGTTATCCGCGAAATTAGAACACATAGAACATTCCGACAATGAATGTCGGGCAGAAAGCCCACCAGACACAACACCCGTCTGGTCGGAAGGTACCTTCCTTTTCACCGTGGTAGTGAGGAACTTTCCACTCTGTTCCTCCTACCCCCATAACTGGTGACCCCGACGTGATGTCATCATTACCTTCCATGTCACCACGGTAGTGAGGAACTTTCCACTCTGTTCCTCCTACTCCCATAACTGGTGACCCCGAAATGGACGTCAAGCGCAACCTTCGAGCAACATGACGTCATCATCACCTGCATCACTTCCTCAAGCTCTCGAGCAACGAGTACCACAACCAGCCAGCCAGCTTCAAACGGGCATACCTGACCATCAGCATGCGCAGAAGGCGCATACCTGGTCAACACCCTCAACCTCATCGGGCGACCATGCTCCTGCACTAAGGCACATCTCAGCCAGTCGAGTGCGAATCCTCCTGGTTGTCATAGCCTTCACCTCGCGGCGCTTCCTCATCCGACTATGATGAATGCTACTCAGCGCCGGATCCCGACTCACTGGGATCTCGCTTCACCGCAGCAGACTGTTCCGACGCACCGTGAACCCTGCGGCAACTCTTCACCGCAGCAGACTGTTCCGACTCACCGTGAACCCTGCGGCAACTCTTCTCCGCATCGAATTGTTCCGACTCACTGTGAACATTGCGGCATCTACGACGACTACAATTGGCTTGAACTACGGCTTGGACTACTACTATCGACCTCCGGTCCCCGGAGGGGAGTGATGTAGCGAACATAATAACTGTCAACAAAAACGACACTAGCGCCATCTCTGCAACGACGGAAGAACTACATCAGAAAGATGTCTACATCGCGCAATCAAAGTTATCCGCGAAATTAGAACACATAGAACATTCCGACAATGAATGTCGGGCAGAAAGCCCACCAGACACAACACCCGTCTGGTCGGAAGGTACCTTCCTTTTCAGTGGGGTAGTCAGGAACTTTCCACTCTGTTCCTCCTACCCCCATAGATGTAACATTTGATGGTAAAGTTGGCGCAGTGGCTGAAAGAATGACTGCTGCGCTTTGTATCGTGAGTTCTATAGATTTCAGTACAGAACAAGTATTTTTATGGCTTACAGGTACCGGGTGGCGTACCGGGTCGGTTGTTTGTGGATGTGAGTTCAAATGTTTGTACATGCAACCACGATACAGGAGACATTCTTAGTTTGGGACAAGTTTATAAATTAAGAAAATCATGAAACCGTATTTCAAAACGTCAATAGATATCAGGGGGACGTCAGCTTAATGTTCAAACAAACTTTTCTAATAAAGATTTCGCCGGTGTGCGATCAAAAAGTCGATTCACGGTCTTCATTACGGGGTGCCAATCACATCGTCTCGTGTGAAATCATAACTCAGCAAGACGCCGACCCCTCTCGCTAAATCTTTGGGGAAGCTCCATCTATTGCGTTTAATTATAGCCCGACCCCAGCTCTCCACTACCTGAAGATCGTTAATCTTTCTTAAAGATATATACCCTGCCTTAGGAGAGGCTTGCGAGCTGTAAGCGCTTCATACAGCGCTGTACGTGTGCCTCGTCTAACAGCACAGTTTAACCTTTGCCGCTGTTTCGCTACATTTGCCGCAGGGCTGGATTTAGAATGTGTCGCGGTGGTATAAGTTTTCCGGGTTAATTTGTTATAGTTTTGACGTCGAGAGATATGAAAATTGTTTTATTATATATGCGTAGTAAAATGTTGGTTTAACATAGCTTGAGCAGCATTTCCTTTGTTTAATGGTTATGGCGACCAAAAATAAACTCAGTAATCGATACCACCTGGAAACTGGCAGAACGCCAGAACAAGGTGAAGCAAAAACGTAAAAAACTTGATTTATCTTCGACATGATATGGCCATTACTTAAGGCGGACTGCGCCAATCTAATCTAAATCCGTCCCTGGCACCAAATTGGAAAGTCTTTGAACTTTCCCCTCCGGGTATTAAGATGGGTACACGGCTTTACGTGTTCAAATCTCTGAATCGACGTTTATGTTTATTGATTAGTGGGACGAAGGCAGATTTCAATGAGCTCCATTAACCAATTTGGTTTGAGTTCAGACGGTTTAAAGTTTATAGTGTTCAGCTATCAAGTTGATTAGCTGACGTCAACTAATCCACTGCTTTGAAATTTTGATTCTAATTTGTGTAATGGTACGTCTTAAACCGTTGTAGTGCGTTATGCTTTTGCGTGAGATGTCTTCAGTTGAAAGAGTAATCATACGGTGTAAAGCCTTTGTCAATCAGACAGGCGAAAGCGAACCGGACCAAATCCGAGGTGATAACGAACCGATACGAGACGTCAAACTGGGTGCAGCGAACCGAGGTGTGGCATTTGTATTAGCTGGCTTTTTATGAACGACGTCAAACAGAGCTTTACCTTCGCCACGTCTCCGCATCGGATCGGTCACGCTATCAGATCGATTTCGCTTTTCTATGTGACTGGATTCAAACAATTCCATACATTACAAATAAAAACGCCTCGCTTCGCATTCGCCACGCCTCACTATGTGGAGATTGAGTCGGTTTCGGGTCATAAATCCATAACTTCTATGTTTTTATAGATTTGATGCTGATTTTTTTTTTGTGTATTCTTGAATAAATTTTCTTTTAAATAATATACAGTTTATGGATATAAACATATTTTTATTGTCTAAAAAAAATAAAAAAACTTGAAATGTTGTAAAATGTTCAGAAAAGTACGACTATCTTTAAGCAATTTGTCCTAAAATGTTGTAATAAACACAAATTAAACTCTTAAATTACTTTTGCTATTATTAATGACTACCATTTTAATAAAAAAAAAGTTATATAAAAAAAACACTGACTTATTCAACTAGCTTTAAATCGTTATCTAAAAGGTCAAAAGACTTTTTACTAGATACTTTTCTTATGGTCCGAAGTATATAAGTATAAAAGTGTTTGTAGAACATCTTCATTTGTGGCTATTCTAGAGCATTTCCTAGTATGATGAAGTCTAAATCGTTTGTAGTCTTTGTTTCTTGATTCCTGGGTATCTTCGGAAAGTTAGCCTTGGGGTAACACTGAATAATGGCGAATGACTCTTCCCGTGAATTAGGACTTATGGACAGATGATGGCATATGATACCACATATATTTATTAACATGTCTTTGTGCTGTATCCAGAGCAAACTGACCAAATTTTGTAGCATTAATAACTTGTCCACTTGACATAACTTAAAGTAAAACATAAAATCGTTTAATAATAAATTCCTCGTCCACAGCAGTAATTTCTGCACTGCAATGATAATTTTGAAAAATCTTCTAGCTGTATTACCATCATTGCTATTACCAGTACCTTGTTTAGGTTATCTATATATTTAAACCAAGTTCATCTCTGAACCTTCTTTTTACATATCCCTTCTTTTGCATTTTTCAAAGCCTAGGTTATTGGATATTAGGTAAAATTACTCGAATCCGGCAATGCAATGTCGATAGCCTATATTGAATAAGCATTTTCATCAACTGGTTTATTTTGAACTTTTTCTAATTTATTCATCTATATAGTGCATATAGCACCTGATGAAGTTTCTGACAAAACTTAAGCCACTTTCTGGTCAACCATGCTTAAAAATAATGTATGTTTAATTTTGATACCTTCTCCATTTATTGGATAAAGGTAGTGTAAGAGCGTCCTTTTCCAGCTTCAATTTCATTAACTACACTTCTAGTCTTTACAGGTGTCTCTTTTGAAAACTCTATTAAAATGGGACTACAAAATGTAACTGATGATGGGGACAGGGTTTTCCCACATAGTTTCCTTTTTATTAACATTTAAAAGTTCAGAGGCACTAATAAAACTATAAATAAATTAGTGTCAGAAATTAACGGTTTACGATATGTTTAATTGATAATTTATTATGTATGTGAACTAAAACATGGTGGAAAACACTCGATACATTATCTTAACATAAACCGTAATTAATAAAATATCACAAATAAGACCTATAACAAGCAAGAAGTCAAATAGCATCACCTACGTATTTGTTGGATTTTTTGCTTTTTTATGCTATAATAGATTAACATATGTTGTGCAACGAAATTGCAACAATTTTTTACTTTTTGTATTAGAATATTAAATTTCCTATTAAATATCATAACTTACAGACCTTCGGCAAATTTCGGCAACTGTCAAAACTCTAATTGAAAGTTTCAGATACGCAAAAATGATATGTCACGAGATAAATATTTCTAGTAAATATATTAACAACTATATGGCAATTTTATTCAAACTAGTCAAAAGTACATAGTATAAGCTTTCTGTAATGGTATAATAGTTGCATAGTTTTCATTGCTAAATGGCTAGAAAATAATCTTGAAAAAAATAAAAATTCAGATTGTTTTGTGATAGTTTAGGAATGATCGTATTTAGATGATCTTTTTTGTAAACCAGTACCGATCACATACATAATGTATATATAATATAGTAGATTAACTTCTTAGCTATAGTTCGAGGTATAATTCGAGTACCTGCGCCGATTTTTACAAAATGTATTTTTGGCCAGGCTCTCTTAGGCACCTCCACATAGTGCGCCTGTTTGACAAAGGCATTTAAGCCTTTGTAAAACAGGCGTGGCGAGTGGCAGGCGTTAGTGGAGGGGTTATGAAAAGGCAAAAGAATTGAGTGATGTTAGTTATAGGCGGTACGAAGTTTGCCGGGCCAGCTAGTAATATATGATGGTATGGATGGATGTGTGTTTGTTATTATAGTCTGGATTGGCAACTAGGATATTTTATATCCCGGAATTATAATCTCCTGGGACAATTAACGAACTGCACGCAGACGAAACCGCTGGCATCACCTAGTTAAATAAGTTTCTCTAGAAAAAAACACTACTAACAATCCTGATTAAAACACCTTAACTAGCCCAAACCAAATAAAACCCAACATTGACATTAAATCACTTTATTTACACTTGAAAGTCAGACAAACAAGTTTTTTTTTTAATTTGTTCACATTGGAGCACACGAGCGGTTGTCCTAGTCTTTGACACAAGTCGTACAAGAGCTGTGTACACACAGTAGGGACTGTCTGGACATTGCAAGCGCTAAGTAAATACTCCTGCATCGGCGTTCGCTTTCAATTAACGTAGTACCAGGTACCTGTACTCTCGAGTTCGGTATGGTATCTGCCTTTGATGTTCTCTCATATTCATCCAACTATAATGTGTAACTTGCTTTTGTGACTGTTCATTTTGAAAGCTAATTTAGTTGATGTGGTTGTAGGGGGCATTGATTACATATTGGGTGCAGTTTTGTATTCAAAGGGATGTTTGTATATAGTTCAGGTATACAAGTAATAACTATCAATACAATCTGTTGGCTTTTTTTTTATCGTGGTAAAAAAAAACATCAAATGAGTCCTCCCACACAGGGCAGGGCGGGAGAGACTATCAGACTTGTACTGACTAAAATTCACGGCGTCCTTCCATAGCCCTTTACGTTCCGGGGTTACGGTAATTCGTTAGTCCCGTTACCTCGGCAGGCTTTGGCCCTCTAAAGGGGGGCCCCGTCATTGCACTGACACTCATTGAGGCGCGCGTGCAACACAACGTGTCGTCGACCCGGGACAATCTGTTGGCTTCGAGAAAACATTGCTGCCTGTAAGATGAATGTCTGTATTACACAGACATTTCCAAAATCAAAGTACCAATTCAATAAAGAACACAATCCAAAACAAAATTGAAAAAGATTTACGTAACTTTAACATTTAATAACACGAAGGGCCTTCCAACGAGCTCCTAAAGAGACAACGACATAAATGTCCCCAACAAAAATGAAGATGCTTCCCTGAAACTGGAAGATTTATACACTCGAGGTCCTTTGAGCTTCAAACCGAAGACAATGGAAAGGTCTCGACAAAGTTATTTAAATTACGCGACAATTTTCTTGGGCCATAACGTTTAAGTGGTGGAGGCGTCGAGACCCAGCTAAATGAGGTTTTAAGCCGTCGTTTTCATGAAAAGGGATTCGTAAAGCAGATTTGAGGCAGACGTCGAGGCATGTACAAAAGCGGGACTCATCCCGGGATCCCGCGACCTGACAACTCTACGCGAACATTGCATTGTTTTACGAATATACTGTGGCTCATGACACTCCAAATTAAGCGAGACGAATTCTCGCCTTTTGTTCCCATTCAGATGGTTATTATCATTATGATACTTTCTGTTGAATTTTGCGCCATAAATTGGTATTTATATTGCGTTTGTTTTAAGTGGAGCTGAAGCTTCAATTCTGATTTCAATATGAGTTGGGCGACAGGAATGAAATAAAGGCTTAGCTTCATTAAATGTTTAATGTCTTGCTCAAGTGATAAGCGTCTCTCATTGTAACTGGGTTATGGCATAATTATCATGTCAATAAAAGATGGTGTGTTAATACCTCCTCTTGCGTAACAATTGAGTTATTTTAATCAAAGAAAATTATCTATCAATCCATTTAATTTAACTGAGGTCGGCTAGTTTAATCGGAATTCGAACTCATCTGAAGCAAGCATGCAGATTGGGCTCTACGGTGAACACTGACGAGAGTTGCGGCAGTCGGCTTTGAAACTGTGCTTTTTTTTTTTTTTTTTTTTTTATCGTGGTAAAATCATCAAATGAGTCCTCCCACCCAGGGCAGGGCGGGAGGGACTGTCAGACTTGTACTGACTAAAATCCACGGTGTCCTTCACTAGCCCTTTACGTACCGGGGTCACGGTAATCCCTTGGTCCCGCGACCCCAGCAGGCTTTGGCCCTCTACAGGCCCCGTCAATATGCTGACACTCTTTGAGGCGCGCGTGGAACACAACGCGCCGTCGACCCGGGCATGGTCCATGGTCGGACAGCGAGTCGCCCATTACTCGCTGCCCGCATGCCCGCGCCTACGGTGGCCGGAGATCATCCTGCGACGTCCGACGCCGTGGGCGTCTACCACTGCGGCTGGGGTGGAGGGAGGACGCTGTCCTCTCCCTCAGGCGGCCCGCCTCCTCCTTCACGAGCATGACTGCTTCGCAGAAGGAGGCGACCGCTTCCCACTCCGTCTCGCCCCGCAGCATGGCCTCGACCAATGCCGGGCGCGAGAGGTCTCCGCCTATCGCCGTCGTGAGGACACGGCGGTGCTCTGCCCAAGCGGGGCAGTCCTGCACCGTATGCTCCACCGTGTCCTCCGGACGATCCTCGCAGTGGTGACACCCAGGCGTTTCTTCCCTGCCTATCAGACACAGGAACCTCCCGAAACTTCGGTGTCCGGTGAGGACCTGCGTCATGCGGTAGGTCAGGACGCCGTGACGCCTATCCAGCCCCTCCTCAAAGAGGGGTCTTACCGCCGCGATTGCGGCGTGCCCAGACCTCGGTTGCGACAGTCGCTCCCTCCATACTGCCCCGAGATCGCGCCGGAGCTCTTCCCGCCGCGCCTCGACTTGTCGAGGCAGCGGGGATTCGCCCCGACGCTGCGCCTCCACGTGCCATTCATAGACGCGCTGGAGGGCAGTCGCCTCCAGATCCCAGGGCAGCAATCCTGCTAGGAGGTTGGCTGATTCGCCGGCGATCGTGCGGTATCCCCGGATCATCCGGATAGCCATGACCCTCTGGCATGCGACCAGCTTGAGTGGTCGCGTCCGGATGCTTAGGGCCCACACAGGGGCCCCGTAGAGGGCCATGGACCGCACGACACCGGCGTACAGCCTCCGGCAGGAGGCATTTGGCCCGCCGAGATTGGGCAGGAGCCGCTTGAGAGCGGCTGCTGCCCGGTTCAGCCTTGGGGCCAAATGCAGGAAATGCTCCCTGAAGTTCCACCGGCTGTCGAGGACGAGTCCCAGGTACTTCATCGTCCTCCCGACGCCGATGCGAACCCCCTCCACCGTAATGTGGGACTCTGAACGTGGCGCGTTCAGACGGCCATGAAAACACATGGCCTCTGTTTTGTGCAGCGCCACGTCGAGTCCCAACTGCCGGATCCTATCAGCGACTGTCGCTACCGCCTGCGTCGCCACGTCGGCCGCCGCCTGGTGCGACTCTCCCTCCGCCAGGACGAGCGTGACATCGGCGTAACAAATTACGCCGACGCCGTCAGGGAGGTCGCCGCGCAGCACCCAGTCGTAACCGATGTTCCACAGGAGCGGCCCCAGGACCGATCCCTGTGGAACACCGCACGACATCTCTCGCCGGTTCCACTCTCCCCGGTGACCGGGGTAGATGACGGCTCTGTCCGTCAGGTAGTCCTCGACTATACGACGGAGGTAGGTCGGCACCCGGTGATACCGGAGTGCCTCCCTGATGCAACTCCAGGGCAGGGTGTTGAAGGCATTGGAGATGTCTAAAGACACCCCCAAGACGACCCTGCCCCGGGAAACCGCATCCCCCGTCGTGAGGGCTCTCACGCGCGTGATCGCATCCACCGTCGAGCGCCCCCTGCGGAAGCCATACTGGCTCTCCGCAAGGTCCGGGCCCACCCGATTCAGGTGCCCGACGAGGCGGTCTGCAATTACTCTTTCAAAGAGCTTGCCCACCTCGTCGAGCAGCACGATGGGCCGGAATGCGGACGGAGAGTCCGCAGGGCGCCCGGGCTTCTGGATCAGGACCAGTTTCCCCGTCTTCCAACGAAGCGGGAACTGGCCCCTCTCCAGGCACGCGCCCCCCCAGTCGAGGCCCGAGAGTCCCCGAGGCCAGGACCCAGGCTTTTCCTGGCAAGCCGTCGGGTCCTGGGGCGGTATTTTTGGCTTTGAGCCGTTGTACCGCCACTCTCAGGTCTACCTCGGTCACCTCCGGAGCGTCGTAGACGTCGTCGTCGCTGTGGTCCGCGTTTGCATCAGCGTCAGGCACCGCCGGAGACGGAGCCATGGGCGGGGGAGTGTGCTCCTCCCGCGAGGGGAACAGGGCGCTCACCACGTCCTCCACGAACTGAGGCTGGAGACTCTGCGTTAACGGGGGAGCCCAGGGGCGGAGCTTCTCTCTCACCCACTTATAGGGCCGGCCCCATGGGTCCCCGTCCAGAGCCTCCAGCATCTCCTTGCGGGCCAATTCCTTGGCCCGCCAGATCTCGTCGCGGAGGGCGGTCTTCGCTGCCCTGTAGCCATCCTGCAGCTCCGTCTCTACAGCCACCGCATCCGGAGGTCGGGTGCGGCGCCTGCGGAACCTGGTGTACCGGCGTCGCGCGGCAACGCACGCCTCGCGCAGCGCTGCTAACTCGCGCGACCACCAGTACAACTGACGCCGGGCGCGTCCTAGCCGGACCCGGGGCATGGCCACGTCGCAGATCTCCGACATGGCCTCCTGGAACCACCCCGCCTCGTCGTTGATGTCGGCAGGCCTGTCCGGTGGTGACACCCAGGCCTGCACGATCGAGGCTTCCAGGAATAGCTCCCGGTCCAGCTGCGTCAGCGCCCATCGCGGACCACTGGGGTTCCGTCGGACCGGCGCGTCTGAGGTCTGGGCGGAGACGTCGAACCGGATATACCGGTGGTCGGAATAGGTCTCCACCTCCTCTACAACGCGCCAGTCTGTGACGCGCGGCGACAGGCCGGAGGTGGCGAACGTGATGTCCACCACCGAATCACCCGTCCACCGCACGCACGTGGGGACGGAACCCCGGTTCTCGATGACTAGGCCATGCGCCAGGGCCCAGTGCTCGAGCATCCTGCCCCGCGTGTAGTCCGTAACCCGGGAACCCCAAGCCACATTCTTGGCGTTGAAGTCCCCGAGGACGAGCGCGGGGAGGGAACCGAAAGCGACGACGACGTCTCCCAGCTCCGATAGGGAGTCCTGGAACTCGGCGATAGTTCGGTTCGGGGAGAAATAAACGCCTATAACGGCGATCTCCCCGAACCGTGCTGCGACGATCCCACGCCCTCTCTCGACGCGATCGAGGGGCGGGGGTACCGGCGGCGGCCGACGAGATGAGGGTCACCGAGCCGTTCAGGTCCGCCACCCAGTCATTCCTGGGCGGGACAAAATACGGCTCGGCGACCACGGCGACATTTATCAACCACTGCGCCATGCTCTGGAGCAGGAGGTCCTGAGCAGCGGCGCAGTGGTTGATGTTCGCCTGGAGGAAGCGCAATGGAGCCATTAATCGGAGTCCATTGCAGCCTCCTCCAGGGCCCTCGACGAGGGTGCGGCCACGGCGGCAGCGGCGGCGGCGGCATTGGCGGCGGCGGCGGCGGCAGTGGCGGCGGCGGCGGCAGCAGGAGCTGCGGCGGCGGGAACGGCGGTAGCAGAGGGCCTACCTCTGCTCCTGGTTTTAGCGGGCGGGGCGCAGGACTTGCCCCCTGCCCGGTGATCGGCCGGCTTGCCAGCCGCCGCACATGCGAAGCAGTGCGGCGGGGCCGTACACGAGCCGGCCTTGTGTCCGGGCTGACCGCAGCGGAAACAGTTGTCGCTGCGGTCGACCTCCGAGGTGCACATGCATGCCGCGTGGTTACCCACTTGGCAGCGGAAGCACCTCAGGGGCCTGGGCTCCAGCAGTTTGACCTGCGCCGAAACCCACCCAACCAGGAGCCTTCGGCCCTCCTGCAGCTTTTTGGCCGCCGACACGGGGCAGCTGACCGTGATGGTCTGCAGCCCCGCGTAGTCAGGACGCAGGACGCCCGCCCTCACCTGGTCGGGAGGGCACCCCCCAGTCCCGGCAATGGCGGCCACCACGTCCTCCACCGTCACGGAGTCGTCCAGACCCAGTATGCGCACGTCTGCGCGCCTGGTGGGTCTGGACACTCGGGCCTCCTCCGCATTTAGGGACGCTCTGAGCCGTTCGGCCAGAGCGTCAGCGGTGGGGCCACTGGCAGCGCCGGGGACCTCCAGCATCCGAGCCCCCGTTGCGGTGACCCGGTAGCGGAGACCGCCGACGATGCCGAGCTCCGTGAGGTTCACCGCCTCCTTCGCCTTCGCGAGCACGTCGCGGTATGATACGCCCCTCTTGACCGCTTCCGGCTGCAGTGTTATGACCACAGCCGCGGTCTTGGGGGCGCGCAATCGTGCCGCGACATCGCGATCCTTGCGCCGCCGCCGCCTCTCCTTCCGTCTTGAGGTCCTGGCTGCCCCATCAGCCCTCCTCTTCTCCCCAGCCACTTGCCAATCGGCGTCGGCCGGAGGAGTCTTTGGAGGGGGCTGCTGGTTCCCGGCCTTTGCCTTCGCCTTTTTGGCCGCCTGTGCCGGCCCCGCAGGTGTCGGTGTCGGAGGCGGCTTTGACGGGCCCGGTTTCGCCTGGCTAGGCTTTGCCGGGGCCGTCTTCGCCCTCGCAGGGGCCGTCCCTACCGGGGCCGTCCGCCCCGGGGCCGTCTTCGCCTGGGGCGGCTTCTCCGGCGGGGGGGGTTTGGACGCGGCCGCAGCCGCGTACGAAGACGCCAGCGGGGGCCGCAGCACGCGGCTCTCCAAAACGGAGAACCGCTGCTGGAAGGCGGCCAGCTCCTGCCGCACCAGGGTGAGAACCGAGTTCTCCCCCGATGTGGGCTGGCCTTTGTCCTTTGCGCCCCCCGGTGGCGCCTCCCGGCGGCCTGCCTTCTGCAGGCCGGCCAGTTCCGTCTTGAGATGGAGGTTCTCCTTCTGGAGAACCTCCATCGCGGCCGTTAAGCGGACGACCTCCGCCCGCATTTCGGACATTTCGTCCGCTCCCGACGTCGCGGGCGGAGCCTGGCCGAGGCTGGCCGCCGCCACTGCCGCCATAATTTTGGCAGTGGCTACGCCTGCGGCGCGATCCTTCGTCGCCCGCTTTCCTGGGTTGGTGGAGGCCAGGCTGCGGACGGCTGCCCTCACCGCCTCCTCCATGGTGGGCTCCTCTTGGCACCCTCTACCGCCGGTCCTGCCTCGGCCTTTACCCCGAACACTAGTCGGGATCTTCCGGCTCGAGGCAGGCTCGTCGTCCGACGACAACGAATGGGGCCGCTTGAGGAAGCGTTTCCTCCTCTCGGCGGCCCCCTTTCCTCCGCGCCCAGAGCCAGGACTCTGAGCGCTCATGGCGTCTGACGCGCTGTCGGACTCCGACCTCGAGGTGGGCGTCAGCACCATCCTTTTCTCCGTTTGAGCGGCACTCTGTGCCCGCTCCGTCGGTGCCGGTGAGGCGGACGTGCTGGACAAGTCCAGCGACTCCACCTCACGGGCACGTGAGCCTCCCTGGCTCTCTGCGGCGACTGCCGGTTGTTGGGGGGGATGTTTTTTAATTTTCTCCATAAGATTCCCACGATTATGGGGGATAATGGTCCACCTGAGCAGAGACCCCTGTACTCAGGTAAGCCTACGACATTTATTACTCGCCAGAGGGTCGGCCGGTACCCTGGCGAGGGTAG
The DNA here is from genome assembly GCA_943136025.2 of Agrotis puta. Classification (NCBI taxonomy): domain Eukaryota; kingdom Metazoa; phylum Arthropoda; class Insecta; order Lepidoptera; family Noctuidae; genus Agrotis; species Agrotis puta. The sequence continues at coordinate 12,650,520 of OW964176.2, read as the reverse complement.
CACTAGCGACTGATTTGTTCAAAAGAACTCCCGTCAGCCATACATCTCCTCGCGGTGCTCCGCCGCTTGAGATTCGGGGTGACTTTTTATAGAGGTTTTCTACCTCGCGGCCCGGGCGGTTAAGCCAAGGCCCTCGACCCCCGTCGAAGGTCAGAGACGTGATCCTGACAATCTTCGGGGCTACGAGAATAGCGGTGGCAAGAGGAGGTGGGAGTGCAATACCTTCTCCTGCCTGCCCGGCGGCAGGGTAAGTGCACGCCGTGCCCGCTCTTGCTCCAACCACTGTGCCCTCTGCTGAGCAGAGGGACACGTGGTGGAGCGACGCGACAGGACATTGGCATACGGACAAGGAGACCCCATAGGGGAGTACTTGCCCGCATCCCGGGGCGCACCGTCCCGAGAATCTGGGCTTCCCCCCGGACGTATCCGGAAAGGAACTTCCAGCCTCGGGCACTCGAGGAGGTTTCCTGTCCTTAGCACCCCTTGAAACTGTGCTTAGCACAATATAAGTACGGGCAGGCCAACGTAAAATTAACTTTATGAACACAATTCTTTTTGGTGCAACGAACTGTCGATAGTTTTTGTTTTTCTTGCATTTTCCAACATGCAATTTTCATAAAAACCTATACATATAAACGTCTCATATAAAATGAAATGAATGATAATTTGGGAATCTCGTCGGGATGGTTTGTAAGTTTAGCTCTAGACAAACATGCAATAACTATTGTTTACGGAGACATTTTTATGACTATTTCAAATTGGAAGCACTTTTATTGACTTTTGGAATCTCGAATGACTTTTGGAATCGTCTGCATTATTATGTTGATCTTTTCTATTAATTCGTTCGTCTGTCAAAAATAATATTAATCGAGAAAATTGTCTGTGGCGGCAATGTCCTCCCAACTCTCAGGATTATATAAAAAAAGACTATTCATACATATTCACAAATAATACCTTTAACGGCACGGTTGGTACAGTGGCCGAGCAATCAACTGCTGCTCTGAATGTCGCGGGCTCGATTCCCGCACGAAACAAACACATGTATGATCTACCAGTAGTTGTTCGTAGTCTGCCTGCTTGTGTATGTAAGTTACAATGTCTGAAAACACATCAAAAAATTCCATTTTGTTACGGTAGATTATATTATGATTTATTTTTCTTTTTAGATTATTATTATAGGGTATTTCTGTCAAAAGAAAACACACAACAAAGATTTTTTCTTGACAGAATTTATTTACTTTTATCAACTTATGCTAGTGATCACAAACGTTTTTTCTATGTGCATACGACACAAGAGAAGTTCCTAGTGTGGAGCAGTGTTACATAAGAGAAATTCCTAGTGTGGAGGAGTATTAAAAAAAACTATTTGCATTCCAAAATCTTTCATTCTCAACACACCTGTCCCACACTCACACCGACGCGACGTCTGTCCTATAAACACAAGCCCAAGGCGACCAACAAAAGATCGTGCACAACGATATACGGTGTGCATCGCACCTTTGTCTAATCCTTTGTTGTTGTTCTTTGTGTTAATTTATAGCACTATCTGTAGAATGTTGCGGTTCGCAAGAATGTGATCGGTGCTATTAGTTTGTTGGGCGCTTTCATCAGGAAATTGTTCTGTTATATCGGTGGTGGATTTTTAGTTTTTTTATATGAAACGGATTTCTTATACGTACGTCTCTTTCCCTGGCAGATTTTATAAGGAAGATTGTATAATTTTTTTGTTTTGCTAACATTGTCCCACTGTTGGACAAAGGCCTGCCCCAAGTCCTCCACGGTATACTATTTTATGAATTAGTAAATAGGGTTCATTTAAATTTCTTTTCCGTAATATCATGTCAATACAGAAAAGCTCTAGTGACAGTGGGTCACTACAATTTTTCCATATTATATTTAAGTTTTATACAATTACGCGGGCATGCGGGCAGCGAGTAATGGGCGACTCGCTGTCCGACCATGGACCATGCTAGGGTCGACGGCGCGTTGTGTTCCACGCGCGCCTCAAGGAGTGTCAGCATAGTGACGGGGCCTGTAGAGGGCCAAAGCCTGCCGGGGTCGCGGGACCAAGGGATTACCGTTACCCCGGTACATGAAGGGCTATTGAGGGACACCGTGGATTTTAGTCAGTACAAGTCTGACAGTCCCTCTCGCCCTGCCCTGGGTGGGAGGACTCATTTGATGATTTTACCACGATAAAAAAAAAGTTTTATACAATTAATTTGTAGCTCAGAGTAACATATAACTGGATGCCATGCATGTTTTGAAAGTCAGTCAACGCAGAGGCCTGACACCTTATAAATAATGCACCCTTAATTTACTTTAAGCATAACATTTGATACACTATCTTCAAAAAGTTATAGATCAGTATCCAGTTTCGAGAAAAAACAACAGCTTGCATGCTTTCACTATAAAACAAGAAAGCAATCGAACTTAAGGCACAGTACTTATTGTTCATTACACCTCGTAAAAGTTAATTGAAAATAACTAAACCAATAAAATCAACTTAGTGCTGAACCATTATTGGTACCATTTAACACTTATGTTCCATTATAACTGAGCCAAAGTGGCATTTAGTCGCAGTTTCCTTAGCCTCAGTCCCTTAAGCTCTAGGTAGCCTTTTAAGGAAATAACCCACTTCATAGTCACCATCTTTAATTTGACTTCGCTTGTAGCTTTCTTGATGTTATAACAGGGAATTTATAACTTATTTGACTTTACAGGTTTTGTCTTTATCGTGGTAAAATTATCAACTGAGTCCTCCCGCCCTGGGCTGAGGGAATGCCTGACTCGTATTTACTAAAATTCACGGTGATCCTTCAACAGCCTTTTACGTTCCAGGGTCACGGTTACCTAATGAACCAGACGGCCAGCTTGACCCTGTAAGAGAGCCCTAACATACAGGCTTTGTCTTGAACATGCATTGGGATGAGCTTGTGTACTCTAAGTTAAATCTATGGTTTGACAGCTAGCGTGGCTAATGATGTTGCATCAATGCATTGTAAGGAAATCTGAGGTTCCGTGTAAAGAAAGTTGCTGCGAAATCTTCTTTACACCGAAATAATTATTCCAGTAAGAATATAAACCTCGTTAGCCAGTCTACTTATAAGTTGCTAGCTTATGCCCAACTTCGTCTACTTGGTACTCGAAATTTATCCCTCGGGAATATAGTATCGGGATGAACCAAATATTATTGAAATCCATTCAACTGTTCATTCATCCTCACATTTATAATAAGTAGTACAACAAATAGGTAAACTATGATACAGTGCATATCTTTCAAACTGCTAACGTGCAAGCATTTTGTTAAAGGCAGTTAGTTTTAAAACATTGTACCAACAATCAAATAAAATGCAAAGAGAAGAATACAAGATTCAAATCAAGACTACAAAACTCCGTCTCAAAACGCAGTTCAAAAAGCGCGAGTTTTCATGAAATATGAAACTAGATAAAGCATGTAGTCCCCGAATAGTTTCCAAAGAAATGGTCGTAGTTTACTCTAATGCGATACACTCCGTCATCGGTCCTTATCTAACCGAATATATAGTGGGTTCTTCAGCTATTAATCAAAGACTAGTTTCAGCGGAAAAATGTTTGGAGTTCATAATTCTGTCGCTTCGATAACATCTCGACGGATGAACACGATTTATTGAACTGTTTGATGTTTGTCTGTGGTTTTGATGGAGCTATAAATACTGTTGAAGGGATAACCTTTGAGTTTATGGTTAAATAAAAAAGTAAAAAAAAAGTGAGGTTCCAAGGAACGGTCTCGCTGTACCTACTGGCGGACACATTTTTTTTTTTAACTTGGTAAAATCATCAAATGAGTCCTTCCACCCAGGGCAGGGCGGGAGGGACTGTCAGACTCGTACTGGCTAAAATCCACGGTGTCCTTCAATAGCCCTTTACGTTCCGGGGTCACGGTAATTCGTACAGTCCCGCGACCCCGGCATACTTTAGCCCTCTGCAGGCCCCGTCACTATGCTGACACTTCTAGAGGCGCGCGTGGAACACAACGCGCCGTCGACCCGGGCATGGTCCATGGTCGGACAGCGAGTCGCCCATTACTCGCTGCCCGCATGCCCGCGCCTACGGTGGCCGGAGATCGTCTGGCGACGTCCGTCACCGTGGGCGTCTACCACTGCGACTGGCGGACACATAAGGAAGTATTTTAGGACATACTTCTAGTAACAGACGGCCGTTTGATACTTTCTCATGCATAACTACTAATCGTCTTATCACAAGAAAGATAAACATTTATTGAACACTTGTCTAAAAAACTGTCAACATCAAACCGACATTTCACGTTGATAAAAGGGTCGTTTTGCAGTTACTTATTTTAGACAAGGTTTCAACAGGTGTTTATCTAATTGTGGTAGGCTAGCTTATACCTATGGCTATCACGAGCTCGACCATGGATAAGCTTAGGAAGAAATGGAGAAACAGGAGTAGGTATCACAAAAGCCACAAAAGTACGACACGTCAGAGCATTAGTGTTTCCCATATTTCTCTACGAAGGAGCTAATAAATGGAAATGTTTTAGGGAAAGTGAAAAACATGCTAAGGAAATGTCTTACTAGAGGAGAATGCTTGATTCAAGGAGCTGTCTGCAAACTGAAAGGGCCGCTATAGGGTTAAGCACCTTTCGGGGCCGCGGGGTCTGTCTTTACAGGTTACCTTGATCCTGAAACGTATAGCGCTATGGAAAGAACATGGTGGATTTCAGTCAGTATGAGTCTCACGCTCCACTTAGGGTAAGGCGACTCATTTCATGATTTAACCACAAAAGAAATATGTAATAAGTAGTTTCCTTGTACCATTGTAGATGGCGCCACTATGATTACTAGAAGCATTCAGCTATCGCTTGTTTAAGGGTAGTATTTAAACGCAAATCAAAAAATATCCTTTTTCTATGCAATAAGATTCCGAATTCCCATCAAAATTACTGATTGCACAGCAAAATATTCAACTCAAAATATCACTAAACACACTACAATTTATTTTTGCAGCGTACAGCGATTTTTTCTAAAGCAAAAGCTTTTTCATCAATGCACAGCTAATAATCTTAATGCACATTATACATGTTAACTCTTTTTCTTTTAAATATAGCTTCTATTTTTATATTATTTACAGCAGTTTTTCTAAATAAAACAGCATTTTATTAGTCACAGTCGTCTTATTATTTATTAATTACCACATAATGATCTCAGCAAAAAAAAAAAATAGATACAATATTGTAATTTATCTACTATTATGCTATTAATCCTCTATAAAAGAACCTATAACAATTAGCTTATTGCCAACATTAAAACACTCAATGATATAATGATCATTATATCATCCAAACGCGTGTTATAATGAATTTCAAAAAAAGAACATTCTCATGCAATGACATTTTCACCACCAGATCGCTAAAATTTTGAAAAAAGAACAACTCGTCTTATCGTGTTATATCCCGCCATTTTTTCACTCGAATATGGTATGCGAATATGGTATGTTATGAGAATCTTTTATAGAGGATTCACAGCATGATTGTAGATAAAGTCTTGTATGCAACCGTTATAATTAGGTATTAAAACACTCATGTGATACTATTATCACACTCGGCTACGCCTCGTGTGATAAACCCACATTCGTGTTTTAATACCCTTGATTATACAACGGTTGCATAAATAACTATTATTGAACTATTAAAGCGGGTCTTGCTTTCGCGGGGCGTCCACGCTTCCCAGCATGTCGACGGAGCCCCGCTTCGCGGGGCTCCTACTTCTGGGTGGTTTAAAAAAAAAATAACCACGAAGAGGATGGCGGGGTCTTTCAGACCCCGCCATCCTCTTCTAACCTAAATTGTCCGAGTCGGGGTGCCAGCGTGTACTTACTGGTTAATATTTATTTATTGATTTATTTATTTATTGAATACATTTAGTACAGCTTAAAAAGCCATTAACACTAAATTAAATGATCCTTTCATTCTGTCTCCTCACAGAATCGCAGACATTCTAACATTATCGTCTTCCATTCATCAGCAAACAAGTCCAATCCAGGGTTGGTCTCCACGAGCGCGTTAATATGCGACTGGGATAGTTATTTTGCTATGAAATATGGAAAATTTGCTGTGCAGTCAGTATTTATGCTATGAATGTAGTATTTTTGTACAAAAATAAATTTAACTGTATTGCATTATGAGAAAAAAAGTAATGTCATATTGATGTATAATTTTGAATTATCTGCAGTTTGAGTTTTGTAAAACATTTAGTTTATTTGTGGTGAAGTAAGTTATTTGATGTAAAAAAGAATATAAATGATGAGTATGTATTGATAGGCGATTATTTATTTGATATGCAATTTATAATATCCCCTTGTTTAACAACCCAATAATATAAAAAGCTAAACTATACAAAAACTACACATTCGTGACTACTGATGTTATCACAACAGCGCACATTAAATATGTATAACAGTAATATTTAAAAAAAAAACGAGGTTATTTGCTAGCGGTCATATATTTTCCATGGTTGACATTTATTCGTTTATGCATAGGGATGGGTTTGTGTGCTCTACGTTTAATCTATGGTTTGACAGCTAGCGTGGCTAATGATGTATGATTGTTAGAGTCTTAGCCCGTTCGTACACAACACAACGCGACGCAAGTCTCCGATACCTAAAGTCGTAACTTTGGTGTCTAGGCGACTATCGCAATACAAATCCATAGAGGTTCTTATACAGGCACGCGTCAATGGATACCAAAGTCGTTAAGTGTCCTTAATTTTGATTAAATAAACATCGATTACACATTTTACTGGGGTTTTTGGGTTAGGGTCGCGTTCGACTAGTTTCCGTCCTGATGCACATATAGACAGTAAGAAGCCAGTTAACGACATGGTTAGATAAAAAACATCCAAAGAATTTCAGAGGAAAGCCATTTGTGTCTAGGTAGTTGAGTTTTTTGTTGTTTAATTTTTCCATATGTGTCTAGTTTTTAATCTTTTGTGCTTAAGTTTATAATTCGTATCTAATAAGGTGTTTTATTTTGACATTTTTATATCTTATATTATTGCAATTATTGTCTATCACCTCATCAACGTAAATTACGTTGATACCTACCAAGATAGCACAGATAATAATCTCAATACCATTCATCGCTAATCCCTCGCGATGTGACATCAATGCACGGACATACTAGTGATGTAACGAATACTCGCTTTCGTATTCATATTCGCAAGAAACGATCGATACTAAAGTATGTGAATGTTTTTGAAAAATAAGTTTTGTACTAGACTTAAATAAAAAGCCCTTTAGAAATTACAGATTTTCTTTCATTCTATCTCGGCTTGGCTACGTTTGGTTTAAAAATGACTGAAACCAAATCTCGCATATCTATCATTTTAATGATTGAGAGTCAATATTTGCATATTTCTAATATTAGAAATGAATATTCGCTTCCACATTTGCATTCGCGAAAATGTAAAATCGAACATTCGTTACATCACTAATACATACATACTAAACACACCTACCAAATGTACGTACGTACTTACATTTGGCATCAAGTGTAATACGTACTCGGTTCGAGTGGGGTTGAGTACGCCTGTGATTATCGTTGCCCTTAAAAGGTATCTCGAGATTCACTTAGTGATAATGAGCTTTTGTTACTAATACGAGTAGTTTGGAATTTATTTTTAGTTTTTCCTTGTTCGGTATCAAGGACCGCTTGTGCCACAAATGACTGAATACAGTTAGCGCTAAACTGCAAAAATTGTATGCCGTAAATTTGAAGATGGCGGACATTTCATTTGAAATGTTGGCTGGCTTTTAATTTGGCCAGAGACTAAAAGTTGCCATACAATGTGGGAAGGTCTCCAGTCACTTGGGCTGATGGCGTTGAGGAGCTTTTTGACGCTCTTTGAAAGTTTAGGTTTATTTATTTAACTTTAGTCATATATGTTTGTCAATAAAGAAAGTATGTATGTACATATGGAAAGATTGTGATCGTAGGAAAAGGCAAATTCAATGTCAATTTCAAAAATATAGATTTTTATTTTGTTTTTTTCATCTCATTTTCACTCCTAGGGATTCGTGACTCTGAATGAAAATAATGGTCTAAATAATTTGATTGTGTAGAATTTAATTAAACAGCGAAATCCATTAGGGAAATCTAAATAATTTGGTACATTTATATCGTACATAGTATACTTTAATTCCGTACTCTATTTCAAATATAAAAATCCCAAAATCGCTAAAAAGCTTTTACCAAAATTGGTGTCAATTTTGTTTTAAACTCACGTTTGTCAATAGCTCAAAAGCTCTGAATGATGGTTTTCTGTATCAAATACGTGTGTATTTTCAGTAACTGAAGTGGGTTTCAAAGAGAATGAAATATCGGGTGTTTGTGATCATGATGAATACTTGACATCCGATGAATTCACGTCGCGGGACTGTAGGCCTTAGAGAATGGATGGTACAACTTTGTAGTCGAAGGTTCGGTGTTATACAACTAGATGATGTAACAATCAAATGAGTTCTCCCGCTGTAAGTGGAGCCGAAGGGGTTGTGAGATTTTTACTGGCTAAAACTCCAGACTAGTTCTTGCTTTCACTTGCTTTTTGTGTTCACGGTATTATGCTGAGACATTCCTGTAACAGAAATTTGATGGTAAGGCTTAATATGCTCACTCGAATGTCTCGCTGATGGTGGCGCGTGTGTCGGATCATTTATTTCCCTTCAAAATGGTTGATCTGAGTGATGCTGATGCGGGCGTTTGTGTAGAATGTGAGTTTGAATATTTTTAATGCACTATACACACTATACAGTAATAAAAACTTGTAAATAAAAAACCATGAACTCCATAAGCCTCTTTTTTGAATTTGTGAACAACTCCATCAATTGTTTGATTACAACGTTTGTGCGCGATTTGTGGCAAACTACTTTTTTATACCTAGTTCAAGCTTTTTAGCGATAAAACTTAGTATATAGAAACATTTATTGTTGCTACAATATGATCCATTTTTTTGTTGCACGGAACTTTATATCATCTTCACAAATAAACCATATATGAGCAGTTGCGAGTCATATTAGAGCAATCCAGCAGGCGTACTCGTATCAGTGCCTGAGTTTAGAACTCGTTATCGTGTGCGAGCTTCCCCGAAGTTTGCCGAGGCCTCCCGACGTCTCCCGAAGCTGGCTTCTTCAAATGCTTTGTCAAACTTCGACCTGCCACCCGGTAGATAACCGGCTTGCTTTTGTTTCCAACTAACTTGTCACTTGTGTTTCTTTTTCGATGATTTTTGTTGTTTCAGTTAGTTAGAAAGTGCTTTAAAATGTTGCTTTAACATTGTTTCGTCGGGTGAGAACTTTTGAGTGCTTAATTGTGAGCTATATCCCAGTTTAAGGTCCCGTAAAAACTTTTATGTTATTATTTTTATTTTTTATTCAAAATGGGTTTTTTCTTTTTTACGTGGTAAAATCATTCAATGAGTCCTCCCATCCAGGGCAGGACAAGAGGGACTGTCAGATTTGTATTGACTAAAATCTACTGTGTCCTTCAATAGCCCTTTACGTTTCGGGCCCACGGTTACCTGATAAGACAGCCCCCGGAAAATGGGTTTTCTCATGGCCTCGATCTAGTCCAGAAGTAAAAATTGGGCCTAGGAAAAGAAACCTCCACGTGCGCCCGTGGACTGGAGTTCCCCTTCGGATACGTCCGGGGGGAAGACCAGTTTTTCGGGCCGGTGCACCCTGGGATGCGGGCAAAAACTCTTTTAGGCACTGTGTGCCTAAGGGGTCTCTTTGCCCGTATGCGAATAGCCTGTCGGGTGGATGCTCCAACGCGTGTCCCTCTGAACAGCAGAGGGCACAGCGGCGGAGCGGGCTTGCGGACGGTGAGTAATGGGTAAGCTCGCCGTCCGACCAAGGACCAAGCCCGGGTCGGTGGCGCGTCGTGTTTCACACGTCACCGACGGGGCCCCTTACGGGGCTAAATGCCTACTGGGGTCGCGGCTTTTTTCTTAATCCAGGATACCGCGGCCCCGGAACGTAAAGGGCATCCGAAGAAACACGGGTGGATTTTAGTCAGTAAGAGTCTGACAGTCCCTTCCGCCCCGCCCAGGGCGGGAGGACTCATTTGATGATTTTGCCACCCAAAAAAAAAAAAAAGGTCTGGGCTAAGAAACTGAAATTCACGGAACATAGAAGAACAGGGGACAGGGGACCTTGGTGAGGCCAGATCCATCGAGCAATATTTAACTAAGCATTTTCTTTTACTATTTTAAAATCTTATCCATCATCATTTTGCGGAATTTTATCAGCACACAATGATCAGTGTGCTGATAAAACTGTTTTTGGATTATTGTGCTCATGTAAGTATCTGTTGAATATTATCCGATGTTATCACATAATATTCAACAGAATCTTATCTGTATAAGATATGATACCTTTTTCTTTAGCGTGGTAAAATCATCAAATGTGTCCTCCCACCCAGGGCAGGGCAGGAGGGACTTTTTTTTTTTTTTTGTTGGGACAAACCCACCACACTATTCCCTAACCACTGCAACTCCTGTAAGCCAGAATCAACAGTGGCAACCAACCAGAAAAGCGCCGAAACAATGAAGCTCGACGTGTCCCAGAGAATGAATTTACCTGTCTTGGATCCTGCAACGAAATTAATCAGAAAAGAATAGTGGAGGAGTAGGAAAAAAATATATGTTTCCACTTCCCTCCATGCAAGCAGGAGACAGAACAAAACAAGGCCAATAGGCACAAAGGGACATTACAACTGGGAGAAGCCCAGTTGCCTAGCACCACGGGTAAAATGACTACTAATATTAATGGGTCCTAAATTGTGAGCTGCTAAATTTGATTCCAATAATAGGTATGGCAAAAACGCTTGAACGCACGAAAGTTTGTTCGAGTTTCCACAAGGTCCGAGTAGTAAATGACTCCAGATGTAGTCTGAACAGTGTTCAACATAATATTACGTTCGTTCTGCCAAAGAATACACTCCCATAGAATATGATGTGCTGATTGTTCATATTCACAGTCAGATGTCGAACATTGACAAAAAGGCGAGGGAACAAGCTTGAAGGAAAATAATTTACTTTTAAAGTTACCATGTCCCGTGAGAAATTGGGCAACACAGTGATCCACCTCCAGCCACGTCCTAGCCAGCCGCTCACGAACGGATGGAAAGAACTGGTGGAGGTGCCGCCCCTTGATAGAATTATCCCACCTACTTTGCCATTCGGATAAAAGATCCTCCCAGACATCGCTCTGGGGTTTGAATAATCTAGATATCTTATCACGGTCACGTTGCGGTAGAAAATCAGCATCAGTGGTCTCCCGTGTGGAAAAGTACATTGCAGCACGTCGCTGCACTTCAAGATCGACTGGAAGAACACCAGCAAGTACCGGTAAAGCTTCAGTACTGACGGTTCTATACGCTTTACTTAAGAATAATAAAGCCAAGCGTTGGCTTTGAAGCAATTTACGTCGTGCCGCCCCTATGGTGGCCCTATCGGCCCAAACAGGTGCTCCATAGCACATACAGCCCAAGTAAGTAGCACCATAAATAGTTTTTAAGGTTAAAAAAGACAGACCCCAGGTAGATTTGGATATTCTCGTTAGGGCATAAAAAATATTTTTAGCTTTTTCACCAACTGTTTTTATATGTTCTATGAATGTGAAATTCCTCTCTAAAACTAAACCAAGATAGCACACCGATTTCTTTCTCTTAACGGGAACATTATTAAATTTAATACTAGGCCACGATTTAAGGTCACCTTTTAAAATGAGTTGATAGGTTTTATGTGGTGCAAAGGTCAGACGGTTTCGATCGCCCCACTGTGATATTAATCGTAGGCAAGTGTCAGCCAAATTCTCGAGTCCAGCACGAGTACTCGACTGAATGAGCAGAAGGCCATCGTCCGCATAACCAGTTAAAGAACAACCACTTGGAAGTGGAATCGCGAGGAAATCATCGAAGCCTAGATTCCATAAATAAGGACCGATAACCGAGCCTTGAGGACAGCCCATGGTAAGAGGTTTCGACATGGAATGATGTCCGAGTTTAAGTTTCGCGGATCCATTAGAAAAGTACGAACAAAGAAGATTAAATATATTATTATAGCAGCCACGAGCTTTTATTTTAAGTAGTAGCATTGGCCACCACGCGTTATCAAAGGCCCCGGAAATATCTAGAAAGATTCCAACTACGTACTTGTGCTTAGAGGTATTAACCATTTTTCTAACAGAAAGTGCCGCGTCAACGGTTGATTTCCCGATAGTAAAACCGAATTGATTTTTATGGAATTTAGGCCCGTCCCGTAACAATCGTGCTGTTGACGCTCCAGGAGCTTTCCCAAAGATGGTAATAATGTTATGGGCCGGTAGGACTTAGGGTCATCTGGTGGCTTGTCGCCGCTTTTAGGTATTATTCGTATAAAGCCATGTCTCCATATACGAGGAAAAACGCCTTCAGAAATACACCGTTTGTAAACAGTTAATAACGCGTCACCCGCTGTTTTACACGCTTCCTTTATCATACGATTAGATATTTTATCTTCTCCTGATGATTTGTTAACGGGCAGTCTCCGAACAATATTAATTAATTCGTCCGTGGATGGAAGGTCTGACGCTGGTGATTCAGGCGGGACTGTTGCAGGAGGCAGGAGGGACTGTCAGACTTGTACTGACTAAAATCCACGGTGTCCTTCACGAGCCCTTTACGTACCGGGGTCACGGTAATGGGTAAGTCCCGCGACCCCAGTAGGCTTCGGCCCTCTAAAGGGGGATCCCGTCATTGTGCTGACACTCTTTGAGGCGCGCGTGGAACACAATAGATTTAAGAATGAATAAAAGATTTTTATTCAGTAGAGATTCTATATTAAATACTAAAAGTTTCAGTGATAGGAAGACAAATTACCTCAACAAATTAAACTACCAACTTCAGACATTGTCAGAAGAATCCTCTTCTGACTTCATTATATACTGATCACAAGGCTTTATGGGGTTCCCCGGTACACGGGGGTAATCCATGGAGTAATAAAGGGGCACTTTTTCGAAGATCTCCTTAGATAAGGGAAGGTGAGCATCAATATATCAGCAGATTAGTCGTTTGCCGCCGCTGGGAACGCGTTGAATGTAAAGTGGTTATAGGTAGGGAGGGGACACCACTTGGTGTGTCGATGAGAATATTAATTTGGTAGATTAGTTGGGTGTTGAAGGATTGGTGTTGAGAGACGTTGAGAGCTTGGACTAAAAGCTGTTGAAGTAGTTGAGTTGTTGAGTAGAGTCGTCATAGGCGTGTCAGTTAATAATAATACAGTGAATTTATGAAATAGTGTTGACAAATTTGTAAAATGCTGCAGAGAGAAATAGTGTGGGTCTAAAACGGCCACTTTAAGCAATATTCCTAATGATTCACTTCGCACCGTCATTGGCTATTCTTTTATTATTCACTTATTGCTAATTGGCCGTCTTACTTTTTATTTTACATTGGCTGGGCGAAGTTAAAATAAGTTATTAAATAAAAACATAACATCGTTTATTGCAACAACAATAGTAAAAAAACTAGCACAGATTAATGCATAAAAACGAGATGCTATTTTCTCAACTAGTATTTCATAAACAACGACGTAAACTAGACATGCCAGTAAGTATCTACCGCCTATAAAAGTCAATATATCGATAGATATTTACTCCAGCCCATCACTAGTGGTAAGGAACTCCATAAGTTAACAGCTAGAGCCTGTCATATATCAGCACCGGATGACATATTCGCCCGTCATGTACGCTTTACATATCCGCCTGAGAGTACATCTTGTTGAGCCTACACGTTTATGTACCATGTTTTTATTGTATTCAGGTTGTATACATGTTTTTATTGTTTCTGCATTTAATTTCACGGTTACTTATAGTTTTCCTTCTCTATGTTTCTTTAGTGGTTCGCAAACCACAAAACCACAAAAGTTTGAAATAACTTTCTACATGATTTCGTAAAAGTTTACACAATTTTGAAGAGATAAATTAAGTAAGATATTTTTGATGTAGCTACTGGACTATATTTGATTTTGAGAGTCATATTAAACTTAATAAAAAAAATTAAGCATTTATCTATAAAGAAGTATAATATCAAGTTTAAATTGGAGGTTAACGGATTAATACCCGACGGCTAAAGAAGGGTTACCTACGTTTATTTTTCATCATTTCGTTTAAGAATGATTTTGTCCACTGATATCCTAATTAAAAAGAAAATACATTGAGCCTTTCCATCGGCTATAAAGTGGTGGAATAATTATTCAGTGCTGAAATGCCAATGCAGCCTCCATGTACCGCCGACCAAGGGTTAGTCAGACTAACAAATGGCGTGATAACCGTTCAGCTTGTCAGACTAAATGACTGCAGTAACTGATACACAATAAAAAAAAAGTCGGACCACAGAGGTCACTCAACATTTTTTTCAGCCACGCTCATCCGGAAAACTTAAAAAAATACAAAAGCGATTCTCGATAGTCTTGATACACTTCAAACTGACAATAAGGTTGGATTAGCAGTTTGAAGAATTGAAGTTTACAAAAAATTGCCACAATTATAATTTAGGCGTTAGTCCAACATTATTTATTTTTATAGTAAATATTTATTATTTAAATATTTACGTAACTAATATTGTGCTTAAATAAAAGCGATGTTAATTTCGAAAAGCATAGAATGTTTTTAGCTTCAGTATCTCGTCAATCACAATCGTGGGTTAAAACATACTTGTCATATGTTACACCTGGTAAGTTCAATATCAGTCAAAAATATAATTTGACTGAAAAATACACATGTCAAAAATGACATTACCTCAAACTCTTTTTAAAAATCGAACATATACGACTAAAAAAGCCAGCCAATCTACAGCAAACAGTGGTCTCGTCTGTACTTCCATTGATCATTCACTTTACCGATTGTACGTGTATGTACTCGTACGAGTAGTTACCTATCGTATCGTGCTTTTTCCTCTTTTTAATGCGTCTGCTCCCCCTCGATAAATTGTAACCTTTGTTAGGGACGCTATGTTTATGTATGTAATTTGGCGTTTACGTTGCATTCCGTGTTAAAACGGCGTAAATACTTGACGGGAATTAATGAAGATACGTAGTTTTATTGGGTTGATCTTTTTAATTTGAATTTGTTGGGTTTGTTTTAGATTAATTTGATAAGTATTAAGTTCTAGCTACAGTCCTTGCAGGTTTTGACACTTGACATTTGTGAAATTGTCTATGGAAACTCTATAGAAAATTAAGATGGCGACATTTACTCAGATTATGGTCATAAGTCGAAACAACAACGCAGTTTTTACTTGTCAAATCTTAATAACTCTAATAAGATTACACAACTACAACATTGTTTCAAATTCCCAATAAAAGTATAAATAGTGTTGGCAAAAGTCCGAACATTCCCGGGATAACTTTGACAGCTTTAAGATTTGTTGTCAATAAACTTATTAATGTGTCTTTGTAAACGATGAATTTTGTTGGCAATTGTTCGGATAACACATATATAAAAAATACGTTGTATGATTATAGTATAAACTGCTAGCTGTAGTCATCGACTTCACCCGCGTGTAACCCCAAAAAATTATCCCACGGGAAGATAACGGGATAAAAAGTATCCTAAGTGTTATTTCAGGTTATGAACTATATATCTGTGAACAGAACGTCCAAATCCGCTCAGTAGTTTTTGTGTGAAATACTAACAAACATACATCTATCCATCCATCTTCGCAAGCTTTCGCATTTATAATATTAACTAGATTTACACATAGAAATAACAAACTTTTAACAAACACGTCTAAAAGTTTCCCAAAGTTTTAAACCTTCGCATCAAGTTGGCAGCACGTTGATCTCTGAGCTCCAATGCATTATCATCGATCGATCGTCACCGACAAGGCAACATTGTCTGGAGGCTGCACAATAAAAGATAAGTAGCTGTATCGTAGTGCTGTCCAAAATTAGATATTCACGGAATGGTGACCCGGTATTTGGTAATTTGTTTAAAGATAACGGGAAATAACTTGTTTAACTTCTCGGGCGCGTTACGTACACCCGGGTGTACATAAGCGAAAACGCCCCAGCGCCTTACGTACACACGTCTGTACATAACAGACAGTCGCTCATTGGACGTTGATTTTTATCATTTTCAATTATATATCGCCCGAGAGGTTAATCGATTTAATGTCTAAAATTGTACGTGATAGATCTCTTTTATTTGTAAAAGTTGTAGGTTGTGGTAGGAAAAAATAATTGCAAAAACTAATTACGAGTATTTAGAGCAAAGTACAGTTCAAATTATATGAGCAGACAAAACATGTATTGAGGTAGGATACACCTAAAGCTAACTAAACTCCCCAAACTTCCATTATCACATAAGCTCTGTCTTCGACATTCCCGTCCCGCAGATCCCGATCCCGGAGTTTGTCGCGTAGCAACACTAGTACGAACCCCTCTTAACTGTTACGTGAGGTATTAAGAATTTAGTGAGAGTCTCGACAAGCCCTCCTCATCGATTCGACGCCAGGTTGTTGCTTTTATAACCTTGTTTTTGATTGTACCCTTGAAGGTACCGATTTACGACTCAATACAATATAAAGTATCGGAAGTTCGCTGTAAAATGTTGATGGTCGATCTTAAATTAAAAGAAGTGTCGTTACATTTTTCGTTATAACTTTTTCTTTGAAGTTATTGCTAGCTTTGTGAAATACTGTTTTATGTCTTCAACCTGGTGAAGTGTTCAACTTAAAATATTGAGAACCCAGTTGGAACCAGTTTCATTTCAGTTAGTAGTTCAGTTTCAGTATAGTTGCTGCTAGTGTATGTACACATGATTGCTGGGTACAAGGCTCAAAGCCCTAGATTTGTGTCTCTAGTCAAGTAAAGCGTTATTGAGATGTTGTGACCAATAGCAATAGGGTCGGGTTTATTAAATGGGGCTTTAAAATCATTAGCAAAATATAGGTATTTTGCTAATGATAAATTATACTTAACTATTGAGTAAACCTCTGCTCGCAAAATGTTGGTAGTAAATATTTGGTACAGCTTTGCCATTTTTTTTTTGTATTTAAAATGAAAATCATAAAGTGAGTCCTCCTGCCCCGGGCGAAGCAAAAGGGACAGTCTGGCTCTTACTGAATCTTCACATTGTCTTTGCATTCCAGAGCTATGGTACTCTTTTTAGATAGTACCGCAACAGGCACACTCTTGAGTAAACCTCCGAAGATTAAAGACATGATGTTATGTTAAGAAATTTAGTTAGTATGGTTATTAACTTACATCATTCATACTTTACAGGATATTAAAGGTTATTAAACACCAGATTTCTGTATTTTCTTATAGCGCACTTGAAGTATGTAAGGCGTTTATTGTATGGAAAATGTTAAAGATCACTCCCTCAATCCGTCTTTCTCTCGCTCACTAATTTTTGAAGTGAAAACTTCTTTAGCGGCGTTGTGCACTCTTTTGGAATGGGTAAAGAATGTTAAACTCGCGACAGGACACGTCACCTGATCGAAAATTCGTAAGACGGCACGGGGCGCTTGCGAGAATGATCGTGTGTGTTTATTACTATTCAAGTTTTTACTTCTGCCGGCACTCCCAGAGTGCAACCCGTCGTTTTTTTTTCTATCAAACCTATCCATTCAAAGTGACCGTTTACTTTACGTCACAAAAAACGGGAAAAGTCGTGCTAGGCGTTCTGTTGCCAATTTACATAATTTAAGTCTAAAATCTTCCTCTCACAGAATATTATAGAAATGACAAGTGCCCGATAAAGTAACGATGACTAAATAAGCTTCCTTCATATAAATATCATGTAGACACTTATTCTAAATGCACTGAAAACTTAATGGGCTATATTTCAGCTGCCTGTCCACGTAAGCGGAGTACATTTTCTAGCCTCTCCTGAAGGCTATTGCTCTAAAAGAGCGCAAGAAAATACACTAGGATAAGATAGGGCTGGGTTAGTAGGGTAATATATTTTCTGATAAAAATTAACTTTTTATGATAAGTATTTATTTCGGTATGTATTTTTATATAACGTAACATTATGAAGGTTGAACATTAGAGGTGTACCCAAATAATAATATACCCACAGACTCACACTGATTCAAACTGTCCCTGATCTTTCAGTTGCCCCTGCGTTTCAGTACCGTGGAAACTTATATGATTGCAATCTGACGACACGGTTAGCGCAGTTCTGAGCGATCGACTGCGGCGCAGCATGTCGCGAGTTCGATCCCCGCACGGAAAAAATGTTTGTATGATCTGCAAGTAGTTGTTCCGAGTCTGGGTGTTTGTGCCTATGAATTTCTATGTTTGTAAACGCACCTACGATACAGGAGAAATTCCTAGTGTGGGGTAAGTTTGAAAAAAAAAACCAATATATTTCAAATCCTTCAAATAAAAACACATACATATACACGTACCTATATAAGTACATAGTGTTTGTTAAATGCACAGTTGGCTTTAACAAGTTATTCACTTTTAAGGGATTACATACATCATGAAGCTGACTGTACGTCATAATTATGCATTTTTTACATGAAGTTTCAATGTGTCCTTTTTATCCGACAATACAAACCGATCTTATCCTGTCTCCAACAATCCAAACATAGAACTCAACTTCCAATTATATTAAAGTGGTGTAGCATCTCTAAAGTACAATCCGGTTTAAAATCCGGATGTGTAGACATGTACCAAGTCATATTCCAAGTTGTCGAGTCGAGTTATAACAAGACAAACTTGCGTCTAGTCGCTAACAAGTCGCCGGGGAGCTAGGGGTGACAGTCACTCGAATATTGTAATCGGCTTAGTTATCCCGGCCCGTGCACGGCCCTTGAAGGATTATAGGTATATTATATAGTAAACAGATATATTTCTAATTGTTGTTTTTGAAGGTTCTTAGGTATATATACGTTGAGCTCCTTGAGTTATCAGTCGAGCTATATGATAACTGACAATTGCTTGTACTGAGTGGACAGGTCTCCTCGAATATGTGTGGTTATCTATACATATAATAAATCTGTAGAAGGGTCAATTCTGTACATTGAAAATATTGAAAAAATAAATAGCGGGGGGGTGTTGCTGGATATTTGGGTTTGGTATCGACCAAACCCAAATATCCGCATAATCCGCCCGCGACTCCGTCCGCGCGGATGTCGGTCTTCGCGTGGATGGTTTATTTCTCCATTTTGAGTAACTCTGACAATGACATCTTATAAATATTACGGCGCTGAATCCACTGCGGGTGCAATGCAACGTGTGTTCGCGGTTCTACAGAACAACGTCTATGAATAAAACTGAAAAATAAGATTTTTTTCTACGTATTTTTCCAGGATAAAAAGTATCCCATTTTATGCCCAGGGTAATAAGGTATAATTATACCAAGTTTCATCGAAATCGAACCGTTAGATTTCACGTGATGCCTGCATATACAGACAGACAGACAGACAAAAAAATTTTTAATCACATATTTGTGTTTGTTATCGATCCAGCAACACGCTCCGATATTTATTTTTTCAATATTTTCAATGTACAGAATTGACCCTTCTACAGATTTATTATATGTATAGATTTCACCAAAGTTTTCAGTGCGAGATATGAAACTTTCCACGATATAACTGAAGGGTTGTTCGTATATTAAAACCGCTCGGAGCAGTTTATAACAACATTGTACTCGTAATTATAATGATTTAAAGCTATTCTGAAACTTTGTGCAGTAAGATTGTGTATAGCAATGATTTCTTTCAAATCTAGATAATTAATTCGTTGATAAAGGGAGCAGTTAATACAACAATACCTATACCCTGTACTTTATAATTAAATCCTTAAAAAAAAACTTTTTTTTATTTTGCCCCACACTAGGAATTTTTCCTGTGATGTGGGTCTACAAACATAGAAACTCACATACACAAACACCCAGACCCGAAACAACTACTTGTAGGTCATACAAATATGTGTTCCATTGCGGGAATCTAACCCGCGACACGCAGCGCAGCAGTCCGATCGCTTACCACTGCGCTAACCGTGCCGTCAAAAACAACTATAAAAAGTCTATCATCATCATCATATCAGGCGTAAGAGGTCCACTGCTGAACATAGTCCTCCCCCATAGACCTCCAATAGGACCGGTTGGAAGCGGCTTGCATCCTGATCCTGTGCTCTTCATAAGATCGTCTACCCACCTTGTGGGTGGACGTCCTACGTTGCGCTTGTCGGTGCGTGATCTCCATTCGAGAACCTTATGGCCCTATCGGCCATTAGTTCTGCGTGCTATATGGTCTGCCCAATGCCATTTCATCTTGCTAATTCGTTGGGCTATGTCGGTAACTCCGGGCGCCGAGTAATAGTTCATGGACCATGCCCGGATAGACGGCGCGTTGTGTTCCACGCGCGCCTTAAGGAGTGTCAGCATAATGACGGGGCCCCCGTTGCCAAGTTTGCCGGGGTCGAGCGACCTACGAAATACCGTGATCCCGGAACGTAAAGGGCTATTGAAGGACACCGTGGATTTTAGACAGTACGAGTCTGACAGTCCCTGCCGCTCTGCCTTGGGTGAGAAAACTCATTTGATGATTTTACCACGCTAAAAAAAAGTCTAATAAAATAAATTATTTTAGGTATAGAATCAGAAATAATTTAGGCTGTGGATTTCTAGAAATTTAGACATTATCAGAAGGAAGTTGCCTATCCGATGATTATGGTTTAAAGTTGGAAAAATAATAATAAAGGTGTTGCTAATATGACTAGAATAAACCAATAAAACATTTTTTTTTCCTTTTAATTTTCGAGATAAACCAACCAATGGGATTATCAAACGAAGCTGGTAAGCTATAATGGATCGTTCTAATTTACACTGTAAACGGACACATCTGTAAGGTTATACTAGAAAAACGTAATGTGTGAACAAAATCCCTGGACCCGTGTCACAGCCTCCCCCGGATTTGCTTAACAAGATTAGGAGAGCGAAAAATGCCAGACAATGAGGTCGAATTAACTGTAAATGTGGATGTAGGACATTTGTTATTACTACTCTACACGTGCTTCGGATTAAAGACGTTTTTAGTAACGGAATTAGGCTTTCACTAAAATTAAATGTATGTTTTTTATATCTACTAAAATATGACAGTATGAATATTTTCGTGGCTTTACTTAAAGATGTAAGTTTTCTTTTTTAATGTATGTAAAAAAAAACGTGTTCTGCCATTAAAATTCTGATAGAGACTAAAATAATCACTATAATAATATTATGATGTCTTCTTGAAGCTTATAATATTAGTATAAGCTAACCATTATGATAACTGCTACTGCTACGCTTCTAAGTCAGAGACACCACGACACGCCTACGTGTGCTACGCCGTGCCTACGAATGCTACGACGCGTAGTTATTGCTACGTGAAGAAGCAATAACTCTTTCTTATGCCCTTGTCAAACAGACAGGCGAGTCCGAAGCGATAACGAACCGTTACGAGACGTCAGTCCGATAGTTGGGTCACGCTATCGGATCGCTTTCGCTTTTCTATGTGACTGGATTCAAACAATTCCATGCATTACAAATAAAAACGTCACGCTTCGCATTCGCCACGCCTGTCTGTTTGACAAAGGCTTTAGAGACCGTTCGTACAAGTTTTAAAACCTTCAATATGCAAGCGTGATTATGTTTCTCCAATCAATGAATAACTTTCGTAAAATATATTACTAGTATTTATTTGTTTGTAAACTTCAATTGTCATTGATTTTTACCTTTACTTATCAATATATATTAGAAAAGAGATTTTTCGAGATACCGTAGATACACAAGGCTTTTACAAAAGGTACTCACTTAAGCCTTTGTCAAACAGACAGGCGTGGCGAATGCGAAGCGTGGCGTTTTTATTTGTAATGTATGGAATTGTTTGAATCCAGTCGCATAGAAAAGCGAAAGCGATCCGATAGCGTGACAGAACTATCGGACTGACGTCTCGTATCGGTTCGTTATCGCTTCGGGCTCGCCTGTCTGTTTGACAAAGGCATTACTCAGATATTTCCAGAATGCTTTCAAATTAAAAGTAGGATAACAAATATTTTATTGTAAGGATATTATATATTTAGGATATTATAATTTATAGGAAATTCATAAACGACGAAAAAGGGTTGTATTATTAGAATTTTTGTCATAAAGAGATATACCTATTTAATTTTGAACGTGGGAGTAAATATTACCTGAAGGTTTCAGGGACCGGAGGATCAACCCTGTAAAAAAAGGATCGTTCGTTGTAATTTATGAAAAATAAATTGGTTTTAACGTTTAAGTAGAATAAAGAGATGTGTCGGAATAAACGTATAATACGGATTCAGTCGCTTACAAAATAAACACGGGAAAGGGTCCTGTTTAAATTCTATTTAATTTATTTAAGTTCAAATATTTACTCCTTTATGTGACAATTAACAATTTTATTGTTATTTGGCGTGTTCATTAGAAGTCAAGTTTGAAGTGATGACGAGAGGACGTTGATCAACGGGACACTTACAAAGAAAATTATTTAAACCTGCTATTTTTTTACGGAAAGTAGCGAGTATCGAGTATGTAGTTTAAAATCGTATATTATCAGAAAAATGTGGATAAACATCAGTATGTTAACAGCTGCATGAACATCATAGCGCCCGTTGCCAAAAGCTAATTTTAGATGTTAGTTGAATTGCTGACGACTGTGCTGTTGGCGTGCTTAAATATCAAAAAAATGAAATTTATGTACGCGCATAACTTCAGACAGACTACACCAAATTGGATGATTTTTATGTGTTCTTTGTGCCAGATCAAGCTTTGTATGAAAAAATAAATAAAAAACACCGCGTAGGTTGAATATACCCGTGCGAAGCCGGTGCGGGCCGGTAGTTATAAATCAATATTTAATTGTCTATGCAATAAATATCCTGCATAAGACTGTAGGTAAATCATCCCCACACTATAATAAAACAACCCTAAGACAAACAAACCTATTACACCCAATATTTGCACTACAAAAACCCTTTGAAATATTTCAAATTGCATACGAGAATCGGTTTAACGGCAATTAAATAACAGTAACATACGTTCAGAATCGTTTGATCATTCGATTCATTCACAAACGTTGTGATTAAAACGTTTTTCACTGTGTAAATAATCCAGAAATAACGAGGTAGCAATTAAATAGAGCTTTGAGACAACATTGGGTGGACAGGGGCTTACATCAAAGGGCCGGCAGGGGGCGTGGCCACGTGTCATCGAAGATAAGTCCGTTACTTAACTGAGTGAGGCTTTGAAGTCAGCGGGTTGTACTTGAACTACTTTTCTCTATGGAGTTTTTTGTACTAAGTGTGGTAAATGTTGGGCAAGCAGGCGGCGAGTAATGGGCGACTCGCTGTCCGACCATGGACCATGCCCGGGACGACGGGGCGTTGTGTTTCACGCGCGCCTCAAAGAGTGTCAGGAAAATGACGGGGTCGCGGGACTTACGAATTACCGTGACCCCGGTTATTGAAGGACACCGTGGATTTTAGTCAGTACGAGTCTGACAGTCCCTCCCGCTCTGCCCTTGGTGGGAGGATTTAATAATTTTAACTTGAAAAAAAAAAGTGTGGTAGCTGTTAAAGGTGAAAAGCTTTGCAGCTACTGATGATTAAAAGGATAGTCTTTTACGATGTTTGCCTTTTTACTGATGACATGCTACGGTCGCCTTTTGTTATTATTTTCTTTCTAGATGAGTGAAAAAATGTAGTATTTTTGCATGTAATTAGATAGATTTTTTATATTGATGTCAACTGTGCATCGGGCGTAGTTTGCACTCTTAGCTGTAATAACTTTTTCTCGTTCTACTCACATGATATACTTTTTGGTAGCTTATGTGAATCCGATTATGTTTCTAGTTATTTGACATCATTGTTACTGAAGGACTCTTGTCTATCTTCTTGAGATTTCTATTGTCAAGACAAACAATGCACATAAACGAGTGTTGAGTGCCTAATACCGCTTTTCTAGAAGCCACATCCTCATATTTTATGTGAAGGACTACTAAAACGCTTGTTCGCCACTTTGAAACGAGGAATGTTTAATATTTGTTCCAACTGCTTTTATTAATGACAGTAACTACCACGTACTGACCGTCTGGATTTGTGTTTAATTTAAAATGAAATCTGGCTTTGGGACTTAAACTTTTTTAATTGAAATAACGAGGCCGTGTTTTGAGTTGGTACTTTTACTTGTACACTGGGTTTTGCTAATTAATTTGTACGTGTTTTTAACGATTAAGGTAATATTCTCAGTGATATTTGGTAGGACTTTAAAAATATAAAATGTGTTGTAATCAGCGGATTTTTTTTTGTTGAAGGGTTTAGTAAATAAAAAAAATACTACGTAAATATTTACTACTATTTTATTGATGATGATAATAATGTTGGGATACATTGAGGATTCAGCTAAGAGATTTAGTTTTCAAGAATCGCGAATCGAAAGAAAGACGGTAAAGTCAGAAGTAGGAAGTCAGAAGTACAGAAAGATTTACGCAGAAGTGACAGGGACAGGTAATGACAGGTTAAGGTACGAAATTCCATGTGCTTCGCGTCCGGACTTTAGGTGAATTGACTGAGTGATTGTCTGCTTCGGTGCATATCTCAGGTTCGGAATCAACACGGAACAAATATTTGTATTACTGCTACTTGTACCGGATTTGGTTGTTTGTATTAGTGAAATGTTTGGAAACGCATCCATGATACAGGAGCAATTCCTTAATTGACTTGATTTGTCATTAATTTTATACAAGTAAATAGATGAGACGTTTTATGAAATCGTTTAATCAGCAGTCGAAACTGGCAACCCATGTTTAAATATAGAACACCTTTCTAACATCACAAAAAGGCCGGAAAATCGCTTGAAAAACGTTCTAAAACATTAGGATACCTTACAAAAAGATAAAGTAACAAAGTCGACCACATCAGCCACCAAGTTTACAAATCCAGTCCCGTAACTGGCAGAGCAATTACTTGCTTAGACACTTTTAAAATCCCACAATCCCGCAACATTCGGGAAATAGAAACGTCGGGAATGTGAGGCTACATGATCTAGTTTGTTTTGTATGGAATAACATTTAAAGCAACAACTTGCTTGTTTTAGATGGGTTTTCGTTCGGGTTTAATGTAGTTTCTGAAATAGTAGCTGCCATCTCGTAACCAATACTTTGATGTTTTATTTATGTTTTAATGTGTTCTTTTAAAATGATACTGTGGCTAAAACAGGCACTTATTTCTTTTTTTAAAGGATATTATAGGTAGACAGATATATATATAGCGATAAAAGATGGACAGTGAGATAGAGAAAAACGAACATGTGTTAGGCAGTGTATTAGAAATGATTGTAAATCATTATTGTATCATTATTGTGAATTAGGAAAGCATACTACAGTATTTTAGAATTTTTAAATGACAGAGAGTGACATTGCAATTATGTTTAAGTTATTATTATTAATTTAAGTCGTTTGCCTAAGTACATAATTTTAAGCTTTTAGTTTTGTTTGTTTACACTCTTTAATTAAGATACTAAGATAAATGTCTTATAATTATGTATCTTTTTTAAATGTTTTTTTTTGTATGCCTTAACGGCCGAACATGACAGAGCTATTTTATATATGAACAACCTGCATGCCTTGTATGTATACTGATGTTTCTATACATAAATATCTTGTCTTGTCTTGTCTTATCAGTACAGGGCAATAAAGGTATAACCTTGTATTTACATTAAAATAATAATGTAGTTAATAGGTGCTATAATCTAGTTATATTTGAAATAGATCGTAACGAATTTCTTTTTCCATTCTTTCAGACCGAAACAAGTGGATTTCATTCCAAAAAAATATAATCATACCGTGAATGTAAAGTGCATGCAAAAAATTCTAGTTTTGGCCTTTTGAATTCTAATATTCAAGTCAAGACATTT
This sequence comes from Agrotis puta, assembly GCA_943136025.2. Taxonomy (NCBI): domain Eukaryota; kingdom Metazoa; phylum Arthropoda; class Insecta; order Lepidoptera; family Noctuidae; genus Agrotis; species Agrotis puta. Next base: position 12,624,546 of record OW964176.2, on the reverse strand, counting down.
ACTGCACAACTAAAATCGTAAAACATTATATAGAGCCTTGATAAAACTAAAGTTTTACAGCTAAAATCCGGAGGAATTTATAAATAAACAAAATCCCATAATGAGGGGGGAGATGGTATCAAACTGAACTATCAAACGCCCGACGCTGCGTCGGGTAGTCCGTTGTGTCCCCGATTGGACATAAAATTGTACGTGCGTGTTCGTGTCTATGTGGCGGGGAGACTGGAGAAAACGGGAAATGACGAATTTTACTGGTTCATCATCATCATCTCAGCCATAGGACGTCCACTGCTGAACATAGGCCTCCCCTTTAGATCTCCACATGTACCGGTTGGAAGCGACCTGCATCCAGCGTCTTCCGGCGACCTTTATAAGGTATAAGGTAAGGTACGTGTAAGGTATTTTTTTTATTTTACTGATTGAATAAAAAATATTTTTAATTTTCTATAATCGTGCAAAGCATGGTTAAGGTCCGATGAGTTTCTCAAGGCTGAATTGTTGGTCTCCTCTTGTTTTATTTTATTTATTAACGACCAGGTAAAGGCTGGTTTAACAAAGTGTTGTGGTAGACACTTGAAAATGGACGTTAATGCCACTGGGTTATTTTAGGTGGTGGTTTGAAACTTTGGATTCAATGGATTAAATGCAAAATGTGTGAAACAACATTTTCTTCTATTTCATGTCAATTAGCCGGGGTCGTAGGACTCACGAATTACCGTGACCTTGGAACGTAAAGGGTTATTGGACCGTGGATCTTAGTCAGTACGAGTCTGACAGTCCCTCCCGCCCCGCCCTGGGTGGGAGGACTCATTGCATGATTTTTCCACGCTAAAAAAAATGTCTGGTCAATTAAGAATCATCAACTAATCCTTTATTAGGAGCTTGTGTTGCGTTTGTTACTTACGTATGTTCAAAGTAACTGACAACAGCTGAATAAAAAAAACGACGGGTTGCACTCTGGGAGTGCCGGCAGAAGTGAAAACTTGAATAGTAACGCAAACACACACGAACATTTGCGCAAGCGCCCTGCGCCGTCTTACGAATTTTCGATCAGGTCACGTGTCCTGACGCGAGATTAACATTTTTTACCCATTCCAAAAAAAGTGCACAACGCCGCTAAAGAAGTTTTCACTTCAAAAATCTCAGAACTAACAAAAGCATCCCGAATTCGTTCACATACAACAACGTTAATAAAAGTACAGATTAGCTCAATCAGATGTGGCCGAGAGCGTGAAAGTCAGTAATGCCGTGTTCTAGCTGAGAGTCGACCAGACCAGGGGACGTGACTCGAATAAATAATAGCAGCTGATTAGGACTGTACAGGTGTTCGGACGTGCCATCCACCCGTGCCATTACTGGGGCCAATTGCTGGCCAGTATTGGGGTGGCAAAAAATTGCGTGCGATAGTTTGGCTAATAACTTTTTGTGATTCATGGATGGTAGTGATTTTGCGGTATAAAGGAACGCGTGTTAGGAAAAAAGATGTTGAGTAATGTTCTGTTTCGTTGATAATACATAACATTCTACAGTAAAGGAATTTAATAAAAGATTGAAATATGCTTTATTATTTACCAAGTCTTTCAAATAAGCTAAATTTCAAGCGTTTTTTTTTTGTGAAATTATTACTCTAATTTTTATCATTAACTATAATGTGTTTTAAACTTTCTTTACATTTGCATAGATTTTTGGTGTTTTTTCTTGTGTTATTGAAACAATTTAATCCTTTTTTTATATCTATACTTAATTGAGATCAGTCTTTTCTTGTTTTAAATCCCTATTTCGCCAACATATTCGTTTATTCTAAAGTTCGATATGCCATTTCAAACTGCGATCAAACTCACAAACACGAAACACAGCGGATCACGACAAAGCCACACACACGAAACCTCAACAATTGGAAGTGTCGGTGTATAAGATCAATTATCAAGTCCCGGAGTCCGGGATCCCGGTGCAAGCTTGTTTAGTTACCGTGTCAGAACAATTTGGTTTGCTCTCAACGGTATCGTCGGACGACGGAGTTGTATGCTTCCTTCAGTTTAAACTACACTATATTGTGTATGAATACGGTTTGGTAATTGTGACCTGGCTACAGGGAATTAAGGGATAATAAACTAGAATGTTGTTTCAAGTTTTAATTGGAGTTTTCTTTAATCATATTTCTCTTTTCAGACCAAGCTTACTTGTATAGGGGAGTATCTCGTACTCGTTTTTTTAATGAGCTCGAAGTTGTGAAAATAGAAAGAAAGAAAATAAGTAATGCAAATAATTGTTTCATGCGGGGATCGAGTCCGCAATACGGTGTGCAGCAGACGATTGCTCAGTCATTGCGCCAACCTTGTCGTCCGTCCGCTGCTCAGTCGGTCGGAAGTCCATACGAATTAAAAAAAATATTTTATTTTATATAGGGACAAAAAAAATTTGGTTTACAAAATGTGGTTTCATCGCTGCTAGGTTCCTATTAGTCGTAGCGTGACTTTATATGGTCCGTAATCTTCTTCGATTAATGGACTGTCTAACACAAAGAGAATTTTACAATTTCATCGTAATCAGTAGTTTCTGAGATAAGCGCGTTTAACCAAACTCTTCAGTTTTGTAACATTAGTGTAGATTTTCACCATTCATTAATCTATTGCTCCTGTTTTCAACAAATGAGTAAACGAAACGAGAGATCAATAAATCCGCTAATTAACTTGTTGACGTATTCATTTAAATATCAGTAAATTTATATTGCAATAAAGACGCTACCTTCGTAAATTTATTCGCGATATTCCCGTCAGCGCCTTAATGCCTGAAAGATGAATACCAGTCCTTCAGACTTGATTTATGAGCTTATCTTCCATCGAGAATAACGCTGTATTACACTTAATTTTATTTAAGATTAATGTTGCATTTCCTCCGTCTATTTATTTCCGAATTAGATTCGAAACTGTACATTTTTCATCCTAATCTGCGGATGGAACGAGAGCACTTAAATCATTGTTTTATTTGAAGGCATTTCACACTGGAAATTATTCACGAAGATATCGTCGCGGTTTATTTTTTAAAATGCAATAACCAAGGGTCCGAGCGATATTTTTTTTTTGTAAAAGGGCTATAGTGTCCCTTTTTGTGTTTAGTTTATGGCCGTTCAATGTTGTGGAAGTGTGTGGAAAGTCAGAGATATGGCGGGAACATAACACGCCATAAATATCGACGCCAATATATACGGATTTATTCACGTATAGGCCGAAAGGATGGAAACGGTTTTATTTTTTAAGAATAAAGTTTAAAAATTTGAAAAGTGTTTTGGAATTTTTATTTATGGGAGCTTAGATCTCGTATATTTCGGTAGGGGTGCTGCTGGCCCTCGATAGTGTTTGCTGTGTACATTGAAGCACGCGAGCGAACGTTTTCGACACTCAGTCTAGACTTTATTGGTTTAGACTCTACGGCTTTATGGCAATTAAGTTCTACAAATAATAATTTACGACACCACTAGTACAGAACGTTCCTAAATATCCTATGCCGTTTCTATTTCATGAACTAGATATTCAGATTTCGTTAAGAAACTAAAAATAAAATTGCTACCGCTTCGTAAAAAAGTTGTAGTTGAAACTAACAATATCTTCTTAACTATGGAAAAGATTTACATTAAAAACATAACCCTTCTTTTAAATCAATCGGGTAAAATGTCCCATGGTATCTATTTCTTTGTAACTGACCAAACTAGAATAAATCTCTTAAGACGCTATCCAAAACAGACCCCAGTTTACCGGTACAAAAACCGGGTAAACCTTTAAACCTCGAGTGTCGTAAACCAGCCAGTGTTTATGTTTCATTAGCTTGTTTTGCTCAGCACACACTTAAGGAGCTGTAAGTGTTGGGCCCAGGTGCACCCGTGAGTATTTACTAGTCCGCGCTCGGGGTCACTACACCGAATTGCGAAGGGTGTCGCGAACAAAGAAAGATGTGGAGACGACCTATGTTGGGTATTTTTGTTGGTAAACGTGAATTCGTAGATTATTGAAACGTGTGACGTATGAGATTATTGTGATATGAAAAACAAACGAAATAGTAGCATATTTGAGCAATAAATGTAAATGAGTATAAGCGATAAATGTAGATTATGACCACGTTATTGAAAAAAGTTTTGTAGTACTACGATGCAAAAACTGAATCACCCAGATTATCATAACGATAACGTGACAAAACAATTAAATTGCAAAATTAAATATCAATATTGAGCAATACTCCACTGGTTTTCCTGTTCAATACCGAAATTACGTACGTCGAAGATTATCGTTGTCAGAGCCCCGTACGGACCGGAAGCTGCACAATGCGAGGGCGACGCGCCCGACCACGGTTATTATCTACCTGCAACGTCACTTCCGCCCGGACTATCCCGATTCCTGCTCGGCGCCCTTTCGGTTCGTTGAAAGGGGGCTTCGATTTTTGAAATTGCATGTTTCTATTGACGTTTCCCTCTGTAGGAAAACTTTACGCGTGGATTCTTCGGAATAGAAAATATTGTTTTTGCTTTAATGGTTGTTTCAGGTATTTTTTTGTAATTTTTCTAAGTGTTTTTATTGAATAATTTTGATGTGGAATTATTTGTTGTTCGGTACTCTGGGGTTTTTTTAGGTATAATTTTATTGTTCTTTCTTTTATAAAAAAATAAATACCTTACAATGAAAGTTTATACTGCGAATTAAAATGGTGAAAACTCAGTACGATTAATTGATTTATTTCCTAAAGTTATCACATTCATTTCGAAAATTTGTCATTTAAATAATTCATTTATTACTTTATCGAGTATAGTTTAATACTTGAACTGAACAAACATTCCTTTGCAATACTGACTTATAACCGTGATCAACCAGACTCTACTTGTAGGCCATACAAATATTTATTCCGTGTGGGAATCGAACATACTCGTAAGACACGTAGCGCAACAGACACTACCGCCGACCTTCCATTATGTTTGCCAGCCTAGCCAACAATCGTTTATTTCAAGTTTCCACTATTAATGTACATGTAATTCAATTGGTTGTCTCGAATCAACGCTGCTCACTTGGGATTTATTAATTCCTGTTCTCGATTTCACATAACTGTCTAATTAAGCAGTTCCTGGCTCGCAGCCATATGTCTTGAAGTTTGATGGGGACATACGGACTTGAAGAACGCACCACATTTCATACTTGTCAGAAATCTACATTATTAAAACATTATGAAAAATTACAATATTAATTCCGGTTCTTAATAAAAAATTTGGAAAAAAAATGAAAATAAAATAAGTATGACATAATAGATTAGATTGGAATGGCAGTCTGTCATTCGTCGCCGCCTATACATTTTAAAATCGTTACTTTTGATTGTCACATAACGTTTAATTGTGAATTTATTTGAAAATTCTCTTTAAAGTATAAAAATACCGTGATCAAACGTGTATTTTTTTGTCAATATGTAGCCAGGGACTTTGATTGGTGATTTTCAAAAGAGCAAAAGACAACTTCCTTATTCGGTGGCAAAATTATTTAAGCCTTTGTCAAACAGAAACGCGTGGCGGATGCGAAGCGTGACTTTTTTATTTGTAATGTATGGAATTGTTTGAATCCAGTTACATAGAAAAGTGAAAGCGATCTGATAGCGTGACAGAACTATCGGACTGACGTCTCGTATCGGTACGGTATCGCTTCGGACTCGCCTGTTTGTTTGACAAAGGCATTATAGTGATGTAGTTTTTTAGGTAGTATTTTACATGTAGCGGAATAGATATCGCTGCATCCAAAAATGTAGTTTGTTCCTTTGAATTGACTGTGACTGTGGGCCAAAATAACACCAAACTGTGACAGCGAGCTAGCCTCCGAAAGAGATGGAACTGGAAGGAAGACACGCACGTTCGCGAGAAGTGAAAAGACTGGAGGAAGCCCAGAAGTGGGACAGAGTAGGCTTTTTTTTATCGTGGTAAAATCATCAAATGAGTCCTCCCGGGCAGAGCGGGAGGAACTGTCAGGGACAGAGTAGGCTAAAAAAAATATTTTTAAACTAAGAAAAACGTCGTTAAATACTGAAGAAACAGATTGTTGACTAACTGTCATTCACATGTGTCACGAGGCTCAAGCAAATTATCTTGTTGTGCCCAAATGAGGAGTCAAACACGAGAACCCTCTGTCGGCTTGTGTTTTCACATCGCTGCACCTAAAAGGGGTGGCCACAACCTGTTAGAAAGGTAACTCTTAAGTCTTTAGTCTGTCAGTTAAAATTCAAGCTTAGTTTAGCGAGAGAGGTAGTCTCTATGTATTTTGGTGAGGAAATGTGGAAGCGAGTTATGTGAAAAGTTATTTACTGGAAAAGCTAGAGGTTTTCTACTAGTCTCATATTTTTATGATTGAATTGTCTCGTATATTTATGATCTCATTAAACGTTTATCTTTTTGATAAATAATAGTTTGTTTACATTTTGAATATCAATACTATGTCATTATTTTGAATAATAATTATATTAGGTAGATAAACGTTAAAAAAAAAGATATCAGCAGTATGTAGCATTAATTTGTAAAACTATTACCATCTTAATAAGTTGACAAAGTAATGTTAGAAAATAAGAATGTACTTTTGACCCATACATTTCCTAGCTAAAAGCTATTCTGATGGGTCCGTGTTTTTTAATCTAAAATGTTTACGTGAGAATAGTTATTGTTAATTATTCTACACGTACCTGCACCACTGCATAACTTCTTTTATATTTAAAGTTCTTTAAGTTCATCCAAAGGTTGTCTAGAAGATATCGCTAGCGATAAGAGCGCCGTTTTACCGTTAGAATTAATAATATTGTAAACTTTAATTTTTTCTTTTTGGTGTAGGGGAACAGTGTATAAGACGGGGACGCGAGGTATAATGGGGACATTCACTCTTTAGGCATACTTAACACAACACTAACGTAGCGCGAGCGACATCAGGACGTCATTTGCAAGTGGCCATTTACAAATGTCGTCCTGTAGGCGCTTGCGCTACGATGGTATTGTGTTAAGTTAGCCTTATGTGTGTGATTTCCCATCATACCTCGCGTCCCCGTCTTATACATTGTTCCCCACCTACAATAAAGTATATTTTATTCTATTCTCCATGCCAAGTTTCGTTAAAATCCGTTTAACTGATCTGACTGCATTGATTAAGTAAGAAACATACATCCAAAGTTTCGCATTATAATATTCCTTAGAGAACCTAAAATACCTAAAACTGAGATGTTACAAGTTCTATCGATCCTAAACTAAGCATTGAATCGGAACCATTTAATCTAGGTGTTACAGAGTGGATTTAAGCCAACGCTAGCTTATTGGCACATACAATATCCCTAAGATTAACTCACTATTTAGAGAAAGGACAATTACCAAAATAGCAGGGATACCCAACAATTATGTAGTGTGCGTAATTCCAGACCGCTAGAGGTTTCCTTCCGTAATTTGATAATGTCGAGGAAATTAAACGTATCTTCTGAATATACATATTACGAAGAAACTGACTAGCCTACTGACAGATATTCTAACGCACAACTGAATCTGGTTGCTCTAGAAGCCTAACATTGTGCACAAACTTTCCTTAAGGGACGTAATTGTGCAATAAAAACGGATTTTACGTAATTTATCCCTTAGAGGAACAAAAATGTGATGAGTTTGTAAGAAAATTTATTTAAATTTCATTCGATTTACTTGAAACTTCGAATGGAGAACCTACATTGATAAAAGACGTGTTTCAAGATTGTTTGAAAATATAACCCTATAGGGTTACAAAGTCATAGAAAATAGAAAATCTACGCCGCCGAAGTCACGGTCGGAGTGCTAGTTAAGATATATTGGCACGACATGGTGAAGGTAGTTACGGTAGCCCGCAAAATGTTGTTCATCCACACATCTGTATTCCATTAGCAAATACGGTTTAGCCCGTCTTACATGAACCAGGTTACTTAGATATCACTCGCCCCTCTCGCTGGTTATGTAATTGGGTGTGTTATGGGTCGGGTCGTGTTTAATCAGAGCTCTAATGTGGCTGGACTTGACGTAAGACGCAACAAACGCCTCAGGTGCCATCAACCAGGTAACGAGAAGAAGCAATAGGGTTGGCAAGGTTATGAAAAAGGTATACGTAGGTAGGATATAAATATTGAAGACTAGTTGTTCCCTGCGGTTTTAGGCCCACTGCTCGACGCCTGTTGGCCGTAGCATAATGTTATACAGCCTATAACCTTCCTCGATAAATTAACTATCCAACACAAAAAGGTTTTTTCAATTTGAACCAGTAGTTCCTGAGATTAGCGCGTGCAATCAAACAAACTCTTCAGATTTAAAATATTAAAGTATAGATGTTAACTAGCTTTGACTGCGGTTCCATCTGGGCTAAATATTTTTGTAAAAACGTTCTTTAGAGCCCCTCGTTATAAAATTTATTCAATTTTTTTTAAGGAGCGAAGACTATGATGTCTTTTTCTTTAATGGCTGAATTGTAACAAATTAATGTATCAATGTTGACAGACATAATAAAATAATGTCAGTACGATCAACTGAATTGTACTGTCATTACATATGTAGTAGGCCTTAATTTGTCCATTCCTTTATGAGCTACAATGCTATCGACACAGATAAACATACAGACACGTTAAATTAATAACACATCTCTTTTTGCGACAGAGGTAAAATAAGATCGGTCTACTCTTAAAAATTGGACTTTATCAACGTCGCAACATTTTCTCAAAGAGAAAATGTACCTTATTTTTTCTATTAGATTTCTATATCCCTAAAATGCTCTACTCCGTCCACCTGCCATCCTTAGAAGCAGAAACATGTCAGCTAGCCCATGTAATCTCGTTCGGATCGCGGCCACGAATTTCATAAGTGCTCGCTTGAGTTAATGGATGAAAACATTAACTCCTTGGGGTCGTATTCTGAACATGGCTTTGCCCCCGAGTGCTTGGGACATTTGCATATGTGATTGTGGGTTCACTTACTCCCGAATGTACCGTTTAGCTTACCAGGATATTGTTATATTGGACCGTTATAAAGTTATATTGTTGGATGAGAAGTCCCTCTGGTGTTATAAGGTGTAAAATAATAATAAGTATTTAAAAAAGGTAAGACAATTTTACAGGCATTTTATTGCTGACAAAATAAAAAAATATAAGTCAAAAAATCGATAAGTGTTAAGATTCTTTTTCTCAGTTCGTTTCTGCTTGTTTTAGGCACTTTTTTTTTTAAGATAAACCTCTTTCTATATAGCCGTGGATATTTGAAGGCACGGTTGCTGTAGAGCACTGTGGCTGAGGGATTGGGTAATGCGGTGCATGTCCCAGATTTGATTACTGAAGGAAAATAACATTTATATGACCTATAGGTGGTTGTTTCGGATCCAGCTGTTTTTGTATGTGAATAGAAATGTTTGTAAATGCACCCACGATAAGGAGAAATATGGCGGCATCACAACATCATCCTTTTCGTGGTCGGTTAACGGTGATATTACGCGTTTCGTATTAAATACCTATATACTACGAATCGTTTGGACGTAATAATAAAGTTAGAAAACATTCGAGTTCACTTTAGGGTCAGTTCGAGTGTGTCGCAAAAGTTTCCGACGCCAGTCGCGTTGCCACTGTTTATTTTCTGTTTCACTTTTCCTTCGGAAAAGATTAATTCATATATCATGTGGGTTGTTGGGAAAGGAATTATTGGTTTTTTGTGTGTCTTTCCTTCCGTGAAGAGACCACAATATATTCGCCTTTCCAAAAATGGCACGTTATCTATCAGAAATAGATTTAAACAAGTTAGTCAATTAAAAACCTACGTTCTTTAAAAAACGTTTTTTTGTAAGTTTCGGGAACCATTTCTGTGCGGAGACGGAAACATCATGAGAAAACTCGCAAAAGCCAAAAATCTAAGACATATTTATGACTTCTTGCTACCCGAGAGCCTCGTGGGAGATTTCAGTTAACCCCCCTCTCCAAAGAGTGATGATAATGATCGTCATCGACCACATTCACTGCGTGCAAATTCACTGATTCAATCTCTTGAAACTCGCGCTAATATATCACTTAAAATTATTCAGCTAAAATATTCATTTATTTCTGTCAATCAATAATCTCACTGCATCTCATCAACGTATTGATTGAAATGACTGAACAGATATTGCAGAAAACCATTACTGTAAACAAGCAACAGGCATACCCCGATGTATTTCCATTATCGTTTGGATACAAAACCAGCAAAATAGACATTACTAGAATTAAGCAGCAAAGTTGGCGCATTGGTTTGTGATTGACTGCTCATCCTCAATGCTCAGTTAGCCTCATCGTCGACTCGTCGAGCAACTGTCACTTGGCTCATAAACACTTTGTCTAGGCCCACTAAACATCTGGCTTTAGTATCCAATATGGTTTTCATCCAAAACTCAAAACTGAGCCTTCTGTGCTCATCGTCAATGCTCAGCATAATCGTCGACATATCGAGCAAGAGTGACTTGGCTCGCAGAAGGCAATATAAACACTTTGACTAGGCCCACTAAACAGCTGGTTTTAGTATCCAAAATGGTTTTCTTATAAACTCAAAACTGAGCCTTCTGTAATCATCGTCAATGCTCAGCCTCATCGTCGACTCGTCGAGCAGCCGTCACTCGGCTCACAAAGGCCACTATTTGTCCCGCAACGCTCAGAGCAAGCAATCGCCTAATTGAGATGTCTCGTCCCACTATAGGCCCCGGATCTGTGTCAACGGATTTCAATGTCTGCTTCACAGTTTCACTTTTATCCTTACTTTAAAAAGCTGACGTTTTAATAGATTGGATGTGTTGAACTTTCAGTTTTATGTTGTACTAGTTTTTAAAAGCGACTTGACTCTCGTGAGGTTGAAAATAATCATGCATGAATGTTTAACTGGTTTAAAATTGTATTATTACAGACAATACTTGTACGGTCACCTCCTGCGAAGCAGTCATGCTAGGGGCTGTCTCATCAGGCAACCGTGACCCTGAAACGTAAAAGGCTGTTGAAGGAGCACCGGGGATTTTAGTCAGCATAAGTCTGACAGGCCCTCCCGCCCCGCCCTGGGTCATTTGATGATTTTACCACGACAAAAAACCATTACAAAATGGTGATGATGTTTTATTTGAAAAAGGTGACAGGATGAAAATTAGGCTACAGGAAATCATACAGATTCTATTAAAGAACACAGTACACCATGTCACATTAATTAGCAAAGTCAAATTCAAACAAAACGAATCCTGAAGAAAATCGGTGAGCTTTAAAATCCATGAATTTCAAAGTGCACACGCATTAGGTATTCACGAATATATGATATTCTCTGTTCGCAAAGGTGATCGTTTAGAACCTTTGTACGTAAGGCGAACCCTTCTTACGCACTGCGGTAAGTGCGTTTGAACGAGGACATGGGATAGTCGAGTTACTGGTACGAGTAGCTAGGTACACATTATTATTATACCTATTTTCGGTTATAAAAGTGATCTACCTAAAGCGAACCTGTTTATGTGATATGCATAAAAGATTTAACAGCTTTCAAGTAAAAATTTATATTTTTATTTTATGTTTACAATATGCGGCCCAAACAAGAGGAACCAATGAAAACTGTAGTCACTGGATGAAAACCGAGGCCTACCGTGTAAGTACAAGCACAAGCAAGTCAGCCAATAATATTACCAGTGCTTAACACTTTTTTTATCGTGGTAAAATCGTCAAATGAGTCCTCCCACCCAGGGCAGAGCGGCGGGGACTAGGAATATTATAGGCTGACACTCCTCTCTGTGATAGTGTGTGTGAGAGTGGGCTGTGATTCACCAAGGGGGTTTTTTTATTCGTTTTTTTTTGGTTCTAGGATATAGACCTATCGTATTTAAAATCAGTGCAGTAAATCCAAAGATTTCTGAAAGATCAGAAATAAGACCACCACTGTACCTTTACAATGAGCAGGTAATAAAAGTATAGCCAAGTGTACTCGATCGAGTACTATACCAAAACAAACACACCACAAACGGTTTTTTCCCGCGAGCACAGATGCTCTGAATAGTTCGACGCTTTACGATCAAGAATATTACATTTTGGATACAATACTGACGTGTGTGAGTCAGAAAAAATGTTCCCCATGTTTATAGGAATACACGAACGTGTTCCGACAAGAAGTATTATTGTCACGTATGGAGAAATGCTTGTGTTTTATTATTTCACATTTGATTATGTGAGAGAGTGAGATTTGACAAATCTCACTGGCTGTGATAATGCAAATGGGCCCAATTTAGATGTAACACTATCTTTAAAAAATGTTCCTACCTTTCAAGACCTATGTATCTTGTGTGTGAAGTTTCAATAAAATCTGATAAGTCATTTCGAAAAATAAGGACTGAAAACTTTGTATGAAATTCCATCAGGAGTTTATGCTCTTAAGTAATGCAGCGCATTAGAAATGTTCGCTGAAGCTGAGGTGAACTATTTCTACACGATGATGTGGAAGCGATGCGCAACCTAGGTCGATAGGCTGCGGGGCAGCGCCAACATCATCCTAACTGTGATGAGAAGCAGACTTGATTGTGCAATTGTTGAACCAGTGCGGCGAGGTTTTAGCTGCGCCTGTCAACTTTTTTGGTAAAACAATCAAATGAGTTTTCTTACCCAGGGGGGAGGGACTGTCAGACTTGTACTGACTAAAATCCTTGATGGTGATCCCTCAATAGCCCTTTACGTTTCAGGGTCACGGTTATTCAATAGTCCTTTACGTTCCAGGTTCACGGTTATTCAATAGTCCTTTAAGTTCCAGGGTCACGGTTATTCAATAGTCCTTTACGTTCCAGGGTCACGGTTATTCAATAGTCCTTTACGTTCCAGGGTCACGGTTATTCAATAGTCCTTTAAGTTCCAGGGTCACGGTTATTCAATAGTCCTTTACGTTCCAGGGTCACGGTCGGTATTGATGAGACAGTCCCGCGATCCCGGAGACTTTGGCCCTGTAAGGGGCCTCTGCCACCTTGCAGCAGTGATGTCACATGCCTATCCTATATGTTCCTGTTTTTAGTTTTGTTTAGTTTTAGTTAGTGTTTTCCATAGTTTGTAAGTATATCTATTGTTACTAACACTGAGTATTTTTGTTCGGAATAAAATGATTTTTTGTTAATAACTTTAGAAACTTAAAAATTATGAATGTCCTCAATCAAAGTAAACTTAATTCAAGATTGACAAACTGTATAAATAATAACAAAGGGACGAAAGATCCCCTTTTCCTAATACAGGGTTAGGGCCCAAAAGCGGATTCAAATGGAAATAAATTTAAATAAAGCAAAATTGACATTCCCTGATTCCCACACAATCTATTTAGGTAATTGCACGGTTGTTGACGACATTATGTTCGTTGATTGTACCCGGACTTGCAATCCCGAATCTCTAGTAACGTGGGCTGCATAATGATCGCTTGAGCCCCACAATTAGGGTTACCATATTGAAAAAAAGTCCTCTTAAAAGGCTGGAAAGGGGTTTGAAAAATGTGGTCAAACATCCGCTATTTTGCCATTAATAAACTTGTATCAATGCAATCAATAATTATGCGAGACAAAGGTTGTAACGTTAATGGTTTACTTCTTAAACACCTAACCTTTTAGAAAAAAAACTTTCTATAAAATGTTTATTCGTATAGTTACCATAAAAAAAAAGAAATGGCGCATTTTATGCAATAAATTTTTCTTTTGTTGAATTTTATATAGATTTTTTTATTATCTTTAAGTTGAACAGTCCTGTCAAATATTTAGCCTAGATAAAGATTGAGTGCTAAAAAACCGGATCTGTACGGACAAATTTGAATAGATGGCCACCACAGAAATCTTAATAATAAGGCAATAGAAGGCATGTGTATCGTAGGGCACAAGTTTACGAGGAGCGTTTGTTGCGGTTACTTGTGTTATTTTAGACGCGGAGAGGTAAACATGGTGTTTTGCAGCGTATCCAACTGCGGAAACTCGTCCAAAACTTGTAACTTAACATATAAAGGAATAACATTTCATATGTAAGTACTTAATTTTTGAAATATTGTCGTTTTTAGTAAATATAAACAAATCAAATATTTTTACCACCGCTACCACGATTTATCACGAAAAACGTTTTTTTTGTCAATTCAATAACCATCAATGCTTAAGCTTGTCCATGTCTACTATTACAACTGCTAAAAGCAGCAATGGAATTATAGTCATGCGGACTCGCATTCTCGCGGCGCAATAAACAATTCTTGGTACAAGCCGCATGAGTTGGCCGCAATTTAGTGACGTGCCACTACTATTCTGTATCGATAAATTAATTACGTTCAGTTTGATTCTTAGTTTTACCAAATTGGAAAACATGATGGTTTTATGTTAAATGTTTAAATATGAGATGTATTTTCAGTTTTCAAAATCAAAATAATGTAGAAGTCCCATACTTTTTCATTTTTGATTATTTGCTTAATCATTGTTCAATGTGACCCATATTAGGTATGTATTTATATTTATTTATAGTATATAATTAATATTCTTACATATTTATGTATTGTTATTTATATAAAACTTAAACAATTTCAATTATGTTATTTTAGTTTATATTTTAATTTCAATTATGTTAAATTAGTTTAGTTTATTAAGTATTTGTAGTCCACCACTACACTAGCTACCTCCCCACTTTTATCTAAGTTCGTACATAGTCCGTCCTATTTGGTCATTGCTTTTTTTTCCATAAGGTGAAGTATTGGAGAGCCTTTGAGATTTAACTATAAATTATAAACTAAATGTATCTACTTACACTTATTGTTTTATTGAATCCCTTTCAATAAAATTAGTTATCTATTGTTGCTAGATTCCTTGGCGATTAACACTCAACGGAAAATTATAATTTATCGACATGAGCTCGTAGTAGTTTGCACTTGCACTGCACTATTCCTACGTGAGAGTGAGCGCGCGATATCATTTTCTGCTTTTCGCACACGTTTTTTATTGGCTGCAGGAGTCACGTGACCTGAGATTATACGTTTTTAGAAAATGTTGCGTAATGTCATCGCAAAAAGGTTTGGTTTTGTTGCAGCAATGCAAAGTGCATATGTAGGCGTTATTGTGTATCTATTGTTTGTTTATGTGGTGGTAGCTGTGACCCGGCGACACTCGTCCCGCTGTAAAATGTAGTACTATAGCATTTCTATTACCTTATTATTAAGATTTCTGTGATGGCCACCCTACGTACAATCGACTCTATTATATGACATGCAATAATTTTAACGAGTCCAAGAGGAATATTCTATGATTTGTTTAACAAATTCGGTATTAACAGGGAAGTAGAACTCTTATGCCTTTGTCAAACAGACAGGCGAAAGCGAAGCGAGTCCGAGGCGATACCGAACCGAAGCGAGACGTCAGTCCGATAGTTCTGTCACGCTATCGGATCGGTTTCGCTTTTCTACGTGACTGGATTCAAACAATTCCATACATTACAAATAAAAACGTCACGCTTCGCATTCGCCACGCCAGTGTGTTTGACAAAGGCTTTAATACTTATTTACTGCGACAATCGAAGTAACCGCGATGATGTTATTGTGATTTAACAGAGAAAAGCAGAGCATTATCTCCTTCCCCAATGATTTATTTTTATCCTTTATTTTTTACTTTCAGTTGTTTTTCTTGGTTATGTTGCCAAACGTGACGTAAGAACACACCTGTCCAGGCTGTGACCGTACTAACATTATAAAGCTGAAGAGTTTCTTTGATTGTACGGGCTAATCTATTGATTAGAATTGAAAAATACTTGTAGTGTTGGATAGTGCATTTATCGAGGGAGCCAACAGGAGCGGAACATCGGCGGTGAAACCACGCGGAAGCTAGTGCTTACATAAGCTCCTATCCAGAACATCAGCTAGTTTTAAAATGAAACTGAAACTGGGAATGCCAATGCACTCTAGCCGCTTCTACGACAAATCTTTTAAACATGTGACTCAAATGTTTATTTGCGATATTTCATGACTATTATGTATATTTACTCATATAATATATGTGTCACCCTATTTAAAAGACATTGTGAATTTGATAATTATGTCTGTAATTTATATGGTGTGCATAATTAAGAGTTTTCTATCTATCTATCTATGAAATTATATATTCCTTAAAGATAATTTAATGTATACCACTAAATTTCAAACGAAGGTTTGCTGACGTCATAATGTGACATCATGCACGATTTTTAGCAATTGATTGCTTTTAAATAAACAATTATCATATGAAAGTAACTCTTACCAGATAATAAAGATAACATTATTTTATCTAATTATTATCAAAAACAAAAAGATTGATTGAATGATGAATGATTACTAAACGTAACTTTTAATTATAAACTTATAATAACAATATTTAACAACACCTTGTCACGTTCTCAAAATATACATCACATTTTTGCCAATGTTTCAACTAAAAAAAAAGGTGAAAAAAAGAGAAGAACGTGATAATGTCTCAGTTATAATTTAATTTAATTATACACACAAGTTAGGTTACATACAGGCATAGAAGATACAATGAAAATTTAGAGTACTGAAAGAAATACCCGTGGGCCCCAAACTAGGCTCATCCTATATCTTGGTGGCCAAATAGTAGCAGTAGGTAAATCAGATTAGGAAGACGAACCTTCAATGTGGCACAGCACAGTCGGTTAGATTTTATTCAAGAAAATTGTTAAAGTTAAAATTATAAACATTGATTACTTGAAAAATAACGAAAAAAAAAGAAAGTCATTACATAATACTCAATTACAATAATATAAAATATTTAAATTCACGGTTAAGAATATAAATTAGTATGAGTGAATAAATTAAATGATCAATACCAAAACATTACGTGATTACTCGGAAGAGTGTAATTTTTGTGCAATAATTTATTATACGCTATTGTGTTTAGTTGACGTGGGTGCCGATGTAAGCGTCGCAGTTAGGGCAGTAGTGTTCCAAGTTCCGGCAGGTGTTCGTGCAGTACGGGATCAGTATACAGGGCAGGCAACTGAAAAATGAAAAAAAGATTGCGTGTAAAGCAATGCAACTTAACTCCTACTAAAAAATCAACATGACCTACAATTACATATGTGTGGCGTCTGATGAGTGGTAACTAAAAGAACCTAAGAGGCTTCGCAACGCTGATGTCGCAGGTTATAACGTTTAAGTCGAGCGCCTCTACTGCTTGCGCGAGGCCCTATGTTGCACAATAACTTGATAACGTTTTGTTTTTGTGTCTGGGAACTAAAAGAGACCAAGAGGCCCCGCAAAGCTGATGTCGCTGCCACATCATAATCACATTTGGTATAGAGAACCTGGGGGAAACCAAGTCATCTTACAATAAGGGAAACTCGCGCGACCAGCGGAGGAGAACGCACATGCGTCTTGCTCCCTCCTAAATTCGGTCTTGCTACGCCACTGACTGGATAATGCTCAATAAGACTATCAACAAATTAGAATACTTACCACATGCTTAAAAACATGAAAGCACAGATATGAGTTTTTAGCGTAGATTTGGGTTTGATGCTTGTGACTATATCTTGTTTGCAGGATGGACATTTCATAGGTACGGGTTTGGGACTCATCTGTGCGCCGACAAACATACCGCCCATTCCCAATCCTACATGCATGTTTTGACTCATAGGCATATTATTGAACGTGGGCTGCATCACTTGAGGTTGTTGACCGTATGGCGGAGGCTGGCTCTGACCTTTGGCTGAAATTAAATAAAGATATATTTGCAATAATTTAGAGCATTTTAATTAACTGTTACAGTGCACCATACTCAGTCTCAGTTAGTAAATCATAATACATTCACAGTCATACAGGTAGAAGCGTAGCGCATCTTGGCAGGGCCCCGTATAAACATTTGTTTGAGGGCCGTTAGGAAGGGTTAATCTTTATAACGAAAAAAGCATACAATAAAAAAAAATATTTATTAATTACAATGTTGTTGCTGTTACTTTTTATGTAACATTAAATTATTACAAATAATTAAAAATTAATTACACACTCTGCTTGCCTTTTTTTCATCGTATTATGTTATCGTATGTGAGTACATCGATTATATTGTGGGAATCTCACAGCCCGCGATAACCCATGTAGGGTGTTGCCAACTTTTGAACGCACGCTTTACACGGGCAAAAAGAACTAGCTTTTTTGACTTTTGGCGATTGTGAAATAAAAAAAGGGAAGTTTTTATTATTTTTTGCTAACGCACGTTGGGGCTCTCCGTGGCCCGGCCCGTATAATTGATACGGCAGATTCGGCGGTAGCTACGCTCCTGCATATTAAGCTAAGTTACAACATAAATTAATTGCAAATCTGTTTAGTCGGTCAGCTAGAGCATTGAAAAATAATGGACAATTATTTTTTGTTTTAATCAAATAATATTGACAAAGATAAAACGTATGAAATTGGGAGCGGCTCGTGTTACACCGACGGCGAGACGTATTTTGATTTTAAATGCATTACATCATCGTCGATTTTGGTTTATGTAAAAAAAGAAAAAAAATCTGGTCTAATATTTTTTGGTATCTCTGTTCATCTGTGTTTAGTCATTTTTGTAAAAATATTTTACTTTTAATTTTAGTTTTTAAATGTAGTATGTAAACAAATAGTTAAATATTTTAGTTTAATTTTAGTTTTTAAATGTAGTATGTAAAATGAGTAAATGTTAAAAAAAAGGAAAATCGAAAAATCCTCAAATAATTATGCAATCTACTTTAACTGGGTGGGCAAATTTTAACTATTGTTTAAAGAGGTAAAGCTTGTAAGTTTGTTTGTAACGGGTAATCACCGGAACCAATGATTTAATTCATCTTTTAATTTTATTTTAGGAAGCTACATTGCGGGCATGCGGGCGGCGAGTAACGGGCGTCTCGCTGTCCGACCATGGACCATGCCCGGGTCGACGGCGCGTTGTGTTCCACGCGCGCCTCAAGGAGTGTCATCATAGTGACGGGGCCTGTAGAGGGCCAAAGCCTGCCGGGGTCGCGGAATTCATAAATTACCATAACCCCGGTACGTACGGCTATTGAAGGACACCGTGGATTTTGGTCAGTCAAGTCTGACAGTCCCTCCCGCCCTGCCCTGGGTGGGAGGACTCATTTGATGATTTTACCATGAAAAACAAAGGAAGCTACATTATTGTGGAGTGTTAAATAAAATTACTTACGGCCACGTATTCCTTCATTGTTCTGATACATTTCACTGAATTACGTATTATTTTCCTTCTGTTTTGCGTCGTTATGGTACAAGGTAGCAGGCTGTACTGAACTTGGTTTAGTAAAGTAAGTATTTATAGGTAAAACATATCAATTAATCAATTAAGAAAGTTTAATCTTGATACCGATATTGTAATACATCGAGCCCAGCTATACTCGGGCTAACAACTAACCAGTATAAGGAAAAAGTAATACAAATAGAAACACATTAACGGACTCTCATCTTAATGCTCCTTCACACAGAGTACCGTTTTACTCATCCGCTTTATCGTATACGATTTTATTCGGCGATGACGTATGCTGTTGAATGGAGTTCATCCATAATTATGACAATACTAGCACTACGCCCGCGACTTCTTCTGCGCGAATTTCGAACTTTGCCTCTGAATTTCTACACCCGGCCTCCTCACATCCAATAAAAAAATTATGAACCCAAAAACAGCACCTTAGCATCCACGTCCTAAAAATAACCCGCATGCTACATTTGAAACTCTCAGTACTTATAATAACAAAGTTTCATATAAATTTTATCAACCCCAAAAAAAACTTTTAGGGATGGAATTTTCATCCATGTGTCCCGTCTTAGTGAGTACCTACGTCCTAAAAAGAACCCATATGCAGAATTTTAAATGCAATCAGAACTTTTTAGTGTTAGGAAATGTTCTGACAAACATCATTGATGTGTTTTTAGGACCATAAAAAATAACTAAAACCCGACTACGAAAAATCGCGCACTGAAAAGTATAAAACAAGAACAATATTCATTTGACCGAGTAATAGCCGTGGTCGTGTGCTACCTAGCTAGTAATTATAAATAGCCCGTTTTGAAACGTAGAATAATCAACATTGTTTATTGAACTACAACATATTTTTTTTTCAGATCGAAAGTAGATTTGATTTTTTATTGTTGAATCAAAAATAGAAAATCGTGTTTACGGAATCGACCTATTTTTGATTCCTGCCTTGCTTTATGATAATGAGGAGGAGGATAGAGGAGGATGAGGAGGCTCGTGGCTAAATAAATACAGTCGCACAGGCCGATCTTCCGGGTTAAGCCGCGCTTGCCGTGGATGGGTGACCATCTGTTATAGCTAGTTTCCTCCGTGCCTCGGAAAGCACGTAAAGCCGTTGGTCCCGGCTGTCATTAGTAGATCTTTGACAGTCGTTACTGTTAGTCAGAAGCTCTAAAGTCTGACAACCAGTCTTACCATGGGGTATCGTATTATCCAGTTACAGGGTTGTGGAGGTCGTACAGGCAGTCGCTCCATGTAAAATACTGATATTCAGCTGCATCTAGTTTGACTGGTAGCCGACCCCAATATAGTTGGGAAAAGGCTAGGCAGATTATGATGCCTTGCTTTATGATACCATAAAATAAAAACTATAAATTCTTTTAAGATAATTTTATGTTATAAAATATATTTTTATGTATTTGCTTTTTGACATAGGTCTGTCTATAGACTTATATACTCATATACGTATAGATGCCAGCAGATCAACCAACCCGAATCTGTTAAATTTTACCAATCGAATATTGACCTTCTACTTTTGTAATAAAATTGAAAATCTATAAAATAAATTGGGCAGTTTGAGGTAGATTGATGTGCTGGCGACTGTACAATGCTACTCAATTTATAAGGAAGTTTCAGCCATATTAGCTGACATCATATTGTGACATCATGCACACTTTTAACACTTGCATGCATAAAAGAATTTAAATAAACAATTTTATCATATGAAAAGTAACTCTTACAAGATAACAATGATAACATTCTTTTTATTTATCTAATAAAAATAATTTACAGGAAGTTTTTTTTTGTTAAAAGCTCTTTTCAAGTAACGTTGACAGGTTCCTGAAAACTTGGGTCGCAAGTTATGGTAAGCTTCAGAGAACTCACCCCTTTTGGTAGTGTCATCAGTACTAAAGGGGGTGTGATTCAGAAAAAAAAAACGTTAATTTCGGAGATTTCAATATACGTTTTTTTTATCGTGGTAAAATCATCAAATGAGTCCTCCCACCCAGAGCAGAGCGGGAGGGACTGTCAGACTCGTACTGACTAAAACCCGCGGTGTCCTTTAATAGCCCTTTGCGTTGCGGGGTCACGGTAATTTGTTAGATCGCGGCAGGCTTTAGCCCTCTAAAGGGGGGCCCCGTCATTATGCTGACACTGACCCGGGCATGGTCCATGGTCGGACAGCGAGTCACCCATTACTCGCCGCCCGCATCGTCCAGAGGTGTCCGTCGCCGTGGGCGTCTACCACTGCGACTGGGATTTAGGATGGACGCTGTCCTCTCCCTCACGCCTCCTCCTTTGCGAGCATCAATTTACTATCAGACTAACTAGATTTTTCAGTCAAATACCCTTTTTTTTATAGTGACTGCTTCGCAGAAGGAGTCGACCGTGTCCCATTCCGTCTCGCCCCGCAGCATGGCCTCGACCAATGCTGGGCGCGAGAGGTTGCCGCCTAACGCCGTCGTGAGGACACGGCGGTTCTCTGCCTCCACCGTGTCCTCCGGGCGATCCTCGCAGTGGTGACACACTGGCGTTTCTTCCCTCCTTATTCGATACAAGTATCTCCCGATACTTCCGTGTCCGGTGAGGACCTTCGTCAGGCGGTAGGTCAGGACGCCGTGACGCCTATCCAGTCACTCCTCAAAGAGGGGTCTTACCGCCGCGCTTGCGGCGTACCCAAGATTTCAATATTCTTTAATACATTTTCAACTTTATACCCTAGGAGTCGCGGGACTATCGGGTAACCGTGACCTCAGATGGTAATGGGATAGTGAAGGACACCGTGGATTTTAGTTAATACAAATCTGACAGTCCCTCTCGTCCTACCCTGGGTGGGAGGACTCATTTTTGATAATTTTACATAGTAAAAAGAAAAAAAAGGGCTTTCGTTCGTTCTGTTCGCTATCGCTCAGCAGACATTCATGGATTTTTAACTTTATTAGTTTCGGTATTACGTTAAAAAATTATGTATTGACTCCTGAGCGTTTACGCTTATCGCTTGTAGTTTGGCTCTAGGCTGGCCCTAGGTCTAAGATTCGAATCAACATGCGAAATCGAGGCTGGCCGCTATTTTGAAAAAAAAACACAAAAAGTATATAAACTTATGATAATAATATTTAATAACAATTTGTCACTCTATCAAAACATACATAATCGAATGACATTTATCACGTTTTTGCCAATTATTCAACTCAAAGGCCGTAGACGTTTCAAAAAACGTAGAATTCCTGTTTGTGCTATAGCCTCTGGTTAACCGAGGCATTGGTACAAGATTTCCGTATTTCACCTATGCAGTTCTTGAAGTATATATAGCATTTATTGTATGAAACTGAAAAAGCGCCTCCAGTGTACAAACGAGCTACTATTTTTTTTTTTATCAAATTAATGTCAAAGATTCCATTTACTTTACGTTGCAAAAACGTGAAAAGTCGTGATAATGCCTCTGTTATAATGTACGGTCTAAGTACATTGAATCTTCTGGCTGACAAAGCGAATCAACAAATTTACTTTTCAGAACCAGTATTTATTTTTACTCTAAACTTACCAACACGTGGAACAGATTTACTTGTAGGAATCATCAAAATTTATTACGGTATCCGAAATTGTAGTAAATTAAACTTTTGGGGATACTACGTGAAGTGTTTTATATGTTGGACACACTCGCAACCTAACTATCATGCTTTTGTCAAACAGACAGGCGAAAGCGGAGCGTTTCCGAAAGATACCGAACCGAAGCGAGACGTCAGTCCGATAGTTCTGTCACGCTATCGGATCGTTTTCACTTTTCTATGTGACTGGATTCAAACAATTCCATACATTACAAATAAAAACTTCACGCTTCGCATTCGTCATGCCTGTCTGTTTGACAAAGGCTTCAAACAAAGTGTACAGTTCAGCTACTAATGTGTCCCCGACAAATAACATATTATACGCTTCATGTTTAGTTGACATGGCTGCCGATGTAGGCGTTGCAGTTAGGGCAGTAGTGGTCCAAGTTCCTGCAGCTGTCCGTGCAGTACGGGATCAGCACGCATGGCAGGCAACTGAAAATTAAAAAAAAAGGATTGCTCCACAGTGTTATCTTTTTTTCTTGTGAGCATGGCATGCTTTATACCATGATTTGACACACATCATCATTATCAGCTGGAAGACACCCACTGCTGCCTTTCCTTTAGATCGCGAACCAAACAACAATTGCCTACTTGCATCCATCAGTTGCCCGCGACTCTCACGATGTCGTCGGTGCATCTAGTGGGAGGCCTGCCTCCCACCCGTTGTGTCACATAATGACGGTCAAATGTGGTACTGAAGTCATTCAAGGTTAAATTATTTCACAATAGGACTTTAAAGCTTATTAAAACCCAAATGAAGTATGAGGGAATTTCAGTCACTGGGCAATAATTAATTAGGTAGACTAAATGGACTATAAACAAATTAGAAAACTTACCACATGACTAGAAGCATCAAAGCAAACATATGAGTTTTTAGCGTAGATTTGGGTTCCACTCTTGTGACTATATCTTTTTTGCAGGATGGACATTTCATAGGTGCTGGTTGGGGACTCATCTGTGGGCCGACAACCATTGGGACGACGACTGGTTGCGGATGGTACATCATTCCTGGTTGTCCCATTCCTACATGCATGGTTGGCCCCACTCCTACAGCCATGGTATGTCCCATTCCTACATGCATGGTCGGTCCCACTCCTACAGCCATAGAATGTCCTACTCCTACATGCATGGTCTGCCCCATTGGCATCATATTGTTATACATGGGCTGCATCACTTGAGGCTGTTGAGGTGGATCACTTTGAGCGTATGGTGGAGGCTGGCCTTGTCCTTTGGCTGAAATTAAGATTTGTTTGAAATAACTTAAAGGATTTTACATTCACAGTCCTAATAGGCTAAGTAACAACATAACTAAACCACAATCTGTTTAGTCCGTCAGCTAGAGTATTGAAAATTAATGGACAGATCTGTATTTTTTGCTTTTCGTGACGTCATAACGTGATTAAAATTGTACCGACGGCGTAACGTATTTTGATTTTTAAACATCTTTATCGATTTTGGTTCACGTTTCGTTGTTGTTGATGTAAGGGTCATTAAGCAGTTATACTTTTGCAGACAAGTGTTTGGACAAATCTAAACTGATGTCTAAACATGTATGTAAAGTTTGTAAGTTTAACCGGAACCAATAATCCAATTCATTTTTCAATTTTCTGTTAGGAAGTTACGTTATTCCTATAAATGATATTTATATCATTGATTGCCATGTTTTTACAATTTTTGTCAATTTAGTAGCATAAAGTCGGAAAAAAATACTCCACGAAGCGCCGCCAGTCGTGAATTCGCGTATTTACTAAGTAACCGTTGACGGCACGTTTGGCGCAGTGGCTGAGAAATTGGACGCCTGCGCTATGTGTCGCGGGTTCGATTCCCGCACGGAACAAATATTTATATGATCTACAAGTAGTTGTTCCGGGTCTCGGTGTTTGAGTATGTGAGTTTCTATGTTTGTAAACGCATCCACGATACAGGTGAAATTCCTAGGGTATCCGTTGCTTCGCTCACTGCTGAAACTAAAGTCCTGAACGATCTGTAATAATAACTTCATGCGAACGACGTTGCGTGGCTCACAACTAAGTAAAATTGAAGTAGGTAAACAAAAATTTGACAAGAGTTAATAATATATATATAAATATACTCACGGTCATGTATTTCTTCATTGTTCTGATTCATTTTCGTATTATTTTCCTTCTTTTTTTCACAAATGTTTTGCGTTGTTATCGAACCAGATAGCAGGCTGTACTAAACTTGGTTCAATAAAGTAAGTATCTATAGATAAAAACATATCGCTCAATCTAGATAAGGATATTGTAATACATCTAGCCCAGCTATGCTGAACCAATATAGAGAAAAAAACAAAATAGAAATTCTCCCGTTTGGGGTCGTAACGCTCCGGTCATGGGGTCCGAGTGCACGTCAATTATTTGAGGAAATCTCTCGCCATCTGGTCAACACTTCGCGAGACCAGAAGGCTGGCTTTTTCTTTGGGCAAAGAGCCAGAATTGCTATTCAAGGTGGCATGGTAGTCTTCTGGGCATCTTCCTGGATGACAGAGATGCGGAGGAGTGCTTTGTGTCTTATTGCTTTTGTATGTTTTTTTTTATTAATATAAAATATTTTCTATTAATAAAATAACATACAAAAGCAATACTTTTGTATGTAATTTTATTAATAGAAAATATTTTAGTTTATTTAGTACCTATCTTTTGTAAATATTTAGTTCGTAAAATTTGTAAATTTTTAGGTTTTCCCCGCCTCCGGAAAACTAAAAATGAAACACTTGTCGAGTATAATTATGTTTGATTATTGCATGGCATGTTTCTCCATTTTTCTTGCTTTTCTTGCATGTGTGCATATGCACGAGGACGGGAGGGACCTTTCCAGCATGTGCATTTACATCAGGGCGGGAGGGTGAATGTATTTTTTTATATATTTTTTATTTTATTATTGTTGATTTGTGTTTCCAATATCAAATAAGTGTTTTTCTAATCTATTCTGTGATGTGCATGTCTGGGTTATCAATAAAGCATCTACAATAAGTATTGATATCAACAACGAAATTACTTATCTATAAATTGTTAGTTTGTTGTACGGACTTCAGTATAGTCACTTGTGTCATATGAAAACACAGTACAACTGTTTATAGTGATAAAAAGGAAACTCAGTGAAAAACGGACTTTATTATTTACTGTATAACTGTACAAATTAATAGGCACTCAGTGAAATGGACAACGAACGTGAGTACTTTATTTACTAAGTTAAAACTTTGGTTTCACAAGATATTTTCACACAGTGATTTGTAAAATGAGGCGCGTAGGTTAGCAATTTTACATGATGTTGACTCGTTTTTCAAAGCCAGAATAAAACATAAATATTTATAATGGTTAGGTATGGTTTGATTACCCCACACAGCAATTATTTGCATGTGTGATCTTCAAGTAGTTTTTTCGGGTCTGGGCGTTTGTGTATGTGAGTTTATAATTATGTTTGTAATCACAACCACGACACATGAGAAAAATCTTAGAGTGGAACAAAGTTTTTAAAGACAAAATAAACGAACCTGTAAGTTTTTACTCATTCTTGATTTCAGCTCAAGGCCAGCCTCCACCATATGTCCCGGATCATCTACCTCAAGTCATGCGCCCCACAAATAACAAAATGGGACCTGATCAACCTCCGCCAATAATACCAATAGGACAACCAGTTCTTGATAGAAATGGCCAACCAATGCAAATACAGCGTGGAACAATATTGGAACCCAAGTATGGAGAAGCTTCACCGGCCCTCGTGCCCGTTGTTGTTGGTATACAGATGGGTCCACATGCAACTACAATGACCTGCCCATCCTGCCATGAATCTATCACCACGAAAACTGTAATCAAGTCTACAGCACAAACATGTATGATGGCTTTCATGTTTGGAATGTTTTGGTTAGTATTTCTAGGTTTTTTTTTTAAAACATTGTTATCATGGTGAAATCATCAAACGAGTCCTCCTATCCAGGGCGGGGTGGGAGGGACTGTTAGGCATGTACTGACTAAAATCCACTGTGATCTCTCGATAGCCCTTTACGTTCCAGGGTCACGGTTACCTGATGAGACGAACCCGGCAGGCTTTGGCCCTCTAAGGGGGGGCACGTTGGGCACGCCGCAATCGCGGCGGTAAGACCCCTCTTTGAGGAGTGGCTGGATAGGCGTCACGGCGTCCTGACCTACCGCATGACGCAGGTCCTCACCGGACACGGAAGTTTCGGGAGGTTCCTGTGTCTGATAGGGAGGGAAGAAACGCCTGGGTGTCACTACTGCGAGGATCGTCCGGAGGACACGGTGGAGCATACGGTGCAGGACTGCCCCGCTTGGGCAGAGCACCGCCGTGTCCTCACGACGGCGATAGGCGGAGACCTCTCGCGCCCGGCATTGGTCGAGGCCATGCTGCGGGGCGAGACGGAGTGGGAAGCGGTCGCCTCCTTCTGCGAAGCAGTCATCCTTGTGAAGGAAGAGGCGGGCCGCCTGAGGGAGAGGACAGCGTCCTCCCTCCACCCCAGCCACAGTGGTAGACGCCCACGGCGTCGGACGTCGCAGGACGATCTCCGGCCACCGTAGGCGCGGGCATGCGGGCAGCGAGTAATGGGCGACTTGCTGTCCGACCATGGACCATGCCCGGGTCGACGGCGCGTTGTGTTCCACGCGCGCCTCAAAGAGTGTCAGCATAGTGACCGGGCCTGTAGAGGGCCAAAGCCTGCTGGGGTCGCGGGACCAAGGGATTACCGTGACCCTAGTACGTAAAGGGCTATTGAAGGACACCGTGGATTTTAGTCAGTACAAGTCTGACAGTCCCTCCCGCCCTGCCCTGGGTGGGAGGACTCATTTGATGATTTTACCACGATAAAAAAAAAGGGGGGGGCACGTCAGGTTGCTAACATGTTGACATATTGCCTATGAGTTTTAAAGAGGTAGTATTAACTCTGGCACCAGAGAGCGAAACACACACGAAAAAGAAAGAAAAAAAGATTGTTGACGTATGTACTATGCAACCATAATAAAACTGAAGCTCTGAAGGTTCCATATTCTGACATCAAGTACGCTTTTTAACATTTGCAACGTTTGTAAATGCTAAATAAACAATAATTATAAGAATATGACTTGAACAAGATAAAAAGAGGAATAAATATTAAACATTATACGAATTAACGCATGCGTCACGAATCTCAAAGATTGTCTGTGCAAAAAAAAACTCGACTGTGGGCAGGTTTTGAACCTGACGTCATCATAAAATGGGTTTCGACACTTGGAGGCACTTCGACCTCAAGAGATCTCGAGACCGCGGTGACTCGGTTGGTAAGATCGTCGGATGTACTGAATCCGCTGTCGAATTTTATATTTACAAAATTAAAAAACAAATATTATTGAAAACTAGGTTGCACAAAGTATTAAAACATTTTCAAGTGACAGTTGAGAGACGGAGGTCTTTGACATGTTCAACTACATCGTTTTCTGGTTTCAAAGTTTTTAGGAAAATAGTCAGCAGACTATTACTTTGCTTCTTCTCGCAAACGGCCAACCTTGAACAACTCAGTTAATTTATTTTTCCTTTTCTATTTCCAGTCTTTGGCCGTGTGTGTGCCTCGCGTTCGTTTTGGAGACCTGTCGCAACACTGATCACCACTGTCCAAAGTGCCAAGCTTACATCGGGAGTTACGTCCGCTAAATCGCCATGGCAGTGGTCACTGAGATTCTTTTTACAAAATGATGAGCACCGTATATAAAATGGCGCTTTGATGACGATGACATCATGAGGAATCATCTGTAGAAATTAAATTGAAAACAAGAACTTGTTGTTACGTGGAGAAAGATAATTTAATGTACCTCTGTATACTTTAATGTATACTTGACCAGCAATGAAGCTTCGATTTATGTATTGATTTTCGATTGGATTGAGATATTTTGTAAATAAAGTAATAGACATGAATCTGATTATTTAATAAATCATAGTTAAATTACGTGTTTTGTGTTATTTCATATAGTATAGCAATACAGAGACCTTTTTTTTTTTTATCGTGGTAAAATCATCAAATGAGTCCTCCCACCCAGGGCAGGGCGGGAGGGACTGTCAGACTTGTACTGACTAAAATCCACGGTGTCCTTCACGAGCCCTTTACGTACCGGGGTTACGGTGATGGGTAAGTCCCGCGACCCCGGCAGGCTCTGGCCCTCTACAGGCCCCGTCAATTTGCTGACACTCTTTGAGGCGCGCGTGGAACACAACGCGCCGTCGACCCGGGCATGGTCCATGGTCGGACAGCAAGTCGCCCATTACTCGCTGCCCGCATGCCCGCGCCTACGGTGGCCGGAGATCGTCCTGTGACGTCCGACGCCGTGGGCGTCTACCACTGCGGCTGGGATGGAGGGAGGACGCTGTCCTCTCCCTCAGGCGGCCCGCCTCCTCCTCCACGAGCATGACTGCTTCGCAGAAGGAGGCGACCGCTTCCCACTCCGTCTCGCCCCGCAGCATGGCCTCGACCAATGCCGGGCGCGAGAGGTCTCCGCCTATCGCCGTCGTGAGGACACGGCGGTGCTCTGCCCAAGCGGGGCAGTCCTGCACCGTATGCTCCACCGTGTCCTCCGGACGATCCTCGCAGTGGTGACACCCAGGCGTTTCTTCCCTCCCTATCAGACACAGGAACCTCCCGAAACTTCCGTGTCCGGTGAGGACCTGCGTCATGCGGAAGGTAAGGACGCCGTGACGCCTATCCAGCCACTCCTCAAAGAGGGGTCTTACCGCCGCGATTGAATACAGAGACCTTAACACGAGTTTTCACGTTTTTCTGACGTATATTAAACGGGGACTTTGATGGTAAATTTGTGGAAATTAGTTTTTCGTTCATACACTAGAGGCGCTGTTTCATTACCTATAATTAACGTCACAATACTTCAAGTGCATTGTATAGTACGGTAAAGTACGGAAATCTTTAGCTTAGGCCTCTGATAATTACTCTAAATGTGACTCAGGGATATTGAACAATGCCTGACTCATTCATTTATCAGGTTATCAGTACTCGCAGTGTTTATCGGATGTATTACTGTTTTTAGATACAATGATATACATTGCGCAAGAATTTGGACTAACTATAGTGGGACGAGTAGTCTGGTTTAACTTTCTTTTTGTTTCTTTTCTTTCATAAAACGTTCCCCCGTACTAGGAATTTTTGTTCCGTATCCACAACAAGCGGTGCAGCAGATAATCGAACCAATGTTGACTGAACCAAAATGCCGTCAAACTGACTAACCCCGTTGTTTTTCATCTGCCTAGGCTGAGTCGCTAGGCCATCTGTACAATGTCCTGGCTAGCTCACATGGTTGTCATGCAGTGCTTATAGTGATGCCTGTCATAGTCTGAGGCTTAAGTCTATTATGGTCATAGATTCCCCGAATCTATCTTAGGAGTTGGACAGCGCGGGGATGCGGCCGGCGAGTAATAGGTGACTCGCCGTCCGATCATGAACCATGCCCTGGTCAACGGCGCGTAGTGTTCCACGCTCGCCTCAAAGAGTTATCTGACGTGGCTCACATAGAGGGCTAAAGCTTGCCGGGTTTTGGGACTGTTTTATCTTGCGTCATATCCTCTTTTGTGACTCTCGTGTGCTAGCAGAAGGAAATAACGGGGAAAGCGCTGCATCCAGAATAATAAATGAAAGTGTGGTCAAAAGTTAGGTTTCTTTGAAGGTCGCTAACACTTCTTAGGTCAACCTTTTTGTTTACAAAAGGTAGTTCGTGGCAGTTGTTCTGCCACATTCTCCTGGATCGAACCGCTTCAGCAAGGAAGTCTTACTTACCCTTTGCCAACTCCTACTGGCGAGAGAAGGCATCCTACCAGAAGGTGCCTTTCTACTGCTTTCTAAGCCTCACTGCTGTCGACCATGAGTTCATGACCATGAGTACCAGACATAGGCCCCTCTTAAAGTAGGGTAAGCTTTAGAGAAAACTCACCCCTATGTTAGTGAAATCACTACCAAATGTTGGTTACTTTTCTTTGACTGTACACGACAGAGCCTGTCGTTCTACTTGATCGGCGGGCGTCTAACACTACTTTAGCCCGGTCGCGGTCTCCAATCATGGCCACGTGGGTATACGCGGCCATGATTGGAGACCGCGGTTGTCTGCCCTACGAGAAATGTGGACAGCCTACTGCTATTTCAGCTTACTAATTTTTTGAGCTGTGTCAGCAATTTAGGTGTTTTGACGGATCACCTTATTCCGGAAACACACAGTTACAAAATAATAATACTTTTACAATAATCTTTCTCAGACTTTTGTAATTATTATCTAGATTTTTAGAATATATCTTCTACGTTGTGCAAAACGTATGCTCTAATACACCTATTGTACGAGTATCTACCTACATATCTAAAATCTATAACATTTTTTTCCTATCGATATCAGCATTGGACGATTTTATATCTATATATTGTCAGTTTATTGTACGAAGTTCAGTACAGTCACTTGTCTCGTACGAATACAAGGTACTTGCTGATATCAGTAATAAAATAATAATAAATAATTCAGTGCAATGGATCAAAACATTGAAATAATACACGACCGTGAGTAAATATGTTACTATTGAAACTTTTCATAAAAGTATACCGAAAGCCTGATGAGTTTTAGCTTAATATGAAAAGCTTTTTTATTAGTCTTTTGCGAAAAGTAGTAAAACATTTTTTTTTAAGTTCTTAGTTCCAATCTGGGACTAAATGATTTATATACAAATTAATTGACCAACTGCTGCGCAGCGCGTCGCGGGTTCGATCCCCACATGGAACAAATATTACGTATGATCTACAAGTAGTTGTTGTCTGGGTGTTTATATATATGAGTTTCTATGTTTGTAAACGCACATTCCTAGTATGGTGCCTCTGAAACTAATTCAACCAACAGGTCATCATAACAGTCAAATAACTGTTGTAATGAATGTCATTACCCAATTTTTTTTTGTAACATGTGTTAAAATAAATATTTATAAATTCACATACTGAACTGGATACATAATGTAAGACCTTAGTGTAGAGCCATTTTTCTTTTTAACTACCTCATGATTAGCACTAGGTAAATCAATTATTTGTTTTTGTAAACGTATGTATTTTTAATCTTATATTACATATTTCAGCCAAAGGTCTAGGTCAGCCTCCACCTTATACGCCTAGCGATTCAACTGAAGCAATACCCACAACAGCTTCAACAGTGGGACAATCAACGCCTGTAATAGTGGGACAGTCTCAAACAACGGGACAAATAACACATACCGGGGGAATGTACACTGTACACGTAGCACCGGTTATGTTACCCATGCTTATTGGTAATCTGGTAGGTCCAAAACCGACTACTGTGACTTGCCAATCTTGCAAACAAGTTATCCTCACTAAAATAGAAGCAAGGGTTAATACGAAAACTCACACGGCTGCCTGCATTTTTGCCCTTTTCTGGTAAGTATTCTAATTAACACTAGAGTATTATTACTATGACTGAAAAATCTAGTTAGTCCGTTAGTAAAATGATGCTCGCGAAGGATGAGGCGGGCCGCGTGAGGGAGAGGACAGCATCCTCCCTCCACCCCAGCCGCAGTGGTAGACGCCCACGGCAACGGACGTCGGCAGACGATCTCCGGCCATCGTAGGCGCCGGCGGCATGCGGGCAGCGAGTAATGGGCAACTCGCTGTTCGACCATGGACCATGCCCGGGTCGACGGCGCGTTGTGTTCCACGCGCGCCTCAAAGAGTGTTAGCAAAATGACAGGGCCTCTAGAGGGCCTAAGCCTGCCGGGGTCGCGGGACTAACGAATTACCGTGACCCCAGTACGTAAAGGGCTATTGAAGGACACCGTGGATTTTAGTCAGTACGAGTCTGACAGTCCTTCCGGTTCTGCCATGAGTGAGAGGACTCATTTGATGATTTTAACCACGATAAAAAAGAAAAAAGTTATGCGCCTGGCTGGGTTGGAACCCACGACCTACAACTCGTAATTTGGAGCGATACCACAGACCACTGCATCGGTAGACTAATGTGATGTGCCCAATCAATGCCAGTGAAGTTTAATTTACATTTTTTACTTTCAGTTGTTGGCCATGCGTGATCATCCCTTACTGTACTAAAAAATGTCGGAACATGGACCACCACTGTCCGAACTGCGACGCTTACATCGGCAGCTATCTCCACTAAACACCTCATCATTGAAGAAGGAAATTCTTTATCACAAGCGTGACAACAAGCTTTAATTTAAACAGCTTTTAATTTAAATAACCACAAAGATACAGTAGCCGTCAAGATGAATCATACGAGTCCAGATTCGATTGGATCGTTTATTTACAGAGTTCAGATCAGCTCCATAAGTATGACAAATATGCGTGCAATATTTGATCATAGTCAGACAGCAAGTAAAGTGAAGCTCAAAAGTGTGTAATGATAAGTACCAATATATCGATATTGCCCTATTATCGAATAGGGCGTGTATTTTGACGGTTTGACTCGAAGAAATCTAACACACTGTGGTCAACGCGTGAAGAGAAGAAGGACTTAAGAGGTTTAGAGTCAGATATCAGAGACAGATTAAAATGAGTGACTGAATTGTATGAAATAACAGAGTGTTATTGTAAATATCTGATTAATAATATAATTAGTATAATTTTAACACCATGTTATTTAATAATTATATCGTAAGTAAATTATGTGTTTTGTTTTATTTGATGAAGATATATTGGAGAAGGTCAGAATATATTGAAGACCGGTCCCATATTGGTTCATATGGGATGGAGTTACTTCTGCTTGTATTGGATGGACAATGGAAATGTTAAAACAACCACTTACTAGTTCGATTCCATAGAAATCCCTGCTACTCATTTTGCTTGGAATGAGCACCTACAAAACTTTCACAGTAATTTTATCTTGTTACCGTCCCAGCTGCACCACTATATTTTTGTAGTACTTTTATTTTTGATCTTTTGACAATTCAACCTCTACCAGTTCACCAGTCCTCGTAACTGGCCTACTTGAAATAAATGCTTTTATTTTGATTATATCGTTATTTGCGCTATTTATTGATTAGGTATACCTAATTAAGTTTTTCTGTGGGTTTCTTAACAAAATGCGCTAACTTTGCTATGATTTTATATTCGAAGTACTCTTTTAGTATGAAGTTGATTTGGTATTTAGAAAAAAAATCGACTATTCAGTTTACAATAGAACTTTGCATTATAAGTACATACAGGTGCAATATAAAGTTTCAACTTTAGTGAATGCTATGCGTTAAAAGAGCTCATTACCATCACCATATTGGGGTTTAAGGGGATATTGGGGTGATTTTAAAACCCTTTTCCTCACAACCGGCGTTATCTGGCGTTACTATACGGTGACCAATACTTTACTAAAAAATTCTACTTAAAAGTGCGATAAAATTGTTTATCTAGTTTAGTACACATTATCGTTATCAACCTTCGAATGTTTTTATCTATAAATCGCATGTTGGGAAGAGTTTAGTACAAACTGTTACCTCGCACGTAAACCAGTTTATGGTGTTATTTGAGTGATTAAAGAAAATATTTTAAAATCAAGTGAAAATGAGTACCGAGGAAATGCATCGTAAGTAATCTGCTATTGAATACCTACATATGAATATTTTTGCTAGAAAGTATTTTTGATATTTTGCTGAGGCCGCTCTCCCTGTGTTGCCAATATCGATGGCTTCCTCGCGGTCCGGTTCTCTGGA
Organism: Agrotis puta; assembly: GCA_943136025.2. NCBI lineage: Eukaryota > Metazoa > Arthropoda > Insecta > Lepidoptera > Noctuidae > Agrotis > Agrotis puta. The sequence continues at coordinate 12,589,982 of OW964176.2, read as the reverse complement.
GCTGGCTTAGGCGGCGTGGAAGCCGCGGCTGCGCTACCTCCGTCGTGTAGTCGAGGATTACCTGACGGAAAAAGCCGTCATCTACCCCGGTCACCGGGGAGAGTGGAACCGGCGAGAGATGACGCGCGGTGTTCTACAGGGATCGGTTCTGGGGCCGCTCCTGTGGAACATCGGTTACGACTGGGTGCTGCGTGGCGACCTTCCTGATGGCACGACATGCTCTGCCATTAGCGAAAAAAAAAAAACTACTTATTTATCCATGAAATGTGTGACTTTTAAAAAGGTATTAAAAGTAAATGAATAAGAAACTCATTTGAGTAAATTAAAGAAGATTTTTAATGTACGTGATACAACTGTTACGATGACTTATCAGTATCCTGTATTATTCATAATTAATCTACAGTTCCAGCCGTAAGACAAAATAACTGTGAAAGTACAGTAGGTAGCTGCAAATTACCAGTACATTTCCATTTCCAGTAGTAGCAGTTGAGTTCCATTTCCAGTAATATCATGTCTACCGTCAGTCGTTTTGGAAATCTTTGTCAACGAGTGAGAGACCAAAAATTTGACTTCCACTCATATTTATCATAAATCTGGTAACTCAGATTGATCCACTTTTGGGCTGTGGATGTCATACAAGCATTCTTTGAATTAAAACTAGTGGGCCCTGTAGTCCCCCTTTTTTTATCGTGGTAAAATCATCAAATGAGTCCTCCCACCCAGGGCAGGGCGGGACTGTCAGATTTGTACTGACTAAATTCCACGGTGTCCTTCAATAGCCCTTTACGTACCGGGTCCAGGTAAACCGTTGGTCCCGCGACCCCGGCAGGCTTTGGCCCTCTACAGGCCCCGTCACTATGCTGACACTCTTAGAGGCGCGCGTGGAACACAACGCTCTGTCGACCCGCCTGTAGTCCCCTACGATGTATGTGACATCTGACGTCCCACCGTAATAATTTGGTCACTCATTCAAAGACAGACTTTAGCAAAAGTTGAATTACTTTTGTCAACCATTCTCAGAGAGATCTCAGTAAGCGTTGCTTTTCTTTGGTCACCCATCCACAGATATAGCTCGAAAGCGTTGCTGAACTTTGATCGTCCACCCAAAACGGGAATGGACTACTCTGTCGTCCTATTTCACGAAATCACTTCCACATATTGCTAGAAACTGAGAAAAAAAATTGTATTCGGCTGCATTCATTAGTTGACGACGACGATACTTTTTCCAAGAACAATATTGCAAGTAGATAAGCAAGATAATAAAAAGTTTCTGTAATTACGTAACTTTGTTATATCATTCATGAAGGCGCAGCCATGTTATAATCTCAGATATTTTTGTCAGTGCCCACCCAGTCATAAAACAAAACATATTTCATAAACAAGTTTGTTGCAAGATAAGCACGATATATTATTTAATATCTATTGATAAGATATCGTTTTCCTTGACCAATAAGTTGAATTTTCCATAAGGTCCACTTTAATGATGATTCACGCTACACCGGGCCGGGACCGGACCGGACGGGTCACGGCCCGGTGCCGGTAGCAAATCCCTATTTTTGTAGACACGAAATGCGTAGAATCTTGTTACGAATCTATGTTATTGCATTTAAGCCTTTGTCAAACAGACAGGCGAAAGGGAAGCGTTTCCGAAGCGAAACGTGACGTTTTTATTTGTAATGTATGGAATTGTTTGAATCCAGTCACATAGAACAGCGAAAGCGATCCGATAGCGTGACAGAACTATCGGACTGACGTCTCGCTTCGGTTCGGTATCGCTTCGGAAACGCTTCGCTTTCGCCAGTCTGTTTGACAAAGTCATTAGTGTTTCGTAATCAAAGGCCCGTAGGACCTAATAAGATTCTAGACACTTCATTATCAGCCTATAATGTTCCCACAGCTGGGACACATATCACTCTTCTCAATGAAAGGCAGTGGGCTAGGGTCTACCATGCAGGTATGAGTCGGAGCACATGTCAATGAATTATTGGTTCTAGGACAGTTTCCGTATGATGTATAACCCCACCGTTTTGAGAACAATGAACAGTTGAGGTCATTGTTTACCTAATAGAAAAGGTTAATGCCATTTTAAATATTATTTTTTTAAAATTTCAGTTAAGAGCCAACCCCCACCATACACGGATGGAGAGGTCACAACCACGTCGGGAGTTACGTATCAAGCGGTTCCGGGGCAAGCGGTGGGCATGGGCCCCAAACCCTCGGCCATTACCTGCCCGTCCTGCAACCAACAGATTGTCACCAGAGTCGAATACAAGTCTTCAACGAAAACCCATCTATTTGCTCTTTTACTTTGTCTAATGTAATTATTTTTTTTAAATTATTGAATGAGAATCTGGTGTGCCAGGTGGATGGATTTCGTTGGCATCTCAGATGCCGGATGGTGAGATGATGTGCTGCTATCCTAGAGGCGATGATGATGATATGAATTAGCAATAACACTAGTACACCCATAAAAGTTTTCAATTCAAAATTAGTTGTCCTTAAAAACTTTGCATCAACTGGCAGTATTGGATTTGATTGTTAGCAATATTTATAAGAATCTTAATAGGGCTGACCATGACATATGAGACCATCGGTGCTAGGCACTGTTGCATTATAGTATGAATAAAATCTACAAAAGTCTTCACAAACATTTCTGATGCACTGCAAAGCCGTGGCAATGGCATCGGTTTTCATGCAACGCTGCGAGTTTGCCCTTTTTTGTTGGGAAAATCGTAAATGTCTCCTCCTGCTCTAGGAGAAAAAGCGAATGTCCAACTCGTACTCACAAAAAGCCACCTTGCTCCTTCAATTGGCCTTTGTGTTCTAGGAATCTTGTTTTGAATATTCCCGAAACGCCAGCTAGCCAAACAGCTGCCACTACACCCTTAAGTTTTCTTGGATATTTTCAGAATCACTCTGAATTGGTCTAATTGCTTTTTTTCTATTTCCAGATGTTGCCCTTGCGTGGTCTTGCCTTACTGTATCCCCAGTTGCCGGAACGCTGACCACTATTGTTCGAACTGCAGCGCTTACATTGGCAGCTACAAAAATTAAAACAAAAACCCATGTTTCTTTATCAGAACTTCGTTGAAAACAATCTGATAAACCTCAGTTAAGACTATCTTATCAAATCGACCGTGGTTGAGGAAAAATGTGACACGTTTTATAAATGTTATGTTATTTATTTAAGTCGATTACCTGTCGCTGAAATATTTGAGAGTGGTCGTCTGTACGAAATTGTTTAAAATGTCCACCAACTAGTTTTAATGTAAATTTCTTCAATATTGGACAACAATGATCCATCGTGTTAGTAAACAATTATAACTTATTTATAATGTTAGTAAATTAACTACAATCAAAATAATAATATAATACAAAAAAATAATAATTACGGAACAGATTATTATTTATTGTCTTTAAGGTCTTCAGTGAGAAAATGGCCTAGATATTTGCATTTTGTCACTCTTTTGACGTTTTTAGTTATTTTATTTTTAACAATAGCTTAAGGTAGTGATTTTTTTGAAGAATGTAATAATTGAATAAGCAATAATTTAGTTATAAACATGACAAAGTAGAAAAAAACAATCTATCAACATAACTATGAGATTGATTTGAACAAATGTATATGCAGTACATTAATCTACTCTAATTACATACTATTTATAAAAAAGTATTTACATAACTAAAACTAGAAATTTAAGAATAAAACTAAATATTTACAACAAAATACTAAAGGTAAACTAAAACTGAAATAAAATTATTAAAAAAAAGGAAAAAACAGAAAAAGGCACAGACACTCAGGCGTCAAAGTACTCCTCCGCATCGCTGTCATCTGGAAACGTGCCCAGAAGACTGGCGGCATTGCCTCGTTGAATGGCAATGCCGCCAATAATCTCTAATTTATGAAATCGAATCCAATCGAATTTATGAACCTTGTTATAAGTTGAAAATGTAGACATTTTGACAGATTGCAGTAGCTTGATGTTTCTTGACTTTTTTGATCATTGTTTTACCTATCGGCACGAACTATGTAAGAATAGATCGAACGAAGCCGGATACGGTGGCAAACAAATTCAGCAGTCTGGAAAGTAGTCAGTGATCACAGGTTTATATTCTCCTAGGTTGTTCTCGACGTATTTTCCAGTCTCGCCTCTTATGGAAGCTAATTTTAATACATGTCTTTTGTAAATACAAGAGTGTGTACGTGCCCATTATACATTGATTATTGATATGTCTATCAGATCAATATTCATCCATTTTATTTGTGATTTTTTTGTCAAATAATTTATTGAAGTAAATTGTTATTTTTGTTTTATTTGATCTTTCCTTAAAGATAAAGTAAACTTGATGTGATATTTGAATAGTCATCATTAAATAAAATATAAAACCTTGCTGCCCTCTGACAGTCTCTCCTGCCCTGCCCTGGGTGGAGGACTTATTTGATGATTTTACCACGATACAAAAAAAATAGGGTCCGGTCTCGATCTGTACAAACTTCATGGGAACCTTCCCAAGAGTTCCATGAAGTTCCATGAATTGTTTCTCAATCAATTTTGTCAACAAAATAGTTTTACATTTGATGTCGGAACCCAGTCCCCCCCTGAATAAAATAACAGGGAAAAACATTGTATAACTTTCCACATTACTGTGTAGCCTTTGTATGACTCAACAGTCGCCTATTCAATATCAGAAGTATCCACCTAAAAGTTTGATAACACTGTTATCTAATCTGAATGATGTCTGATGAACACTTATCAGTTATCGCCGTTTTTCAATATATAAATCGATGGTAACGGTAAGCATACATTAGTAAAGATCTCTTCTTCAAAAAGAGTAAAACGAGATTTTTTGATAAAAAGAAATATTTAAATTAAGTGATATGGAACAGAACAATGTAACAGTCGAGGGTAAGTTAAAAGATTTATTAACAATCATTGATTGAATTGTTACTATTTTAATGATTACTATTATAATTAAAATTAATTGGACCGAATATTTTTATCCGCGATGGTTCTAGTATGTTATCTGTTTAGTAATATTTTATGTATATATTACGCTTAGAAAGTACATTCATATTTGATAACGCTCTGGCTTCTAACAGGTGCAAATTGAAAATAAAATATAATGTACAAACTAACGTAAATAGTCGTAAATATCAATATTTCAGTGGCAAGAAAAAAATATAATAAAAAAAATCTCATACTTGTAGATATTTTTAGCTAACATAAATATCTAGTGACGTGGCAAATTGTCCGATCTGGTGATCAAACTCAAGAGCTCTTGCACAGCAATCGAATCAGGAATTAGATATGTATATAGCAATTTTAAAGGGTTTTCCATGGCCAGTAACACTATTATTAGGATTTAAAACGGGATATTCATCATGTTTATTATTTGTTTTGAGTTTACAATATTTAGGCACTGTTGCAAGTGCAATGGTCACGGATGAAGTTCATCCATAAACATGGTAAATATCCCGGTTTGTAATCCTAATAATAGTCTTTGGCTGCATGTATCATACAGCCAACTATGCGAAAAAGTGCATGAATATAGCCTGCATACAGCTAGGAAAACTTTTTAAAATTTGCTGCCTGCGTACATAATCCTTTTGCTGACTTTACTCATATTATTTTTTAATTACAGGAAAGAGTGGTGCCGTGCCCCCACCATACATTACCGGACCACCACCAGCAGCAGCTCCACCTCCCGTCATCATTGCACAGCCGAATATGATCCCCGCAATGATGGGGAATGTCATGGGCCCCAAACCCACACCCACAACTTGCCGATCATGCAACCAGCAAATTGTCTCAAAAGTTGAACTGAAGACATCTACGAAAACCCATTTGTTCGCTGTCTTGCTCTGTTGCGTGTAAGTATTCCACTTATTCAAATAAAACAACAAGTTTGACTTAATTGCAAGTGAATGGACAATGAATTTAGTTCGTCAAACTTGCACGCAAGCTCTTGCTAGGCTTTGTAATCATATAACTACACACACTATTGAATTTGTAATATTTCTGCAGTACCAGAAATGGTCAGATGTGAAGCATTCGGTTGGCAAGAGTGTCTGGTATACAGAATGACAATGAGGCAGGTTCAAATCCTGCTCGACGACGTATTTTTTTGCCATAAAAACTTTATTGTAGAAGACGATATAAGTTATGGGTACTAGACAGCTGATAAACATACTTATATATTTCTAAATACATACATATTATAGATAAATTACACCCAGACACAGAACAAATGATCGTGCTCATCACACAAACATTTGTCCTGGGTGGGAATCGAACCCACGACCTCCGGCATAGCAGTCAGGGTCACTAACCACTAGACCAACAGTATAAAGTACTTTTTTTTTAATAACTTTGTAATAATTACGTTCTAACAATTAATTTTCTATTTGCAGATTCTTCCCTTGCGCGTGCCTACCTTACTGTATCGACAGCTGTCACAACGCGGACCACTACTGTCCTAACTGCAATGCCTACCTCGGAAGTTACACCAACTAAACTATATATATATATTTATGAGTGGTTATATTGATAGTGGGTATATTAAAAATGATATATCCATATATTGACATCTATGTCGCAATTATATGACTGGTCCAAATTTTAAAGTATCCACAACTAGCTCGGAAGGATCTGAGCTTGTTCCAGTTTGGTTTGAAGACTTTTTCAACCAGTGTGGATATTCATCATCATAGGAGACCACATAAAGACTAATTTAACTAAACATGCCTGCCCCTGTTTGGCACAGCGACAATTATAAGCTTTAAAACATAATGAGATTAGCATGTATGACTAAAATGACACGTGGTAATTGTATTGAAGAATATTTGATAGTCACGTCATATCAAAATTGTTTACAATGTGTGATAAGATAATTATTTCGTATTGTTCGAAAAGCGTGATTTCTTAGGTTTTTCCCGACATTAGTTAGTTTTGTATAAGGTATAGTCCTTAGTCCTTTATCTGTTCAAAGTAAGAGTGAACACGCTTCTTCTGTAATCAGTGAAGTGTGCTCCCCGTAAAATAATAAAATATGCCGTAACATTTCGCGTATGATTGTATTATATTATTTTTTTTTCTGTTGTAAACTACATATTCATTTAAAACACAAATAAATATGAAATCTGAAAACTATGTCTGTTTTTTTTCATTTTACTATTTTGTATTGCAGCTATGTCAAGCAAATAATCCAGTCGTTTCTATTCTTTTATTGATTAACTCATAGTTTTGGGCTTTAACATAATACTCCTGTAAATATACACAATTTGTTTAGATAGTCTGAGCAATTATTCATACAGATGGATTTGTCAATAACAATAGGTCGACGATTTGATAATAACTAAACCTTTGAATTTCTTCTGCTACAGATTGCATTAAGTTCGATTTATACAGTACAATGCATAAACTGCATCAGTTCATATTATATGTACACACTCTATACTACAGACTGTATCGTTCAATATCCGGTACAATAAATGCAAGAAAAATTAAAAGTTTTTTTTAGAATGTCTGGCCCTATAGGTGTTTTAAGCAAAGTATGCAGTTTTAAACCTGGTTTTTTCATGCACTGGTCATTTGAAAAACCATTTTTAGTAATAAAATAACCTAGGTCCATGAGGACCTACTCCTTTAGGTTCAAACTTTAAACGTATGTTATGCTAAAGTAAAACCATTAAAGCCTTTGTCAAAGAGACAGGCGATAGCGAACCGGACCGAGTCCGAAGCGATAACGATCCGATACGAGATGTCAAACTGGGTGCAGCGAACCGAGGCGTAGCAGTTGTATTAGCTGGCTTTTTATGAACGACGTCAAACAGAGCAATTACGCCTTTGCCACGTCTTCGCATCGGTTCGGTCACGCTATCAGATCACTTTCGCTTTTCTATTTGAAATATGATTTTATTTGAAATGTATGAAATTGTTTGAATCCAGTCTCAAACAATTTCATACATTTCGCAATGTAAGGCATCTCGCATGCAATTTTTTCATCATTTAAATGGGGCTTTAATATTCCTGATAAAATTTCTTCAAATATCATTATTAATTACCGGTCACTGAGTATTTTATCGATTAAATTAACCATTATAGGAGGCGATGAAAGCTCCGCAATTGGGGCAGTAGTGATTAGTGTCGTAGAAGCAGGTGGTGCAGTAGGGTATGAGAAAACAAGGTAAGCACCTGCAAATGGAAAAATATAGTTAAAAATATATAAAAATACATTTAGAAAATAATTATCCCACAGGAAAATCGGGACAAAAACTATCCCATAATATGTCAATCCAGATTATCAACTATCCGTATAGCAAATTAAATCCGGACAATAGTTTCTGTGTGAGCGAGTAACATCCATCCAAATAAGCTTTCACTTCAAAATATTAGTAAGATAATATTATAAGCGATCCTCTCTGGTTTCACACAAATGCATGAAAATACTAATATAAAATTTTTGAGTTTTAGCGAGAATAATGATCAGCATCATCATCTTCCTGCCCTTATCCCATTTTACTTGGGGTCGGCGCAACACGTTTTTTTCTTCCATTCTCCTCTATCAAACGTCACAGTATCATTCACTCCTCTTTCTTCCATATCATTCCTAATACAATCCATCCATCTCTTCTTTGGCCTTCCTCTTCCTCTCCATCCATCAATATTCATACTCATCACTCTCATTTAAATATATTTCTTTTGAGAGGAATAGAGTTTGAAAATAACGTTTTCGGAATAGTGGCAGCAGGCAACATTACTGTGAAAATCTAATTAGTCCGTCAATAAAAAAAACTTGACGATTCTTTTTCTTTTGTTACATACTTAAAACAAAATGGACAATGGTAACACGTCTTTAAAATTCATCATATTTATATTAAAGCATGTCTTGGTACGGTTTTTACTTCGTAACTTTTATCTTTTTCAAATTCATTGTTTAAAAATCAAAGCATTTCTTTCAAGTAGGCCAGTTACCTTATCACAAGATTTCTATATTTTATTTACAGCGTACTTATACTTTCTTTTCGCTTTTTCAATTTTCTATACAATAAACGCTTACTGCGTTTATTGTATAGAAAATTGAAAAAGCGCCTTTAGTGTGAACGAGGATTTTTTTGCATCAGATTGACGTCAAAGTTCCCATTTACGTAACAAAAACTTGAAAAGTCATGAGATCTTCGGCATCAGGTCATTGGTCCTTCTTGATGGGGGCGAACCACACTACGTTTACCTACGCGCGACAGTCTCCATTCATCAAACCGGCAAACTGCCTCTTTCTGGACGAAATAATTGATAAATTATGATAAACACGTATGCTTACAATAAACAAAGTAGGACGGCAGATATGTGAGTTTTTGCGGACGGACCCCTTTCAAGTCTTGTTTCTACACGTTGGTGGCAATTCATGCAGGTAGTAACAAATGGGTTTGGGCTTGATTGGATCTCGTTTTCCACAGGCTGTGAAGGTGTGGCTAGATTCATTATTTTTACTGAAATGGTAATGGAAAAATATGAGTTTAGTATGTCACAACAAGCGTTCGTTCTGTACGAACGCAATATCATGTTGGATACTACAAATTTCCGTGCGTTCAAGCAGTTTTGCCATACCTATTATTGGAATGAAAATAGGTATGGCAAAACTTAGCAGCTCACAATTTAGGGCCCATTGATATTAGTAGTTATTTTTACCCGTGGTGCTAGGTAACTGGGCTTCTCACAATTGAAATGGCCTTTTGTGCCTACTGGCTTTGTTTTGTTCTGTCTCCTGTTTAACATGGAGAGAAGTAGAAACATATTTTTCCTACTTTTCCACTATTATTTTCTGATGAATTTCATTGTAGGATCCAAGACAGGTAAATTCATTCTTCGGGACACGTCGAGCTCCATTGTCTCGGCGCTTTTCTAGTGGTTCCCACTGTTGATTCTGGTTTTCAGGAGTTGCAGTGGTTTGGGAGCAAAAATGTCAATAAGCGTGAGCTTGCGTTACTGTGAAAGTTTACCATTGCGATGTCCGTTTTCGCAAAAGTTCTTTACTGTGATATTTTTACCATTGCGACATTCGAAATAACTTACATCGTGGTTATGAACTTTTGAATTATGAAATAAAGTCATTACTTAACTATTATGAAGAGGGAAAGTTTGTAAAATTTTGAGTCTGCTAGTCGAAAATGATGTCTAAAACTTTTGAGTCGAATTTGAAAATTGAAATCAAATGAGTTCCCACCCAGGGCAGAGCGGGAGGGACTGTCAGACTCGTACTGACTAAAATTCACGGTGTCCTTCATTAGCCCCTTATGTTCCGGGGTCACGGTAACTCGTGAGTCCCGCGACCCTGGCAGGCTTTGGCCCCGTCATGATTCTGGAGTGACAAGCTATATTTTATGTGCAAAGCTTGGGCGGGTCGCTAGTTACATAAAATAAGTGTCGCGATATTATCTTTCAACTTAAATCGAAAATCGATGATGGTTTGGAACAAAGTTCCAAATATCCGTGAATTATCCAACAGATGGTGGAAGGTAAAAGGACAATTTTACTGAACTTAAAATGCAACGTACCTTGAATAAGAAATCTGTGACATTATATTTCTTCTAACGTTCATCTCAAATAAAATAATCTAAATTTATTATTTGAATCAAGCATCAATGCTAAAAGTGTAATAAATAAATAAAAACAAATCTATTTGCCAATCAAAGGATTTTGATTGAGAACATCAGCTAGAAAAAAAAACAACTGTGTAAAAATTAAAGAGGTTTTAAGGAAAAGATCGTAATGCTATTATGTGGGGCATAATACACCACGCGTGCCATAATCCACTACACGGGCCCAGTGCGAGTTGATAGATATCATAATATGATAATATATTATTATATTAGCTTCCGCCCGCGACTCCGTCCGCGCTGATGTCGGTCTTCGCGTGGATGATTTATTTCTCCATTTTGAGTAACCCTGACAATGACATCTTATAAATATCTATTGGACTCAAATACGGCTAAGCCTATAATAATTAAGGAGATCCCTCTATTGAGCTACTGCTGTTGAGCTCGCGTTCTGTAGTAACTGAAAAATAAGATTTTTTTTTCTACGTATTTTTCCAGGATAAAAAGTATCCCATTTTATGCCCAGGATAATAAGGTATAATTATACCAAGTTTCATCGAAATCGAACCGTTAGTTTTGACGTGATGCCTGCATATACAGACATACAGACAGACAGACAGACAAAATTTTTTAAAATCACATATTTGGGTTTGGTATCGATCCAGCAACAACCCCCGCTATTTATTTTTTCAATATTTTCAATGTACAGAATTGACCCTTCTACAGATTTATTATACTCGTATGTATAGATCTTATATCTTAGAATTTGATGGTTCTAAGACATACCGGTTTCCTCGCACTGGGCCCGTGTAGTGGATTATGGCACGCGTGGTGTATTATGGCCCACACCCTCTCACAGAGAGGAGGTCTGTGTCCCAGCAATGGGAACTTTATAGGCTGATAACGATGAAATTAATTATTAATTGTTAATGAGCGTGGTGTTCAAATTGACTTATTGTACCTCAGAAAGATGTAATACCTTTACGAACTTTTCATTAAAACCTCTTTAATTTTGACACAGTTGTTTTTTTTTCTAGCTGACGTTCTCAATCAAAATCCTTTGATTGGCAAAGCAAGGCAAATAAAATAATCTATATTTATTATTTGTTTTTATATTATTTATTACAGTTTTAGCATTGTTATGCTTGATTCAAATAATAAATATAGATTATTTTATTTGAGATCAACGTTAGAAGAAATATAATGTCACAGTTTGTTTATTCAAGGTACGTTGTATTTTAAGTTCAGTAAAATTGCCCTTTTACCTTCCACCATCTGTTGACAATTAACGGATATTTGGAACTTTGTTCCAAACAATCATCGATTTTCGATTTAAGTTGAAAGATAATATCGCGACACTTACCCTTTATTTTATGTAACTAGCGACCCGCCCAAGCATTGCACATAAAATATAGCTTGTCACTCTAGAATCATGACGGGGCCAAAGCCTGCCAGGGTCGCGGGACACACGAGTTACCGTGACCCCGGAACATAAAGGGCTATTGAAGGACACAGTGGATTTTAGTCAGTACGAGTCTGACAGTCCCTGCTGCTCTGCCCTGGGTGGGAACTCATTTGGTTTCAGTTTTCAAATTCGACTCGAAGAGTTTTAGACATCATTTTCGACTAGCAGACTCAAAATTTTACAAACTTTCCCTCTTCATAATAGTTAAGTCATGACTTTGTATCATAATTTCGAAGTTCATAACCGCGATGTAAGTTATTTTGGAACGTCGCAATGGTAAAAATATCACAGTAAAGAACTTTTGCGAAAACGGACATCGCAATGATAAACTTTCACAGTAACTCAAGCTCACGCTTATTGACATTTTTGCTCCCAAACCACTGCAACTCCTGAAAACCAGAATCCACAGTGGGAACCACTAGAAAAGCGCCGAGACAATAGAGCTCGACGTGTCCCAGAGAATGAATTTACCTGTCTTGGATCCTGCAATGAAATTAATCAGAAAATAATAGTGGAGAAGTAGGAAAAATATGTTTCCACTTTTCTCCATGTTAAACAGGAGACAGAATAAAACAAGTCCAGTAGGCACAAAAGGTCATTTCAATTGGGAGAAGCCCAGTTACTAGCACCACGGGTAAAAATAACTACTAATATTAATGGGCCCTAAATTGTGAGCTGCTAAGTATATTATTTTCAATCTAATAATAGTTACGGCAAAACTGCTTGAACGCACGGAAATTTGTAGTATCCAACATAATATTGCGTTCGTACAGAACGAACGCTTGTTGTGACATATTACAAACTCATATTTTTTCATTACCATTTCAGTAAAAATAATGAATCTAGTCAGACCTTCACAGCCTGTGGAAAACGAGATCCAATCAAGCCCATTTGTTGCTACCTGCATGAATTGCCACCAACGTATAGAAACAAGACTTGAAAGGGGTCCGTCCATGAAAACTCATATATGTGCCGTCATACTTTGTTTATTGTAAGCATGTTTATCATAATTTATCAATTACTGACGACCCGCCCACCGGCTCCGCACGGTTGCAATCTCTACTATATTATGCATATTTCTTTTGAATCATTCTATCTATTAAAAAAAAACACATCAAAATCCGTTGCGTAGTTTTGAAGATATAAGCATACATAGAGACAGACAGCGGGAAGCGACTTTGTTATATACTATGTAGTGATTTCGTCCAGAAAGAGGCAGTTTGTCGGTGTGATGAGGGGAGACTGTCGCGCGTAGGTAAACGTAGTGTGGTTCGCCCCCCATCAAGAAGGACCAATGACCTGATGCCGAAGGTCTCATGACTTTTCATGTTTTTGTTTCCATACAATAAACGCAGTAAAGTATAAGTACGCTGTAAATAAAATACAGAAATCTTGTGATAAGGTAACTGGCCTACTTGAAATAAATGCTTTGGTTTTTAAACAATGAATTTGAAAAGGATAAAAATTACGAAGTAAAACCATATCAAGACATGCTTTTAAATAAATATGACGAATTTTAAAGACGTCTTACTTTTGTCAATTTTGGTTTATGTAAGAAAAGAATAGTAATTGACGGACTAATTAAATTTTCATAGTAATGTTGCCTGCTGCCACTATTCCGAAAACGTTATTTTCAAACTCTATTCCTCTCACAAGATATATATTTAAATGCTAATCATTATTCTCGCTAAACCGCAAAAAAGGCTCGATTAAAATTTTATATTAGTATTTTCATGCATCTGTGTGAAACCAGAGAGGATCGCTTATAATATTATTCTACTAAAATGAACGTAAAAGCTTATTTGGATGGATGTCCTCTCTCACACAGAAACTATTGTCCGGGCGGATAGATGATAATTTGGATTAACATATTATGGGATAGTTTTTGTCCCGATTTTCCCGAGGGATAATTACTTTCTAGTTGTAGCGCGTAAAACCGCTGGCATCAGCCTGTATTAATATATTTTCAACTGTGTATTTCCATTTGCAGGTGCTTACCTTGTTTATTCCTACCCTACTGCGCGACCTGCTGCTACGAGACTAATCACTACTGCCCCAATTGCGGAGCTTTCATCGCCTCCTATAGTGATTAATTCAATCGATAAAATTCAGTGACCGGTAATTAATAATGATATTTGAAGAAATTGTATCAGGAATATTAAAGCCCCATTTATATGATTACAAAATTACATGCGAGATGCCTTACATTGCGGACTAAAGAGGAATTCAGTTGATTGGCCCGTTTTTTAGTAGGAATTTCTCCTGTATCGTGGGTGCGTTTATAAATATTTATAAACTCACGCCCAGACCCGGAACAACTATTTGTAGATCATACAAATATTTGCTCCATACGGGAATCGACCCCGCGACACGCAGCGCAGAAGTTCAGACATTACGCCAATCGTGCCGTCAATAGTTCGCAATGTAGTCAAACTTGTATGAAACTCACATGCAATTTCATGCAGCTTGTAAATAGGCTAAAATTGCGTGGCGCACATCCACGCGGTTCCGTACAAAAGTGCCCAGTCACAGGTATACGCGTATGCCCCCGGACTTCCAGCGCGTAACGTTATTATTTGGTTTGTGAAATAATAATTTAATAAACTAGCTGATGAGGATCCCTACCTACGGGTGTTCCCTACCGAGTTGTGCATATTTATAGATCTGCAGCCGTATTACGACGTCTTAAAACCAGGCTTGTTCCAGTGAGTGAGAGAGACAGAGCTATACTAGGCGTCTGGCACCACCTCATTTAGGCCTCTGCCTCGAATCTTGCGGGCAGCGGGGCGGCGGCGGCGCGGCGGCGGCGCTCGCTGTTGGCCCCCGCCCCGCTGCCGCGCCGCTGTTTCCGAGGGCCGGTCCATTTGAATGTATGCCTAAGATCCTGCCGCTCCCGCGCCGCCGCCGCCGCCGCCCCGCTGCCCGCAAGATTCGAGGCAGAGGCCTTACTCACTGGAACAAGCCTGGTTTTAAGACGTTATAATACGGCCCCTGTACATGTTTTTGCAAATAAACTATTGCGTTTAATTAAAAATAAATAAGAAATATGTTAATAATGTTTGTTTTATTTTACTATTTCAACAGTCAATCAAAAAAATGAGAGCAGTATCTGCGCAGATAAATGAGCTTGTTGATTTAAAAGAACTAGCGAGTGTAGTTCGATCAAATTAGACTGCCCGCCCACAGGAGCGGGCAACCTAATTTGACTGCTCCTGTGAATAAGCAGCCTAAGACATGACAATAGTGATCAAATAACAAGAAAAACGACACAGCTTAATTTTGTAGAGGCCAGCAGACCGAGAGAAATTCAGCTGTGTCAGACTTTTTCTCTAATGGAAAAATAAAAACAGGTAAAATGGCATGGAAATGATTGTTGGTTATTGCTCTTAAACTGCTTTAAACGATGTGTTTCCTCGTTGGTCTAGTAGCAGAAAGGACAACTGTTGATCACGAGGTCCCTGGTTCGATTACCGGTTAGTGTTGTACCGTGTTAGTGGTGGGGAATTTCTCAATATTAGCCATGGAGTCTGGGATTTGTGCCCGAATGATGGCAATAGGCTTGCCTACTGTTATATGGGACTAAATATAGGTATACCTGTGCCTTTTTCTATCCTGGTAAAATTATCAAATGAGTCCTCCCGCCCAGGGCGGGACAAGACAGACTCGTATTGACTCCACAGTAACCCTTCAATAGCCCTTTATGTTCCAGAGTCACGGTTTCCTGATGAGACAGTCTCGCGACCCCGGAAGGCGATTATAGGCGCGATGTCATGGTGTTATGTTTCTGTCATCCCACTAGTTTTATAGTAGGATTCCTACTTCATGTGCACAGGCGGCGTTCGAAGAGGAATTTGTCAGTTCATCCATGTTACTATCACGAATAACGTGGTCGCGGGACCAAGGGATTACCGTGACCCCGGTACGTAAAGGGCTATTGAAGGACACCATGGATTTTAGTCAGTACAAGTCTGACAGTCCCTCCCGCCCTGCCCTGGGTGGGAGGACTCATTTGATGATTTTACCACGATAAAAAAAAAACACGAATAACGTAACAGTATGGTATGTCCTTGGCATAGGTCAATTACTAACGGACCTATACATTAATGTAGAATGATAAAACAAAGTTTCAGTGCGATGTCCATTTGACCAATTCAAACAGATCCGCTTAAAAGGCTGATAAAAATGTTAATCTAGTATCGTTATCTACGAGTTCGACGCTTTTTAATCTATAAATGGATAGATTGGCAGAGAAACTTTAGTACAATTACCTCTCTTGTGCGGATACTAGTAATCAGTGATTTTATTGACTTAGAGAAAAATATACAATTCTGCAAAATGGCTGACAATCATAGTAAGTTTTTACGTATTATTTCTTTTCTTTAAATGGAGTATATTGCTATTGTTAAGAAATAAGTGTATTTAAATTATTTTTTATATTTTTTATATTTTTTTTTTGTTTTAAACTGTTCTGAAGTTTAATAAGACCATATTTTTCTAATATTCTCGCACTTAACTGGTGCTCGTGGTAGGTATTTTTTAAGTTATAATTTTTTATTACCCCGTTCTGTCCCACTGCTGGGCAAATGCCTCTCCCGTATCCTTCCACTCACTCCGGTACCCAGGTACTCTCCGCGAGATCGTCGGCAACACGAAGGTGCTGCTGGCTTTCTTCGGGGAGCTGAGGTGGATCGAATATATTTTTCCCACCCGCACGTAAAATACGCGCATATGATGTGGAGTTGCTGATACCAGCCTGTTATACAATATGATCCTTCCACTAATTTTCAGTTTTGTGAACTCACTACATTTTACTTACGTTAGTAATAAAAGTATAAAATATGAAAATTAATATTAATAAGCATAACTAAAGTATTTTTAAAAACTTTAGTATCAGCAACAGTGGACATTGTAATAAAAAAAGAAAAAAATCTGACTTCATACTTGGTCATTTAATTAACTTGTTTCTTTAAATATGTAGTTATTCAAGTTTCTGATTGTTTTATTATTTCCCCAGTGCACGGTACGCCTCCCGCATACGGCCCACCTCCCGTCATTACACAACCCGGAGTGTATCCAGGAAATGTAGTCCCCGTAGTCATAAGTAATCAGATGGGTGCCAAACCTTCTGCCATTAGCTGCCCATCTTGCCGCCAGCAAGTAGTGACAAGAGTTGAACTGAAGTCTTCGACCAAAACTCATTTGTTTGCTGTCTTGCTTTGTATAGTGTAAGTATATCATGTATTTCTTTAAACTTAACCTCCTCTTAATCCTTTTTTCTCTGATGTTGTCTTTCTTCTATGATGTGATTCAAAAGGGTCTGTAACTGGTCTACTTTTTTTTTTTATCGTGGTAAAATCATCAAATGAGTCCTCCTACCCAGGGCAGGGCGGGAGGGACTGTCAGACTTGTACTGACTAAAATCCACGGTGTCCTACACTAGCCCTTTACGTACCGGGGTCACTGTAATGTGAAAGTCCCGCGACCCCGGCAGGCTATGGCCCTCTACAGGCCCCGTCACTATGCTGACACTCCTTGAGGCGCGCGTGGAACACAACGCGCCGTCGACCCGGGCATGGTCCATGGTCGGACAGCGAGTCGCCCATTACTCGCCGCCCGCATGCCCGCGCCTACGGTGGCCGGAGATCGTCTTGCGAACTGGTCTACTTTAAATAAATTATTTGAATTTATTCAATTTGTCCATCCTACAGTCTTGTTTTACATGTTCAAACTCAAATGCCTTCTCTTTCTTCTCTATTGTATGTACAATTTGTTATGACGATTTGTTTTTCTTTGCAGATTTTTCCCCTGTGTGTGCCTACCCTACTGTCTCGACAGCTGTCACAACGCTGACCATTATTGTCCAAATTGCAACGCTTACATCGGCAGCTACATCAACTAAATCCATAAGAGTGATAATTTGATTGGTAATAGCAATTGAACTTGTGATTGGTCCTAATTTAATTTGACTGAAATTGTCCTCAAAAGTTGAGTACTTCTTGTTACTCAATACGAGCGGCACTCAAGACTGTTGTATAAGATTATACTATAGATACATAATTCTGTATAAGAATCCAAAATTATTACTTAGTTTTATGCAACATGTAAAGACCATTAAAAACATCAATTATTAGATTGTTATATGTTGGACTTATGTAGATATTGAAAAGTCAGAATATGTAATCTCTAGCAGCAGATAATAAGGAAACGATTCATTAAATTGTCAAGATTGCGTGTTTTTCTTGTGAATAAATGATTTATTTAAGATAAATTACATAAAAGAAACCTTTTTAACATGTTGTTGTTTAATTTGATAATTTCATTAATGAAGGAAGTGTGTAAAAGAATACTAAGAAATTTATAACCAGACTGAGTAACAGGTTTGCGTCATAAATGATTACACTGATTTATGATTTGAGTTTATTCAAGCCCTTCCATACTGTAACTATCCTGTCTTGCTAACTAATCGACTAGAAACTGCTGAAATAAAGGATGACGCCTTATAAATCTTGCAGTAATTTAAGACATTCTATGCAATGTGTGTAATACGTCGTACAATTGATTAGTATATGCTTAGAATGGCGACCAATAGAAGACTTAGCATTGGAGTTCCTCTGGGCAATGTACTTGGACTCTCTCTATTTTTTTTTTAACGTGGTAAAATCATCATATGAGTCCTCTCACCCAGAGCAGAGCGGAAGGAAATGTCAGACTCGTACTGACTAAAATCCACGGTGTCCTTCGAAAGCCCTTTACGTACTGGGGTCACGGTAAATCATAAGTCCCGCGACCCCAGACTCTCTCCACTATTTTTTTTTAAGAATTAAGCAATTATCAGTCCAAGACATTGAAATTACTTTTAAACTGTGATAAATACCCAAGCAAAGTGTCGTAGCCCTAACCAACAGAATAAATTATTTAATGGTACCAAAATATAAACGTGTTTTTCGTGAAAGCCAGCAATACCATGCTGTTTATTGTCAATTTCAATTCGTTTCAGAAAAATCTCAAAGCAATAACCGAATAACACTTCTATGAACCGAACCTAGTGGGACTTCCGTTATGGTGAACCGTCAAGCTTACTGTCACTCGACTAACGGGACAGAGTTAAAAAGATACATTTTACAACTCAAATCACTGTCTCACACTACTACATTGAAACATTACTAAATTGCTATAATCCTAACATTTATATTTCTTTCTTTTTTGAGTTTTTCTTTTCTCAAACCTTTATACCTAGATTAGCGCCGAGGCAACGAAGTCCCAGATCTTGAATTCCTGGATATTGAAAAAAAAAAACAGCGGAAGAAAGGACAGAAAAACATAATTTCCACTTTCCTTCATAAGTATTAAGCAGGAGACAAAACAAAACAAGGTCAATAGGCACAAAGAGACTTTTAAAAATTAGATAAGGTCACTTGGCTATTACAATGAATAAAAATGATTACTATATATTTACGGCTCCTAAACTGTAAGCTGCTACATTTGATTCCAAAAATCAAATATAGCTCTATTGCAAAATGCTAAAACTCACAAAAAATCGTTCTGTTTTGCCACAAGGTCCGTATAGTAAATGGCTGTAGATGTATTTTGTACACTATTCAATAATTGCGTTAATTCTGCCAAAAAAATACACTGCCATTAGTCAGGTACCTTCAGATTGATCATATTCGGAGTCAGATGTGGAAAATTGTCAGTGAGCTCGAAGAAGACCTTTGTCCTTTTTGAGCATTTAATTTCTATTTTAAGTAAATTCTCATTCCGAACAGTAGAAATAACAAAGGTTATCTTAAGGCTACGAACGCACTGACCTGTGCCTTACCTGAATTTCTCCTGACTCGTGGGTGTGTTTACAAACATAGAAACTCACATACACAAACACCCAGACCCGGAACAACTACTTGCAGATCATACAAATATTTGTTCCGTGCGGGAATCGAACCCGCGACACACAAAAACTGTGATAAATACCAAATTACGAAAATTTGGTATTTATCACAGTTTTTGACTATCGTTTCCTTCCGGAACTGAAAATAGGTACCTAAAACGTTTGAGGATAATATAGATTAGTAAGTACAATAGATAAATGGCCTTTCGAATTTTATTAAGAGATAGACATTGGTTTTTCCTTAAAACCCAAGTATTGATAAACAATGTATTGTCACATTTATTAGTCATCGCAACATTATAGGATATATAAGTGTACTTATCTGATAAATTAGTCCCTAAACATAATATAGCATACCTAAAAGATGACTATGACTACACAACAGCAAATAGGTCTGATAACAAGTTTGATAAACCTCTTTATCTCGTATCGTTATCTGCACTCGACATTTTTATCTATAAATCGAAACTTGGTTGAACAAAGTTTAGTATAATCACTTACCTCTCAGGAGACTGGGTTAAAAGGTGCTTTCTTGTGATAAAAAAAGAGTTATCTTAATTAGTGAAATGAATCAGAACGCCGACTTTATTGATCGTAAGTATATATTAATAGATCGTTTTTATTTTTGATTGTAACTTTTACTGTTTTATTTTAATTTCTGAAGTACTTTACTAGAGATTACTTATCGAGTTATGGTACTCACGTACTTGAGTGAGAAATATATATTTTTTCGTTTACGATTATAAGAAAACTGTCCCAAGTTTAGGAAAAGGCCACTTCCATTTTTAAAAAGTTTATCTTACATCAGTTATAACCCTTTATGAATGTTACACGTGTGAAAATTCTCTATATATGCCTTATCTTGTTGGTAGTTTTTTTTTATATTATTATGTAGAAGTATTGTATCAATATCTTCCATATTTACATGTACACGCAAGAAAGCAATCTTGTACTATCTCGAAAAGTCGAACTTTACACCAGTGCCAAAAAACTATGTAAAAAATTCGTTAAAAGTCAACGTCGTATCATAATAAAAAAAACGTCTTAGGAAAACATTGATAAGACCGTCAGACGCAGTATTTTTTTTTCTGAATACAAAAATGCAATAAAAAGAAATTCCCATTTTTCGAAATACGACACAATCGCTTTCTAGCGTCGAAATGTTCTACGAGAATGAAATATTCATGTTCTTTAAACGCACTTAGTTGTTACATTGCCTAAGTCATTGTACTACGTATGGCAAAGCGTCTGCTTTAAGTAGTGCTGCGTAGTAGAGATAAGGTACTCGTACATTATATTTGTTCTTGTAAAATAGTGTATTATTGCGACAAATCAGAGATAACAATTAGATATTGATAAAGCAAACGAGAAGCAACAAATGAATACTCCTATAAATTAACAATAAATGAGAAGTATTGGTAGAGGGTTAAAACCTATTTTTTAGCTGGTAAAATCGTAAAACAAATCTAACATTCAATACCGCTCCACATAAGGCTCGGACATACCGACTAAAATATATCGTGTTCCATCAATAACCCTTTACCTTCTAGGGTCACGGTTACCCGTTTGGACAGTTCCGCGACCCCGGCAAGCGTTTAGCCCTCTATTGGGTCCAACCCTTAAGTTTCAAGTGTAAGAGAAAGTGAGCCAATTGCCATTAATTCAGTCTACGAGTTGTTACTGAGAAATTGTAGAGAAGAATCGATAATTATTTTTTCTGACATAGCCTCTAGATGTAGTCTAAAGAAATATATTTTTCTTGATTCCAGCCAAAGGCCAGGGCATGCCTCCGCCATACACAGATGAACCCCCACCGCCAACGACGGTCATCACCCACACCCAACATACATACCCTGAGCAACCGTCCCAGCCACCACCACCAATTCAACCAACCGTCTACCACTCGAACATGGGACCAACAGTCATACCAGTGATGGTTAGCCCACAGATGGGCTCGAAACCAGCAGCCATAACATGTCGATCATGCAACGCCCAAGTAGTTACAAGAGTTGAATTGAAGTCTTCTTCAAAGACCCATCTGTTTGCTCTGCTGCTGTGCATAGTGTGAGTATACTTTTGTTGATTAATTAATTTATGGCTAGTTTGCTCACCTTTACATTGGTAATCACCTCCACTGATTCCCTCCTGAGATTTTAAGATGATACACTTATTCTCATTCTCATTGCATAACTCACGTCGTTGAGCAGGAAAATATCGGATAAAAGTGCTTATCATATAGATTATAATAGAAAGAATATTACGCAATTGGGGTTCTGATTGTCACATGTTTGCCTTCACGTTGAACCAGTCCGAAATGTTCACGAGCTCAAGTGAGCGCAAAATCGATTTTATTTTTTAAAGTAAATCGTTGTTTCTGAACGAGACATTCTGGGCTCGAATTTTGAGCATTCTGAACGTTACAGTATACACACTGTTACGTTGTTTTTTTGTACCTGGCTGTTTTCCTGACAATATATAGGGAGTCCATTACGGAGTTTCTTAGGTTATCACTTTTTCACAACAATTCACTTTTATATTAAACCTTTTAAACAGTTTTACAACATTAATTAAATCAAAACAAAAGTTTACTTGTTTACTTTTCACTTGACATTACATCAGACGTCAATTATGACAGTTCAAGGCGCCATCTGGCGATTCGCTGATTAACGATTATAAAATAATCGATATTTTTAACTAATAGTTTGCAAATCATAGAAAATATAAAATACCTGATTTAGCAAACCTAAATAATTCTAAGATAACGGAAATAAAAAATATTAATAAAATGAAATATCCGTAAACGGAAGTGATTTAGTTTTTTCAATATGGACTTTTTTCTCGAACATTCTAAGGCCGCGAAACATTTATTATCTGTGAAGTTTTTGCGTGAATTGTCTGTGACAGAATGTTGTCACAGAAAAATGTCAATTTTGCCTAATTAATATTCAGGGGTAATTGTTATTGTTAATTACGAGGAATTATAAATTAGACCACGAAATCGTATGGATTTAATTTAGTGAAATGGCTTTAGGCTTAAACACGTGACGTTGGACAGTTTTTTGTGAGTTTGGTGTATTTTTGAGGAATTGAGTGTTCTCCTTGGAGTGTTTGTAATTGGTAACCAAGAAGGATTCTCCCTGGACTTGGGGAAAGTGAATTTCTTGGGCACCCGAATTCTGCCTTGATTTCCGGCCGACGCGCCAGTGATGGTTAGTCGTCACATTCTGCCCGAGCCGGCTTCCAGTCAGCATCAAACTTATTTACTTTTTGGCGAAGGTGAGTTCTTTTATTGTAACGGTGTCTGAGGTTGTTCGGTGAGCACTTCCCCGGTTGTTGAGAGAATATAGTCGTGATTCGTGAAAACTTATTGCAGGATTCTTAATTGCGGGACTTTGTGGCGCCGACCCGTGACCAACGGCCACAGCATTCCATCATAGCATTCCACCGCAGCCGCCGCCGACGAGTCTTCTTTCAGAGTGAACTGAAGGCAGCTTGAGAAGCTCGTCCCGCCGCCAGGATCCAGCAGGCCGTTGGGGCCTGGACGCGGGACCCGTTGCTCGGGCTCGCCTGAAGCCACCTGCGGAGCCAGCGGCACAGCGAGCGGCACGGTTGCGAAGCCCGCAGGCGGTCGCGCCGTGCGAGACGGTTTTTTTTTTAACTCCTTTTTTTTTACTCCTTATTTTTTTTATATTTTAATCCGGCTCCCGTTGTAAACCGGAGCCTGTAAACCGGTCTATATTATACCGGGTCTGGATGTCGGTGTTCCACCGATTTTCAAAATTGAGGATCTTGGGCTAGTTCTTCATTCACCCGGATGTAGGGTGAACATCTTCAGCTTCAGGATCCGGGACTCTCCCAGTCCCTGGCGCCCATTTGTTAATTTTAATTTGAATTTAAATGGAACGTTCTAGTTTGGATATAATTTAACTTTTAACTTTTTCTCGGAACAGTACTCGGCAGGTTTATCTCCAACTCCCCACGCCCATAGCTCTTTCCGTTAAAGTATAAACTGGCTAGCCACCTTTAGTTAAAACTAAGATCTTAATTTAATTTTCTCGACCTACTTGTCATAACTACTAAACAATAAATGTCACATCAAATTTATTATGTATAATAATAAACCAGTTTTTATATAATTTGTTGTTTCCTTATAGTTGTTTCCCCAACCGAGAGGGAGAAAATAAACAGTGGAACAGTGGCGACCAACGTGTGTATTAGTTGGAGAAAGAGGTTACGTCTTTTGCTGTACCTTACAAACCGGAGTACTGTTTCTGGAACCTTCCATTTATTTTAATTTTAAGGAAAAACCGTCTTGCAGAATCCTTTGCCTGTTTATGTTTGTGCTGTTTTATACAACTTTACATTTTACAATTATTTACTTTTTTATTTTTTTTACTGCTTGCTGCGATATACAATTCAATTTTTTTATCTGTGCCCCAATATATTGTACCAAGACTTTTGTCTTTAAAAAAATTAATAAATAAGAACCCTAATATTGTGTTATCTATAAGACTGCTATTAATGTAACTGTTTATTATAGTTAATGTTTACACTTTGCTGGAATTTGTAAATTGTGACGGCCAGTTTTATCTTAGATTCAGTTTTTTTTTTAAATTTCAAATATGGAACGCCCTATTAAATTTAATTTACTTCGGAAAGATGAACTCATGTATGAAGTACTGATCCGGGACGCTAAACCTGCCTCAACCGTAGAGGAATTACGTACCCAAATTAGGGACCTCAGTAAATTGGTTAGTTCCGATGAAATCGTGGAAACGGATAGAGATCCAGAGTCAGAATTAAAGATAATTAAGGCCAAATTGCCAGAAATTGGTGAAGTTCTGGATAAGTACCCCAGCAATTTTAAAAAATTTAACCGCGCCAGGGCTTTGGCTTTCCATCTATTTCATCGTTTGGGTAGGATATCTTATCCAACCGAGCTTGAAGCCGATTACGCAGCCGTTGATAAGCAACTTAGCAGTTTCTTAGCAAGAATTGATTCGGTCAACACGAGCTTCCACCAATCCTTTACTTCCGCCGAGGAGGCACCGGAGGTGCTGTCTAATTTGCAGACGAAAGACGTCATCATTTCCTGCAAAAAAGACACAGTCAAAAGCCTAGGTGTAAAATTTAATGGGACAGGTTGCGTGAAAGCGTTCATTGAGCGTCTCGAGGAGCTCTGCGAGGCCAGAGGTATCGACGAGTCTTCCTTGCATCAGTCAGCTCTGGACATTTTCTCTGACGGAGCTTTATTATGGTACCGTGGCATTAAAGCGGTGGTTAGTGATTGGCCGGAACTGAAAAAGCAGTTACTTGCAGATTTCGCTCCACCTGATTACGACATGCGTCTCATGTCGGAAATCTCAAACAGAACACAGGGGTCGACGGAGCAGTCTTGTATCTTTATAGCAGTCATGGAGAACATGTTCAACAGGCTTTCTTATAGGGTTCCAGAGCACGATCGGTTGGCACGGATTAAGTACAACTTGAGACCAGAATACACTTCGGGGTTGTGTTTGTTCACCATTAACACGCTCGGCGAGCTGAAGGAGAAGTGCAGGCAACTAGAGTCGGGCTTCCACAGCAAGGCTCAGTTCCATGAGCCGCCCAAACCAACGTCTTCCTTCGTCGCAGCAGACTTAGCCTACCAATCCCCGAAGGGTTCAAGGATTGAAGCCGTGCAGACTGATTCGGGTTCGTTGTTTTGTGTTCGTTGTAGGGTTAAGGGGCACTCGTTATCGAATTGTAAATCAAAGGAAATCGTGTGTTACCGTTGCGGCAAGAAGGGCGTACGTGCACCGTCGTGCCCTACGTGCAATAAAAAGCAGAAGGAGGTTCAGTCCTGTCCAACCTGCACTTCAAAAAACTAAATGTCCGGAACTACAGCAAAAATTTTGATAAGTCCGATTGGGACAATCATTTAAAATTTTTAAAATTATTTTTTAGTACATTAAGGGTGAATACAGTACATTATAAGACTTCGGACGATAGTCGTCCACATTTAACTATATCTATATACGATGAGCAGTATTACGGATTACTCGACTCGGGTTCTTGCATTTCGGTGTTGGGTTCCGATGTTGGTCAGCACTTTATAAGGGCTGGTGCAACTGTGCACGCCGATAAACAGTTGGGCAGCATAGTAACTGCCAATGATTCGCGAGCATCCGTGGAGGGTTATTTATTTTTACCAGTATCTCTCATGGGAGTAACTAAGGTGATTAAATTTTATATTATTCCAGATATTACCACACCGTTAATTTTAGGTGTTGATTTTTGGAAGGCCTTTAATTTGGCACCAAAAATTTTTAATACTTTACCATTTCAATATTTTAAACGTAAAAGAGGTCATTCTTGCGTCTCGGAGGTTAGGCATCTACAGCCGTTTGATGAGTTAACACCGGATCAAAAGATTGAAGCGGAGTTAATAATTAAAGATTTTGAAAAGGTCTCCTTTGAGGTAAAAGGATTAGGTCGTACCCATCTGCTGCGCCATAAAATAGACACGGGAGATGTTCCTCCTATTAAACAGCGTTATTACCCTTTGTCGCCTGAACGCCTCAAGGAACTCAACCGTCAGCTGGATGAGATGTTAGAGATGGGAGTGGTGGAACCTAGCAACAGCGCGTGGAATAATCCGGTTCTGTTGGCTCCAAAACAAAACGGAGAATGGAGATTTTGCTTGGACAGCCGAAAACTGAATGCGGTCAGTAAGCATGACGCGTATCCACTACCCTACATCTCTCGCATCTTAGACCAGTTGCGTGACGCGCGTTATCTTTCGTCCATTGACCTAAAATCGGCCTTTTGGCAAATAGAACTGGACTCTGTTTCGTCCAAAGAAAAAACCGCGTTCACAGTCCCCGGTCGAGGTTTGTTCCAGTTTAAAGTTATGTGCTTTGGGTTGACTGGAGCCCCAGCCACCCAACAGCGATTAATGGACAGACTTTTCGGTCCTGAGTTCCATAACAAGGTCTTTGTATATTTAGATGACTTAATTATTTGCTCATCAACCTTCGAGGAGCACACTTCGCTTCTAAAACGGGTTTTAGACAAGTTAACGCAGGCTAATTTGACAATTAATTTACCTAAGTGCTGTTTCTTTCGACGCGAACTTAAATATCTAGGCTACATAGTAGACGAGCGAGGCTTACACACTGATCCGTCGAAAATTCAGTCAATTGTCGATTTTCCAACTCCTACAACACGTAAGCAAGTGAAAATGTTTCTTGGAACGGCCTCATATTATAGACGTTTTATTAAAAACTTTAGCTCCATAGCGGCCCCTTTGAATGCGCTAACCAGTACTAGCAAAAAGGCGCCGCCTTTCAAGTGGACGGCTGAGACCGAATCCGCGTTCTCAACCTTGAAAGAGGCATTGGTGTCAGCTCCAGTATTAGCTTGCCCAGATTTCTCTCAACCTTTTGAGATTCATTGTGACGCATCCAGTTTTGGGATAGCGGGCACTCTGACTCAGGTTGTTAA
Source organism: Agrotis puta (assembly GCA_943136025.2). Classification (NCBI taxonomy): domain Eukaryota; kingdom Metazoa; phylum Arthropoda; class Insecta; order Lepidoptera; family Noctuidae; genus Agrotis; species Agrotis puta. The sequence goes on along the minus strand of OW964176.2, from coordinate 12,562,550 downwards.
TGGGGAGGAGCACCCAATCGCCTACTGCAGTCGTTCGCTTAATCCGGCGGAACGCAATTATTCAGCGACGGAGCGTGAGGCACTAGCGGTGGTCTTCGCCGTAGAACACTTTCGTCCTTACGTTGAAGGCGGTCCTGAATTTAAAGTGGTAACCGACCACTCAAGTTTAAAATGGTTCTTTAATTTAACCAATCCATCTGGGCGGTTGGCCCGTTGGGGTTGTCGGTTATCACCTTACAATTTTACCATTGAGCACCGCAAAGGTAAGGACAATGTGGTTCCAGATGCCTTATCGCGTGGCGTTCCGGTGCTGGAAATTAAAGCGTCCGACACTGACACTTGGTTTAAGGGGGTGTGGGATAAATGCGTCAGTACACCTAGGTCGTGCCCTAACTATATTATTAAAGGGGATAAACTTTACCGCTATTCTAAAAATAAATTCGGTGTAGCTAGCGACAATGATTGGAAGCAGGTAGTACCGGAGAGCAATCGTGAAGAACTGCTTAGGAGTCACCACAGTGGCGAATTAGCACCACACTTTGGAGTGTTTAAAACTTATAAAAGACTCGCTCTCCGATACTACTGGCCAAACATGTACAAAGATGTGGTTAGCTACGTCGGTAAATGTGATAAATGCGCAGCATACAAACACTCACAACAGCCTCCTTCCGGTCTCTTAGGCGATGCGAAAGACTGTTCCAAACCTTTCGAAACTATAAGCATCGACTTAGTAGGTCCGTTACCACGGTCAAGAGCGGGATTCACGTATCTGTTTGTTGTCGTGTGCTGTTTCACGAAGTATTGTCTGCTGTTTCCTTTACGTAGAGCTGTTGGTAAGGCTATAGCACAGAAACTAGAAGACGGCGTTTTCCTGGTACACGGTATACCCCGTACGGTGATAGCAGACAACGGGACGCAATTCACGGGCAACGAGATTCGATCACTACTACAGAGGTACAAAATACCTCAAGTTCACTTCACACCTCGTTATTGCCCAAGCGTGAACACCGTTGAACGCTATAACCGTACCATAATGACCGCGGTATCAATACTCGTGGAGGATGATCATCGATCTTGGGACGTAAACATTTCCAAGATCCAATTTGCTATGAACACCTCCACGAATGAAGTTACTCGTTTCACCCCGTTCTTTCTAGTACATGGCAGAGAAGCAGTTAGTAGTGGTGATGTCTTCGGCAATGATACCGTTGGACAGCTCACTCTAGCTTGCTCTCCGCGCAGTTCATATGCAGACCAGCTAGGAACGTTACGTGGTATCTGCGATAAAGTAAAGGAAGCGCTCATAAAATCACATACTCGTAGTGCTCGTTATTATAATAAAAGTAGGAGGCAGGCGGAGTTTGAGGTAGGCGACACTGTGTGGAAGAAAACTTATCCCCAGAGTGACGCTTCCAAATTCTTTATGGCCAAATTAGCACCTAAGTACGAAAAATGTATTATTAGGAAAAAACTTTCACCCTTAGTGTATGAATTGGAAGGCTGTAGTTCCGGCAAAAATCTGGGCACATGGCATATTAAGGATATGAAACCACCATGTGGCCAAGATTAATTCTTCTTAATTTAATTTCTATTTAAAATAAACATTTTAATTTTTGCATGTCGTAGTTGGTCGCAGTAACCATTGAGGGCTGTATATGCCTTGAGGTTGCTGATTTTTATTTTAGCTTTGTGGGATTTTATTTCCACGGCGCTATATTACAGTTGGACTTACGTATTTTCCACTGTTTTTACGGTTTGTAGTGGTACACAGGTTTCTACTGTGTCCACGTTTGTTAACCATATTTGGGAGAGGTTGTTGCATGTTTAACAACCCTGTTGGGAGTCTAAAACTCCGGATTGCTGGTAAGGCAGCAAAATGATAGTCCTGAGATTGGAGGCCATAATGGCGGGCGTGTAGGCTGCATTGATGGAATACGTTTAAGATGGTATTTTTTTTAATTAGGGGCGAAAACCGTTACTTTCCATTTTGGGAAGACGGTTAGCCAATTTTCATTCGTTTGTAGAATTTAATTTTTTCCAGTTTTATTTGGGTACCAGCCAGCATTACTGTTGGTAGTCTATTGGTTTAAGATGTGAATGGTGGTGTACGATAGAGTAGGTAGGTCTGTCTTACATAGATGTAGTAAGTCAGACTGGGATAGTTCGTCGGGAGTTATTTTCAAAATTTTGTTTAATCCCTTTGGAGTTTGTCTTTTACATGTTCGTAAATGGATTAGACTCGCTCCAGGAGAAATTTTTGTAAACAATCGTACACCAGCTTCCATAACATTTTTTCTCTTCGGTTCGTTCTCCATTCCTCGTTTCAGGCTTGGACGTTGTGGATTTTTGTAGGCGTGTTAGGCCCTTTGGAGTCTGCTTCAACGCTGGAGGGCCAGCGTCGAGATTTGCCCTAGTGGGTCAAATCTCTGGTGGTTGGGGAGGTACTGTTACGTTGTTTTTTTGTACCTGGCTGTTTTCCTGACAATATATAGGGAGTCCATTACGGAGTTTCTTAGGTTATCACTTTTTCACAACAATTCACTTTTATATTAAACCTTTTAAACAGTTTTACAACATTAATTAAATCAAAACAAAAGTTTACTTGTTTACTTTTCACTTGACATTACATCAGACGTCAATTATGACAGTTCAAGGCGCCATCTGGCGATTCGCTGATTAACGATTATAAAATAATCGATATTTTTAACTAATAGTTTGCAAATCATAGAAAATATAAAATACCTGATTTAGCAAACCTAAATAATTCTAAGATAACGGAAATAAAAAATATTAATAAAATGAAATATCCGTAAACGGAAGTGATTTAGTTTTTTCAATATGGACTTTTTTCTCGAACATTCTAAGGCCGCGAAACATTTATTATCTGTGAAGTTTTTGCGTGAATTGTCTGTGACAGAATGTTGTCACAGAAAAATGTCAATTTTGCCTAATTAATATTCAGGGGTAATTGTTATTGTTAATTACGAGGAATTATAAATTAGACCACGAAATCGTATGGATTTAATTTAGTGAAATGGCTTTAGGCTTAAACACGTGACGTTGGACAGTTTTTTGTGAGTTTGGTGTATTTTTGAGGAATTGAGTGTTCTCCTTGGAGTGTTTGTAATTGGTAACCAAGAAGGATTCTCCCTGGACTTGGGGAAAGTGAATTTCTTGGGCACCCGAATTCTGCCTTGATTTCCGGCCGACGCGCCAGTGATGGTTAGTCGTCACATTCTGCCCGAGCCGGCTTCCAGTCAGCATCAAACTTATTTACTTTTTGGCGAAGGTGAGTTCTTTTATTGTAACGGTGTCTGAGGTTGTTCGGTGAGCACTTCCCCGGTTGTTGAGAGAATATAGTCGTGATTCGTGAAAACTTATTGCAGGATTCTTAATTGCGGGACTTTGTGGCGCCGACCCGTGACCAACGGCCACAGCATTCCATCATAGCATTCCACCGCAGCCGCCGCCGACGAGTCTTCTTTCAGAGTGAACTGAAGGCAGCTTGAGAAGCTCGTCCCGCCGCCAGGATCCAGCAGGCCGTTGGGGCCTGGACGCGGGACCCGTTGCTCGGGCTCGCCTGAAGCCACCTGCGGAGCCAGCGGCACAGCGAGCGGCACGGTTGCGAAGCCCGCAGGCGGTCGCGCCGTGCGAGACGGTTTTTTTTTTAACTCCTTTTTTTTTACTCCTTATTTTTTTTATATTTTAATCCGGCTCCCGTTGTAAACCGGAGCCTGTAAACCGGTCTATATTATACCGGGTCTGGATGTCGGTGTTCCACCGATTTTCAAAATTGAGGATCTTGGGCTAGTTCTTCATTCACCCGGATGTAGGGTGAACATCTTCAGCTTCAGGATCCGGGACTCTCCCAGTCCCTGGCGCCCATTTGTTAATTTTAATTTGAATTTAAATGGAACGTTCTAGTTTGGATATAATTTAACTTTTAACTTTTTCTCGGAACAGTACTCGGCAGGTTTATCTCCAACTCCCCACGCCCATAGCTCTTTCCGTTAAAGTATAAACTGGCTAGCCACCTTTAGTTAAAACTAAGATCTTAATTTAATTTTCTCGACCTACTTGTCATAACTACTAAACAATAAATGTCACATCAAATTTATTATGTATAATAATAAACCAGTTTTTATATAATTTGTTGTTTCCTTATAGTTGTTTCCCCAACCGAGAGGGAGAAAATAAACAGTGGAACAACACACTGGTGTATTTAAAAGACATGTTTTGTGTTTTTCTTAGTACTAATTTCTGTTATTTTTTATTTCCAGTTTCTGGCCCTGCGTTTGCCTACCATACTGTATCGATAGCTGCCAAAATGCGGACCACTACTGTCCTAACTGCAACGCTTACATCGGAAGCTACACTAACTAAATCTAGTTAAGACTTATTTGATAATGGATTATGTTATCTGAACTACGCCGAAAATAAAAGATAAGTATCAGTAGGAGAATGTATTATCGACATTGTTTGTTCTTTTTGGTGAATGTGACTAAAATTTTGCAAATTCGATGAAAAATTTGGGTATTTTCACCGAAATTTTCGAATAACAGACTGATTCTAAGTTGGATATTTATGGCTGCATAGTAAATTTTTATTTACCGTGTCACACCACTTCAAAATACCATAAAAAAAGAAAAATAGAGTAAAATATATGAATTACCAAACGTAGTACCTATTTTTGCAATTACAAGTACTCAATTCAGTACGAGTAATTTTAAACTTGAAAATACTGTAAATGCTAATTCGTCAAATATATCAAAATCACATCTAAAATCCGCAATAATATCATGTGGTCAAAATATTAAGTCATTGAATGTGGTGAAGCTCATTGAGTCATTGAAATGCTCTATAGGTACTGCCTAATATTGTGATGTAGGTATATGTATATAAAGGATATAATAATTATACAGCCTGTTAGTGTAATCAGTCTTAACCTTGAAACCATAGGTAGTTGATTTAATTATAAAAATGTTTGTCTGAATTTAAAAATAAATAAACGAATTTTTCTTTAAAAAAATCAAAAATGTTTCTGTCCTACACCGTCCGTTAATTCATGGATACTATGCGCCCGAGTTACGTATTCACTGCAAAGGGCGTTAACCTGCCGCAATAGCCGTCCGTTTAACTACATACCTACATAAGTTTTAACTAACTACATCATAAAATACAGGTAACCTGTGATGTAACTAACTTCCCTTCATACTTTTCCTGGCTTAGGACAGGCAAAAATACCTACCTTTGTTGCGTGACGAGTCCAGATGATGTAAGTTAGTCAGCGTACATTCTCCGAGCCTCGTTCAGGTTATCACCCGACGCGGCGTAAACCCGGACCATTTCGGTCCACTGTTCGTTTATGTACGACATAATCACTAACACTTGCGCGAAAAATTAACGGTGGGGCGGCGCGAGGTCGTGAGGTGCGCTGCGCTGCGAGCGTACACACGATCGTTCCGTAGCGACGCTGCCGGCTGACTGATCACTGAAGTGTGCGCCGGCGACGCGGCGGCGCCGGCGTCGCGGCACGGCGCGCTATTTCGCGGCGTATTTGATCTTATCTTTGCGTAATAGGGTGAAATAATTTTGGGGAAAAATGGAGACTTTATTGAAAAAAAAAAAGTTTTTATTTTTTATTGAATTTACGTTCTGTAAGTGATACCAAACCACTGGTTTCAAGTTTAAGACTGATTACACTAACAGGCTGTATTATTTTATTATAAATAGATTTAAGTAAACGTGTCACATGTTTTGAAATACAGCCTCATTGATTGAGGTGCAATATTACAGTCGTGTTACCGACTCAGTTCTCGAAGTCATTGTACTGAAATCGATCTATCATCACTATTAGATTTATTGTGTCGATAAACCTGATATAGTGGTGATAGATTATTCATCAATCAGCTCGCTGCAGCTGCTCTAAGGCCTAAGATTGTCTGTGATGATGAAAGCCGAGGAAGAGATCTTTCACATCGAAATCTCATTTATCTCGACTTAAGATGTTAGTGAGGGATGTGATTTCGCCTATCATAGTGCCTGTTGAATGTTAACTGCCAATTATCGTATAACCAAGAACCTTGATTGGAGGTTTCATTAGGTCACCACTTTTAATATGTGTCTACGGGTCTCTGAGCTTTATGCTAGTTGACCTATATTCATTATATTTCAAATGCGTTTGCATATTTATGTTTGCAGAATTTTATCTTGCAATTTATAAGTGTATAAATAATAAGACTTGGAAAATTTTGTTTTCTTTAACCCTATAAACCTCATGTTTGGAATACCCATAAATAATTGAACGTTTATGTTTACTAACATTGTAACTAGGAAATATTTGTATTTTTGTTTGTAATGGGTACCCAAAAACTATTTTTTTATCTGCGAGGTCAAGGTCAGGCTAGTTTTGAGTAATATTATTTGAATAACGACAGGCAACCACATCTTTCTAAGAATAGTTGATTTGTCCAAATCTAGCACTTTATGAAGATGCTATTGAGGCAAAACCTAGATTTTGTGCTCAAAATTAACATCAATAAAATCATTATGAAAATAAGACACTAGCTGTTGCCAACGGCTTCACCCGCTACAACTCGCAAATTCTCCCACGGGAACATAAAATCTGGATAAAAACTGTCCTATGTGTTAATCCAGGTTATAAACTGTATGTGTACCATATTTCATCCAAACCTGTTCTGAGGTTTTTGCGTGAAAGAGTAAAAAAAATCCATCCATTCATCCAAACAATCTTTCACGTTTATAATATTAGTAGGATTAAAATCTACTCATCCTAGTATGAGAATAATAGGATAAGCAGATTATCAAATTATTCGAATGTCTTTGGTATGTTACATTTTTATTATAAGTAAATATAGTATGTAAAGCAATAAAACAGGGAAATAAACATTGACTTAACAAATCAATAGTGTTCAACGTAACGATAAAAATACCATAAATAATATTTATTAAAGATACACTTTGTCAGACACATTAGTTTTATTTTTGATCCTTGTTGTACTTGTATTAGGTAAAGTGAGCGTCACTATAGACTGAGGGCTTGTAAACCCTCCGTGTAACGGTTATCTTATAAACAAACTATTCAGTGAAGCGTTAAAGTATACTAAGGATAGTAACCGTGATCTGGCAGGTCTCAGCAACCGAGGTCTGGGCACGCCGCAATTGCGGCGGTAAGACCCCTCTTTGAGGAGTGGCTGGATAGGCGTCACGGCGTCTTGACCTATCGCATGACGCAGGTCCTCACCGGACACGGAAGTTTCGGGAGGTACCCGTGTCTGATAAGGAGGGAAGAAACGCCAGGGTGTCACCACTGCGAGGATCGTCCGGAGGACACGGTGGAGCATACGGTGCAGGACTGCCCCGCGCGCGGCAGATACCTCCATTTTATATTTCATCGGAATCAAGCTGATACTTATGTTAAACGTTCGAAACGTTTTTTTTTAAATTTTGTGTGAGTTGAGATTCAATATTTTTTCAAGTTCCCAATTACCCAAAAAGACAAGTTCATGTTATTGTAGCCACGGCCAAGGGTCCGGCCTTTTTATTATAAGCATTTGAGAAGCAACAAAAAAATGTGAAGTGAATTTTAAAAACATGGTCGGTTGCATATTTTAGTAGGAAAAAAGTGATGTAATGCGCAGTACTCGTATCCTTGACAGACATAATTACAATTCTTCACGCTGTCTATTATTTCACCATTTATAAATCACTTAAGTAAACAGGAATGAAATTGTGTGCGAACATACAAATACTGTTTGCATACACCTGGAAACCTATGTACGCGCACAGGTGAGCAGTGAGCTCGCTATTTGTGCGCGCACATTGCTAAACTCAGATTATTTGATCGCGCACAAAATATGCTGCACTATGTGCGAACAAAAGTTCAAGCACAGCCTTACCGGTGGACACAGAGGCTAACACGGTGTTGAAGTGCGCGAACAATGAATGAGCCGGGCACAAATGTGCCGCACACTATTTTGATGGAATCATATCAACAGAATAATAGCACTACAGATTAAAATATAATACAATCTTTCATATTTTAACATAAAAATATGTTTACGATTGGGATCCCTATGTGCTTTCGAAAGTTGATGCTTCGATTCTTATTATATCGAACTCGTTGTGTCGATAGGTACTTCAGTTGTACGATATTTTATTATGTCGACGATTCTCAGGGACAAAACATGCCTATCAATTCAGATTTTGATATGATAATGCGATGAAAGTCACTGACGACAAAAGAATTTTATTGATAAACACATGGATGGTATCACGTGATCTTAGCTAATCTCGCTAGTTTTATATACAAGCTATGCTCATGTCTCTGCCCATGAATTCATACCTACTTTATTTTTGTATACTACCAATTTGAGTTGAATTATCTTCGTGTGAAATGAATTAAAGGAGAAGCTCGTGGTTATGTAGAAATGTCAAGTAAAAATTGTTTTAATGATTTTCGTTATGTAAGCCATGACATACGACCCGTAGTTGCGGAACTGTTCAAGCGAGAAATCGTGTCATCGAAGAATTCACTTGATGATTTTATCACCTAAAAAAGCATACACGATCACGTTTACCGTCAAGCTTACAGCGCTTCGGAGCGCTTCTAGTGGCATGCAGTAAAGCTTGACGGTCTATGGCTGTTAAGAATGCCATATCACTGGTCCTACGTATTGACTCAGCTGATGTGACATTCTGTATGATTACAATTTGTAGCAATTTGTAATTGCCTATACTTACTGTTGCTAAAGGACTCTCCTCATGACTTCCACTTTTCTCGACCTAGAGTCAGAAAGTAAGAATTATCTGTGCTATGAAAAAAATTGGTCATACGGTAAAGAGGACAACTTTTCTTAGCTCAAAAGAACATTCTGTTTTAGTTTGGGAATAGCTTTGATCCTGTTAGTGTTGTGTTGCTAAATGTAAGTTTTACAACTTCATTGTAAATGAGACTCTGCAAATAAAACATAATGTACATAATGTAATCTACATTCGCACCAAAAGCTAAGTACAAACATCAACTTTGATAAGCGGGGAAAGTCCAGCAGACAATTAGATAAATTGTTTACGTTTTAACAGATAGATTTTACCTTTATAAATAAAGAACAATGACATATCAATGTTAGTATTTTACAAAAACTCAATAATTGTCACTGGACCCTCTTTATAATCACTATGAATGACGAATGTTTTGAATTCACAACCATTCCAGAATTATATGTTTTTTATTGTAAATACATATTTACGATCATGACATGACCAATATTTCGAAATTCCTTTAAAGATTTTGCAAGAACACGAGTTTTTTTTTATTATCACCGTTATCTTGCCACGTAAACTGATAAGTCGTGAGATCCTTTTATTAAAACACAATTAACGCAGCTGTACAGATATACCAACTTATATTCTACATTTTGGTGTTTTTTATTCAATATTTTTATATATTCCAGTGTTGTGTTTATTGGTCAATAGATAAGGCAGTGCTTCAGTGGTGTTTTTTATTTTTATGTCGACTCGTGGTTAGCCTTTGGTTTTATTGAGTGCTTGTATCTATTATTGTGCAGATATTTTAGCTGTGATAGTAAAAAAAATGTGAGTATTACTGGTTTTCACATTGTTTTGATCAGGGTGTCTAAAAACCCTTTTATAAGAAACGTAACATGAATTGCGACAAAATTGGTAATATGGAATATTCTATTCTATGATCGAAGCAATAGAGTAGATAGTACATAAAGAAAAATCTGCTAAAGATGTTTTTCTTTTGGTCACCAGAAAAGGATGATGTTTCTAGAATACGATGTGGCGCCATTTGTCTAGATTTGGATTTATCTTCTTGGAATTTAATGGATTGTTTTATCTCTTCAGTCAAAATGAATTGTAAAAAACAAAATTATATGTCAGAAAAATATTTCAAGTGTTTTGGACCGAATGATCATGTGAATCTTGTTTGTTTGTTTCTATTTCTTTAACTGTCTCGTTCAAAACTGATATTTTGTCTTCTGAATAAGATTTTAATAGTTATATTTTGATTAACATTCCAAATTAATGTGATTGTGGTACTTTTTCAAATAGTTCCTTCATTTACAAAACTTATTTACCTACGAAAGATTAATTGCTTCTACATTGTCTAAAAGTCCGATTTTTTTTCTTTCATTTTGTACCCGACAGCAAACAGCGGCAGAAGACGCGGTTGACCTCTGCTGACGTCTGCAAGCAGACGTCGAACGTCGTCTGCCAGCAGACGTCGAACTGTTTGCGGTAGACTACGAAGTATAATTGACGTAATACGTCAATTATAACCCTTTATAATTGACGTATTACGTTAATTATAAAGGGTTATTTGTAAAACATTAACAACCTTTCTTGGGCTGAAAGTACTTAAGGTCTTCTTCGTTTTAATCAACTTTTACTACAAAATGGAATATTTTTCCGTTGACAATGTATATAAAACCAGATTTGTTTACATCTTTCGGAGTCATTTTATAGTAAAACTAGTTTATAATCATAAATACATTCATACCATGAAGGTTTTCACTTTTGTATTTGAATTAATAATTGTTTTTTTTTTTCAGAAAGCATGAGTTACCCAGCAAATCCGCCTCCTTATACTGGTCCATATAATGGACCAGAACCAGGAATCCAAGTGATCCACGTCCAACCAACACCAGTGCACTATCCAATACTGGTTGGTCAGCCAGTAGGTCCGGACCCAGCGCTTATAGTCTGCCAGTCCTGTCGCTATCAGATTGTGACGAATATTGAAGTCCGGCCTTCAGCGAGGACCCATCTTTGGGCCCTCTGTCTTTTTATAATAGGGTGAGTTTACGTCCTTTGTCATCTCGGCGTCATTTAAATGATCAGGAGCATAGCTCTAATGCTATATCAGCTACGGGCCCCATCGAAAAGGGTCCCCGACGTTAGGAGTAAAATTTGAAAACACAAAATGTTGATATCGGTGAAGGAAAACACCGTGAAAAAACTTGGACTTTATAATAAATGTAAGTCTAGGGCCTTGGCAGAAGTCTTCCCAGAGCTTTAATTAGTTTAAGCATTGTTGTATAAAAAACCTTAAGGAAATCTGAAACCAGAGAGTTACCACAATATATTTATTTTACAGGCATTTATTTACTTGACAGGCCTGTTGGTCTAGTGGTTAGTGACCCTGACTGCTATGCCGGAGGTCGTGGGTTCGATTCCCACCCTAGACAAATGTTTGTGTAATGAGCACGATCATTTGTTCTGTGTCTGGGTGTAATTAATCTATATGGTTGTATTTAGAAATATATAAGTATGTTTATCAGTTGTCTAGAACCCATAACACAAGCTCTGCTTAGCTTGGGACTAGATGGCGTTGTGTGATTTAAAAAAAAAAAAAAAAAAAAAATATTTATGACAATCAAGGTGAAAGGGAAACAAAATGGAAGCTTTTATAAATTTTCTTCCTGTATATTTTCAGCTGCTGGCCCTGCATGTGTATACCCTACTGCACTCCTGCCTGCATGAACGTGGACCACTATTGCCCCAACTGCAACGCGTTCATCGGGAAATACCATAGTTAAAAATAAAATAATTATTTAAGACGTACAGTTTTCGTTATCGTTATGCGATTGGCTAGCAAGCCAATTAGCGTTATCTCTGTCATTCATACCTATGTATAATTGTTGCTATTTCGTTTGTTTTGAGGGGTTAGTGCTACGTGCGACAGAGGTAATGCTCCACGAACCTGAATCCAGCCGATGATTTCTTTCTTATTGTCGATGTGCAATATTTATCGCTGATACTCTTTTGTGTGTGGCGTATATTTCTCAACAATACAGTATCAATAATCTGTTTTGTCTTTTTGCGAAGTGATACATGATAGTGAGGTTTAGCATGCGTAGCAAAACCAATTCTATGAGTAACTCTTCTCTACAAAGTATAGATAAAGTTCTTTCGATACAATTTCTTTAATAATCTAATAAGTTGTCTACGGGTCACGCCATACCTGGAAATATTTCATTTCTACATTTTAAACTACGCTATGCTTACTGTTTAAAATCTTTCTACATTCTGTAATTTTGTCTATTTTAATATCGACACTGACACGGCTGTTTCTACGATGTCATGTTTCGCGCGCTGGTGGCTCACCATGACGTATTAAAGCGTGAATAGTTAGGCTGAGGGAAAGAGATAGCTATACAAGTCGTCTAGCGCCATCTCGTTCCCTGAGTGGAACCACTCACGTTTTAGGCACCTGGCCAAACTAAGGCCAATTAAGACAAAAGTTGCATTGTCTATCGAGGTGTTCAAACTGGCGCGAATAGCATAAGAAAACCTGATTTTCTTCCTATGAAATCACTACCCGCATCTAGCGCGATTCGCCTCATTTCGAACATTTTCTTACAAGTAACGTAGTGTTTGGCAGTATTGCCTATGATCGATTTACTTTCGGTTTATCGGGCATGATAATTACTTTGTGTAATGCGCATTAGTTAATCAATGATTAAATTATTTATCTAAATTACTATAGGTGATAAAGAATCCAAACTACCTACTGCCTATGCTAGAGCTATTTGATGTCGAAAAATGATAAAATTTCCATTATTCTTATTTCAACCATTGTATAAAATGTACAAAGATATTAATGAAAAATATTAGGCGATGTCAAAATTTAAGATGAATAATTTTACACTTACCGATGGAATAGAACTCTCAGCGCTGATTCGTGGGTTGAAAATTCAATCTGACGCAATGTCATAAAGATAAAAAATGCTCTTAATTGTACTTATAAAAATATGATCTATATATTTTGTAAATAAATAATAAATTAATAGGTAATATAATAAAGTATTTTTTTATACAGATTTATGATGGTATTTTTCTCTTTTTCTATATCCCAATCTAAAGCAAGAATGTATTTTTTATCTGTACGCAGCTTTACAATTTTGTAGTCACTGCTCAGGAACCCTAAAAATAACACTGTAGCAGAATTCTATTAGGATAATTAAATTAATTGCGGTAAAATTATTGAAACGGACTCAGTTCATATTATTAATTATTTTATTGAAAATTTTAATTAATTAAACTCTGACAGCAGAGGGTGTCTAAATTATCACATAAAAAAGAAAATTGAAAATAAATTATACGAATGTTGTCTCATTTTTAATTTTGCTCCATACCTAACACTATTTGTACCGTGGACGCGTTTACAAACATTTGAATTCACATACGCGTACAGTAGTAACTCATAATTATTATTACTTATGCTATTTGTTCCTGCTGCAGTGGTATTTTTATGGCCCCTGATTAAACAATGTTGCACTGTTAGAATTTGCGGGACTTCCCCGCATAAGCTCATACTCAAAGAGCTTTGATAACAAACTTTAAGCTTAAATTATTTTTAAATGAACTCAATAGCATTACAAACAGAGTCGTTTTTCCTTTAAACATCGCAAGCATCCTACCTACCCACAAGAGGCCCGGGACTTGACTAGTTCATAGAAAACCTTATCAGTGCGATATAAGTAGGTCCTGGCAGTTAAGATATCAAATTTTAAACAATCTGTAAGGATTCCCACAAACGGTCGACGACTGACGTCTAGCCAAGTGGTAAATTAAAACGTAAACACTATGTACCTAGTCTGTAAGAGATTTTCATCTTTATTTTTTAAGGCATAAAATTGAAAATCTATTGAGCAATTGGTTGCTGCGCTGCATACTGTGAGTTTAAATCGCTAACTTTACAGAATAAAAGAAAAAGAAAAATGACCTGCATGCAGTTTCTACCATGAAGTAATGCTTAAAAAAGCGGCCATCTTTTTTTTGTTATTGTTAGATCTGCTATTAGTCAGATCTGATTAAGATCAGATCAGCGGATGGAGAGTTTTTAACTTGATGCAAAAGGAATAGAACATAAAACGATGCCATCGTTTGAATGAGACTAATATATATTCAGTCGTGGATTGCGATGGGCTCACTTGATCAATTGATTAATAAAGACATTCAACTGTTCCTTGTACGGGGTATTATTCTCATTTTGGACGAAATGTTGATTGATCTCTCTAATTGTATTTTTACAGCATAAAGGTTCTGTGTAAACATACAATTCAGAGACAAAATAAACTTTGCAAACCAATGAATTCAGGACCAAAATGACTGTAAAAAAAATGTAGAAGGAACAAAACGTAATTTTTGTATTTAGACATATAAAACTTTTTTTTTTCCCTTGATACGCGTGATATGGGTTGATGAGTTGTGGTAGTTAGGTTAGGACATCTCCACGTTCAATTTAGTTACCACAGACCAATCCGACGTAAAAGTTCAGTTGGTAATACAATCGTCCGTCTGCGAACACCCTAATTGCCGCACAATATAAGCTCCACCATCTGTATGCCATTCAACTGGTCCTCAAAATGTTTTTTTTAAAGCAGTTGACGAACGTCATGAAGTGCAATAAATCAGTTCTATAAAAACCGGCCAAGTGCCAGACGGAATCGCTCACGGCGGGTTCTGTATTATTTAATTTGAAATATTTTATTGGTAGTAGGAGGTTTTAAAAGCTGATAGAGAATATTTTCAAAAATTCATATTTAAAAACAAACATAGTTGGAAACTTTTGCTTTTGTAGAAGATTTAGATTTAGAAGAAACACAATTTTTCTAAATTTTCTCTATTCTATGATGGCTTTTTAGACCTGTATTTTGACCTTGTATTTTGCACCAGATGAGAGATAAAAGCAGTCAAGAGGCACAGAGATATATTTTTGTTCAGCGGTGTTATTTGATGAACAACTCCAGTTAGACTTGAAATCGTGACCGAGATTGAAAAAAAAAATTATATCTATCTAATAAAAGTAATCCGCAATTTTATCTAGGGATTGACAAATTGGACCCTAATAACCCCATAAAGGGCCGATTTTGATTCGTGCCTACGAGTAAGACTTTACGGAACTCTAAACATATTATGGGACTATGGAGAGGTGAGGTCGAAAAGGGGAAGCCGTCTTATTTACATTTACTATTTAGAGTTCAGACCGCTGAGCGATTTCCTTGGGAGTCAGTCGTATTTCTAGACGTTATTTATAAGATAGATTGATTTTAAGTCACTAATTAGTGAAAGTAATATACAAAAAATAAGTTGTTATTAAGTTAGCTGACGTTAACTTTAGTTTGTGTGCGAGTGAGAATTTGTGTCGGTAAGTGTTTTTTTCTACATATTAATTAATGTTATAACGAGATTTTTTTTTGTTTTTTAATAGATAAACTTAAAACTACAGAAGTGATTAAAAAAATCTTAGCTTTATTATCAGCGAGTTATATACGCTAAACATTTTTAAATCCGCCCGCGCAGAGAAATTCGCCAGCGCAGTGCTAATGATATATTCTTGTCTTATTATTTTATTTAATTAAAAAAATAAACTTTAACAATATAATGCAATTTATCCATGGTTTGGACTTAGTATAAATCTTAAATTTAAAAACATGTTT
This sequence comes from Agrotis puta, assembly GCA_943136025.2. Classification (NCBI taxonomy): domain Eukaryota; kingdom Metazoa; phylum Arthropoda; class Insecta; order Lepidoptera; family Noctuidae; genus Agrotis; species Agrotis puta. The sequence continues at coordinate 12,547,062 of OW964176.2, read as the reverse complement.
TTTCCAACCTCTTCGTATGTTATAAAATAAGATCTTGAAATTAATAAGTAGTTGTTTTGTGTAATTATTTATGCAAATAAATGATTTTGAATTTCAACTTAAAGTATGATTGAAATGATACGAACCTGCTTAAGATTATTAGCTTTATTGCTGCGCAAAAGTTTCAGCCATTTTGTTGTAACAGACTGTCGAGAAAGCCGAGTTCCTTTTCCAGGTATTGTTTATAAAATATCTCAGCTACATTAATATGTATGACAGGATCATAACATTTTTTTTTTATTGTGGTAAAATCATCAAATGAGTCCTCCCACCCAGGGCAGAGCGGGAGGGACTGTCAGACTCGTACTAACTAAAATCCACGGTGTACTTCAATAGCCCTTTACGTTCCGGGGTCACGGTAATTCGTGAGTCCCGCGACCCCGGCAGGCTTTGGCCCTCTACAGGCCCCGTCACTATGCTGACACTCCTTGAGGCGCGCGTGGAACACAACGCGCCGTCGACCCGGAGGTTCATAACCTTACTGAAATATTAGCGACCCACAATGACTTCCTGCAAAGATGAATTTGTAAATAAAATATAACCTTTGTAACTCTTGAAAGGGAGTAGTCCATAATCCACAACGCGGGCCCAGTGCGGGTTGATAGATGTCACGTGTCTTCGAATTTTTATTTCTAGGACATGTCGGTTTCCTCACGATGTTTTCCTTCAGCGTTTTGAGAGCAGTGGTGCTGAAATAAATTACAAAAAGTAATCCACCTGGCTAGGTTCGAACCCACGACCTACAACTCATAAATCCGAGCGGATACCACTGGGCCACCACTGCTGAGCCCTTTCGGTGACGAGTCTCGTCGAAGTAAAGTCATCATCATCTGCCTCGCCTTTTTCCAACTATATTAGGGTCCGCTTCCTGTCAAACCAGATGCAGTTGAATATCAGTATTTTACATGGAGCGACTGCCTGTCGGACCTCCACAACCCAGTTACTGGGTGGTAATACGATATCCCATGGTAAGACTGGTTGTCAGACTTTAGAGCTTATGACTACAAATGACAGCCGGGACCAACGGCTTTACGTGCTTTCCGAGACACGGAGAAAACTCGCTATGACAGATGGTCACACATCTACAGACCAACCTCGACAAACGCGGCTTAACCCGGAAGATCGGCCTGTGCGGCTGTATTTATTTAGCCATGACATCTTCAAAAATTCTTCTTCCGTAAAGTTTTGTCGGTAATCAGTCTATCGGCGTAGTGTCTGTAGGCGTTTAGTCACACACTGGTCTTCCTGAAAACGTTACCTCATTTATGTATAACGTATTTACTTCACTTATTAATATAAAGTTAATATATTTTTCAGGTATAGAAGATGAATGCTGTACCCGTTGGTGCGAGGCCGTCAACGGCCATATGTCCCCATTGCAAGGCGACTATTGTCACGAATGTTACACGGGTAACTACCATTAAAACTCACCTCATGGCAGCGCTCTTATGTAGTTGTCTGTAAGTATATTTTTCTATGTTTGTTGCAGTGACAATCACTACATAGTACAAAACAAAGTCTGTCTGCCTGTCCCTGTGTATGCTTATATTTTTAAAACTACGCAATGGATTTTCATGCGGTTTTGCGGTGATCCAAGAGGAACGTTTTATGTATATAACATGCATAACATAGTAGAGATTTCACCCGTCCGGAGCCGGGGCGAGTCGCTAGTATCAGATAAGTAGCACTCCACGCCATCACTTTGCAGAAATAATGTGAGTGATTTTTTATAAAACTTGGTAGAATCATCATATGAGTCCTCTGACACGGGAGGGACTATCAGACTTGTACTGACTAAAATCTACTGTGATTCTTCAATAGGCCTTGAGGTTCTAGGGTCTCAGTTATCTGATGAGACAGTCTTGTGACTCCGGCAGGCTTTACTAAGCGTGATTTAAAATAAAAAGCAGCACGCACATTTATGCCTTTGTCAAACAGACAGGCGAAAGCGAAGCGAGTCCAAGGCGAATCCAAACCGAAGCGAGACATCAGTCCGATAGTTCGGTCACGCTATCGGATCGCTTTCGCTTTTCTATGTGACTGGATTCAAACAATTCACATTACAAATAAAAACGTCACGCTTTGCATTCGCCAAGCCAGTCTGTTTGACAAACGCTTTAACACTATTTAACGTGGGTTTAGTATTATTTTATGCGATGAAAATAACTAAAAATGTCTTATGTGTGTACCTACAAAGCACATCATTATCATTAACCACCACGCAGGCCCAGTGCGGGTTGATAGATGTCACATGTCTTCGACTTTTTGATAAATAAAATAAAATAAAATAAATATTCCACAACTATCACACAACGCCATCTAGTCCCAAGCTAAGCAGAGCTTGTGTTATGGGTACTAGACAACTGATAAACATACTTATATATTTCTAAATACATACATATTATAGATAAATTACACACAGACACAGAACAAAATGATCGTGCTCATCTCACAAACATTTTTCCTGGGTGGGAATCGAACCCACGACCTCCGGCATAGCAGTCAGGGTCACTAACCACTAGACCAACAGGCCTGTCTCTAGGACCTGCCTGATTTTAGGACATACCGGTTTCCTAACAATCTTTTCCGTTTTGAGAGGAGTGGTGATGAAATTAATTACACAAAGTAATGTGCTTGGCTGGGTTCAAACCCACGACTTGTAAGTCGAAGCCAATATCAAAGGGCCACCACTGCTCTCATAAATAGCATAAAATCATACTAGTTTTGGCAGGACAGAACACTAAAAGCTAATAAAAAATACGTAGGCGCTTCAACATATTCCCTTGAAAGTGGCACTATGAAGGTTTTTTTTTAATTCACTCAAATTATATAGGTATACATACGGTGTTTATTTTGAGGTGTTTTCGTAAATAAGTACTCAATATTTATATTCTAACTTTAATTATAAATGTGAAAGTGTGTTTGCTTGTTACCTTATCACATCCAAAGCACTGAACAGATCAATAAGTAATTTTGCATATATGTTGTTAGAGGTAAAAAGAAGGACATAGGGTACCTTTCATCCCAAAACAAGTAGATACTATTCCCGAAAAAAAATAACAATATCGTTCATATTTATGTATAAGTCGGGGACGCGAGGTATGATGGAAAAATTTCGCATCCACTTCCAACACAATAATAACGTAGCGCAAGCGTCAACAGGACGCCATTTGCGAATGGCTGCTTGCAAATGACGTCCTGTTAGCGCTTGCGCTACGTTAGTGTTATGTTAAGTACTTATACCTAAAGAGTGTATGTCCCCATTATACCTCGCATCCCCGTCGTTCCCCTACGATTCGAATTGCTTGTCAATTCTAATTAATACGATTGAAGCCGCGAGTAAAAAACAGTTTGTTAATAAACGAAACGGGTTACTGTGACCCTGGAACGCAATTATTAGTAAAAGAACACCGTAGATTTTAGTACGTACGATTCCGACAGCCTTTTTTGCTCCACTCTGGCCAAATTTTTAAACGAATCCTCGCGTTCGAAAATTTGACCACATAAAAAATTTTGGTAAATCAAAGTTTTTTTTTATTTATTTTTTATTAGTAGTTTTTTTATTAGTATATTTTTTTCTTTACAGTTGCGGTCTTCTATGCACATGTATTCCGTACTGCATGAACTCGTGCAAAAATGCGGACCACTATTGTCCCAACTGCGACACTTATTTGGGAACCTACAAGCGATAGTTTAGTATCTATAGTTTAGTAGATTCATCATGTTTCAAATGTTATTTTTATGATACTACCCAAAGGTGCTCTCCAGAAACTGGTCACTATTCACGAAAAAAATGAAATGTTGTAACAAACATTAAATTACGCAGATATTGCAATACACACACACACTATCATAGAGATCTAAGGTACTGAATAAAATGTAAGTTGCCTGTTAACACAGGCATTACTTGCTTAAATTATTATAAGAAAATAATTATTGATAACTCCTATATTAGAAAAGTTTGGTTCAGAAAGACAGATTTTATATTTGTATCACTTGGATTGAAAATGCTGGAAAATAAAGTTGTATCACCTGGATTGTAAATGCTGGAAAATAAAGTTCTATAAATAAGTCTAATTTTGTTTGCTTGTACTTACCATATAACTTTTTAAATGTTCTCCCGCCCCGGGTGGAGCTAGAGGGACTGTCAGAGTCGTACTGACTTACATCCACGGCGCTCCTTCAATAGCCCTTTACGTGTCAGGGTCATGGTTGGATCGCGGAACTGTCTCATCAGTTAACCGTGACCCTGAAACGTAAAGGGCTATTGAAGGATCACTGTGGATTTTAGTCAGTACAAGTATGACAGGCCTTCCCGTCTATTTCTTCCAGTTCTCAAGGAAGACATTCAGTTAGTCCCGCCATTGCCTTCTTCTGGTCTGCCGCGATCCGATTCATTGTTTCAGGACACCAATCCTGAACATTACGGGCCAAAAGCTCTTGGCGACAGTTATATTATTATTAGAAATGTAGGTATATATTTTTCCTCATTACGGTAATGCCGAGCAAAATAATAAAAATAATATTACTACAGGATAATAATAGAGTATATTTCCTGTTTTTTTTCCTTTAGTTCAGGGGTGGCCAACTTGATTAGACATAAGATCTACTGTTTACTAACGAAACCCTTTGCGATCTACCAATCACATACTTCTTGAAATCTTTAATTGAAACAGCATAGTTTAGTACACAATCATGTAGTATTTTTATTGACCAGTCTTGGTCTACTTTTTTATATTTTTTGCCATGCCCCGATCGACTGGACTAATAGTCGCAATCGACCGGTCGATCGCGATCGACCAGTTGGCCACACCTGCTTTAGTTATTTAGAATTCCTATATTAACATTTTCCCGTAAAAATGAGCAGTATTGTAAGAGCACCGTCAGTACATTTATCTTGTGTGGCTGAACCTGTAGTACCAGAACCTAGCCTGAATAAATAAATTAATAAATTCATTGTTGGTTTGAAACTTGGGAAAAATACTACAGCCAGTTGAAACATATCTACTGTTTATTTTCTGCTAACACTAAGGTAAGATTCATAGTAAATTATTTTTTGCATATTTCTGCTTTTTACCAGATTTTATTTGAATCTAAAAGTCTAAACTTTACTAGGAAACGTGTTTCCTTCGCATATCTTGAAAGCATTTACAAGTATGTATGAATTTAAGTTGTAGGTACAAACATTTTTTGTAAGTTTATTACCATGTATCGATTTTGACAATTAAGACGGCGCATTGTGCCAGGATAAATCCAATCAAAAGTTGAAGATTTTGCTTAGGGCGCACTCTTAAAATGTTAAATTCATCTTAAAAGAGTCCCAAAAGAGTAGTTTGAAGAAATAAACATAATGACGGACACCTGTCATTATCTGTTTAATAAAATAAAATAACTAAACCTATCGACTACGGAAAGGGATCAAAAAAGGATTAATCATGAAATTAGGCAAAACCAATTCTCAAGTAGGTAAATAAAGGATGTATATCTAACTCGCTGTCTAACCACAGACCATGCACGGGTGGACGGCACGTTGTGTTCCACACGCGCCTCAAAGAGTGTCAGCAAAATGACGAGGCTTCCCTCTAGAGGGCCAAAGCCTGCCGGGGGTCGCGGGACTTACAAATTACCGTGACCCCGGAACGTAAAGTGTTATTGAAGGACATCGTGGATTTTAGTACGTATGAGTCTGACAGTCTCTCCCGGTCTGTCCTGAGAGGGAGGACTCATTTGATGATTTTACCAGGCTAAAAAAAAGGATGTATATTCTGATTGCGAATATGTATCGTCTGACTTTTTTTATTTTAAATAAAGTTGTATTGATTTTTATTACTATTTTTATTCAAATATTTAATATACGAGAGTTTTTTGTTTTTTCTTTGTGAATATATGGACAGAGTTTAAAAAAAAATGCGACCATTATTTTTCAAGACTCTAACTGATGGTCTCATTAGATTTGCGATTTACTCATGTTAGAAAACTAGCGTCTAATAGGTATTTAAATATTTGTTCGACCTCCTATGATATATTTTGTTTCTAATTATAAGTGTTAAGTTTTAACAGGAAAAGAAACCTAAAATAACAATGCTAAAAGACCATGGTTTATCCTGGGTTAAAACATAATGAAATCAAACTGTAGGAAATACCATACAGGCGATGAGGAACAAGGTCTTATTCTATTTCTGTACCTGTGAAATCCACTTTAACAGTGTTTGTTAACCACCTTCAAAGAGCACCACGGCTAAACCACCTTATTGGTTTTGGTTACAGTCCCTTTTAAGTTTTAATACTCCTGAAAATGAGTCATTTTGTTGTGCAACTAACAAATGTTGCCAACAGCGTCGTCTAATCTCATTCTAGTGGTGACAAGCTACCGGGTTAACCCGTACGTAATGTATAACGAGATAAACTATAACCTACATATATAATCTTATTCCAAATTCTCGATTCTAAGAATCCAGACGGGACTGTCTCATTAAGTACCGTGTCCTTGGAACGCCTTTGTCAAACAGACAGGCGTGACGAATGCGGAGCGTGACGTTTTTATTAGTAATGTATGGAATTGTTTGAATCCAGTCACATAGAAAAGCGAAAGCGATCATACTGACCCATAGCGCGACAGAACTATCGGACTGACGTCTCACTTCGGTTCGGTTTCGCTTCGCGTTCGCCTATCTGTTTGACAAAGACAAAAGGGTTATTGAAGGATCAGAATTTTAGTCAGTACGTGTCTGACAGTAAAAGTGTCAGGACTCATTTGATGATTTCACCATAATCTATACTAATATAATAAAGCTGCAGAGTTTGTTTGTTTGTTTGTTTGTTTGAACGCGCTAATCTCTGGAACTACTGGTCCGATTTGAATGATTCTTTCAGTGTTAGGTAGTCCATTTATCGAGGAAGGCTATAGGCTATGTTTTTTTTGTTTCAAAATTAGGGATCCGTAATAAAATTGCTATTTTGTAACACAAGGTGTAAAATCCAAAACCTATTTTTGCGTGCGCTGCAAAAACTATTGACAATAGAACAAAATGATGTACTACGGGTTTGTGGATCCCATTAAGACCTACAAAAAAGTCCGCGAGATCATATATCTAGCTATCATGGTTTAATCACAATAACCGATTTTGTGTTCAAAATAATTATTAAATCGTCTGAAGAAAAAAAACTACGTTAAATATGTATCGTAATATTGATCTTTATCGAAATTAAGCATTATGTTATCAAGGGTATTTATGTAGAAGTAAAATACTTTTTGTTTCATCTCAATCGGATATTTCGTTTAAAAGTTATCACGTGTGTAAGATGTTAAGAGTTGGTACCTATTAATGAGTTATGGGCCATAGAGTTTTTTATCAACATAAAATCCTGTAATAATCTTTTTCGAAATATATTTGTTGATGATTGTAAGTATAAGATCTTAAAGTTTACCCAGATATCGTCGAAATAGAAAATAAAGATTATCAATGGATGTGTCAACGAGCAATATTGGCGGCGAGAAACAGTAGTTTTGGCGAAATTAACGATTTAATTTTAACTAAACTTCCAGGGGATATAGTCACCTACACTTCTATTGATAATGTAATGGATCAAGAAGATGCAGTCCATTTTCCACAGGAATTTCTTAATTCTCTAAACCCGAGTGGCCTCCCCCCACATTCTCTCAAGTTAAAAATTGGTGCCCCAGTTATTTTACTTAGAAATCTTAAGCCACCAAATTTAGTTTCGGGAGGTACCTGTGTCTGATAAGGAGGAAAGAAATGCCTGGGTGTCACCACTGCGAGGATCGTCCGGAGGACACGGTGGAGCATACGGTGCAGGACTGCCCCGCTTGGGTAGAGCACCGCCGTGTCCTCACGACGGCGATAGGCGGAGACCTCTCGCGCCCGGCATTGGTCGAGGCCATGCTGCAGGGCGAAACGGAGTGGGAAGCGGTCGCCTCCTTCTGCGAAGCAGTCATGCTCGCGAAGGAGGCGGGCCGCCTGAGGGAGAGGACAGCGTCCTCCCTCCACCCCAGCCGCAGTGGTAGACGCCCACGGCGTCGGACGTCGCAAGACGATCTCCGGCCACCGTAGGCGCGGGTATGCGGGCAGCGAGTAATGGGCGACTCGCTGTCCGACCATGGACCATGCCCGGGTCGACGACGCGTTGTGTTCCACGCGCGCCTCAAGGAGTGTCAGTATAGAGCGGGGCCTGTATAGGGCCAAAGCCTGCCGGGGTCGCGGGACTCACAAATTACCGTAACCCCGGTACGTAAAGGGCTACTGAAGGACACCGTGGATTTTAGTCAGTACAAGTCTGACAGTAACTCCCGCCCTGCCCTGGGTGGGAGGACTCATTTGATGATTTTACCACGATACAAAAAAGACACCAAATTTATGTAACGGGACTCGACTTCAGGTTAAATTTCTTCGCAATAACGTGATCGTTGCAACAGTTTTGACTGGTCTAGCGGTTGGTCAAACAGTACTTATACCTCGGATCCCAATGATTCCAAATGATTTGCCTTTTCATTTTAAAAGAGTCCAATTCCCAATTAAATTATCTTTTGCCGTAACGATTAATAAATAAATCACAGGGGCAAACATTTAAATATGTAGGATTAGATTTACGGCAAGACCGTTTTTCGCACGGTCAACTATATGTCGCGTTGTCAAGATCAGGTTGCGGAAACAATCAATATATTCTTCTGCCACAAGAAAATAAAACGAAAAATATAATTTACTCAGAAGTACTTTAAAATAATATTTTAACCCGGTTTAAAGTGGACGGACACTCCCGCCTGTAGTCTTATGTGTCTGGCTGAATGTCGAACAGATAGACAGCTATTGCCTGCGACTTATATACAATTTAACTTAATCTATATTTTTCTTAATATTATAAAGCTGAAAAGTTTGGTTGTTTGTTATGAACGCGGTAATCTCGGGTAATACTGATCTGATATGAAAACTGTTTAAATATTCAATAGTCCATTTTATTGAGGGAGGCTATAATATAGGCAATATTTTATCTCGGTATTTCCACGGAAACGAGAAAAACGCGGGTGAAACCGCGGGGCACAGCTAGTAAAAAATAATTAGTCAGTCCAATTTGATCAATATCCGTTCCGCCTTTCTGACGTGATTAATTTAATAGCAAATGGACGATTCGTCCGTTCAAAACGCATTTTCAACATAAGTTAGATATAAATAAATTAACAACAAATTAATTTGGAGTTGTAATAGTTGTGCAATATTTATTATCTGTCAGCAGGAGTACATATATTATTATTAACTAGCTGTACCCTGCCACGCTTCGCTGTGGCACATTGTGATTGAATGGTTGAGAAGATATGTGACTGATACAAAAAATAGATAAAAACAATCCTTGATGCGGATTATATATCATGCTAAAATTTCAGCTCAATCGGTGCAGAACTTTTTGAGTTTTTGATGCGTACACAAACCAACATAACATTTTTATATAGATTAAGGACATACACAATTATAATAACCAATTGATATTGATGCAAATTATTTCTGGAATAACCTCATATTTTGCATGATCATTTGTATAAGTTTCATTGTATTCAAATTACGTAAATATACCATATGGGTAGTTACATTTCACCCGTTATTTCAAAGTAATAGAGAATAATATGACGTCACGATTAGCGCAGTGGCTGAGCGATTGAACTGCTGCGCTGTGTATCGCGGGTTCGATTCCCGCGCGTTGCAAAAATTTGTATGATCTACAAGTAGTTGTTCCGGGTCTGGGCGTTTGGGTATGTAAGTTCATATGTTTGTTAACGCACTCACAGATTAAAAAAAAAAGTGTGGGGCAAAGTTTTTTTTGAAAAAAAAAAAAAAAAACCATTTGTCACACGGAGGAGCAGTGGTAAACGATCCCTACTTACGAGTTCTTCGTCGTAAGTTCGGCCCAGCCAGGCGCATTTATTTGTTTAGTTTATTTCGTCATCATTGCTCTAAAAATCGTGAAGGAAACATTGTGAGGAATTTAGCTCGTCCTAGAACTCAAAAGTCGAAGACATGTAGAAGACAAAGTACCAACCCGCACAGCCCCGCTCCTTCTCACAGAAAGGAGGCTTATGTCTTAACAGTTAGCAACAATCATTATTTATTTATTAGATAAAATATATCCAACATGTCTATTTATAAAAAAAAAAGAAATGATTATAATCACAAGAAAACATTAAAAAAGAAAATGATACATCCATCCATCTCGACGCAAATAAATCACACTGTTTATTTATTAATACAATTATGTTTTGATAAATTCACAAAATACGATAATTTGGGTTGTTATTGTAAAATTGTAGAAAAACCCAATAATATTTATCCCGACCTATTTGCGACAACAAGACTAATTTGCAAAATATATTGCTAATTTGGCAGTACTTCGTTTCCAGGTTTGAAGACATTGGTTAAAAATGGCACATTCCAAGACCCAAGAAGTGCCTCTGAACCCGATGCCCCAAGTGGGTCCAGTACCCCATAGCCCGATGCCCCAAGTGGGTACAGTACCCCTAGGTCCTGAACCGACCACGATCACCTGTCCATCTTGCGGCGCGGCTGTAACAACTACTATCCGGATGCAACCTACCACGCAGACTCATCTTATGGCATTGCTGTTATGTTGGTGAGTAGAAAGATGTATAAAAGAGGATACTGTCTGGTATTACCAGGGTCTATAGCCAAACGGCAACCGATAATCGTTAACGCTCAGCAGTCTTTAATAGATTTTCAAGTTTATGCGCTGGGGTTTAGAGTAGAAAATGTATTAGCGACTGCTGAGCGTTAACGATTATCGTTTGCCGTATAGCTATAGGCCCAGATGTTTTGCGCTTGATACACTGATGTTGTACGCAACACTCCTCAACGTGAATCATGGCCTTATATTATTTTGCATGGATTGAGGGTAGCATCGTTTAACGCGATAAAATCAACTCTTGCAATATAAATTACTTCCAAAGAACATTGTAGAAACTGCGTACATCAATCCGCCTTGTTGTCTAATACAACAAATAATTGTAAACGAGTTATCATTACAGTCAAGAATGATTATAATTCACCTAGTTTTATTGAGCATCAACCTCTAGTGTCTCAAGCGTAGACATAATGTAAGCGAGCTTGCTGAGGGCGCGACGCAACGCATGCGGTATCGAATTGATTGCCGATTCAAACCGCACGTATATGCTAATAGAGCGACGAAAAGCTACAATAAAATACATAAGATGTCGCCAATGATGAGTAATTGCGAATTTCGAACAAAGAATTATGTGCATTGCACATAATTATAGATATCGAGCAGATCTGTGAATGATATCGTCAACCCGTGCGACTCCATTAGCATACACTAGCGATTGTCCATACATTTTCTTAGGCTCGACGTTTGTGCGATATCTGACCGATATCGTATTGACGATATCGGTCAGATATCGTGATACACAGCCCTGTACGTCTTTTAAACTAGCATTTTCCTTGTTGCAGTATATGTATATTGTGTACATGCATCCCATACCTCGTGGATTCCTGCCAGAGTGCTGATCACTACTGCCCGAACTGCGATGCTTATTTGGGATCCTACAAACGATAGTTCATTAATTATTTAAACTTAGTTTTAATTTTAAAGAAAGTTATAAGTATGTACAACCTAAGTTTTTCTTTGTAAAAAACTATCTTTGAACTCTTAATTAACTCGCGACTAAAATTCTCGTTACCTCTAATTATAATTATATGAATAAAATACATTTATGTAAAAAATCACAATCACACTTTTTTATTTAGATACTTGATCATGTAATATTATGATATAGGACATGTGGGGGTTTAAATTTAGAACACCAAATTCAGATTTCATAACCTAAGAGTTAGCCTAGTTGCGTAGGAGTATGTAGCACTCAATACTAATAAATATTAAGGGTTATCGGTCTGTTTTTGTGTAATAAACTTAAATAATTTTATCAGTATTTTTTTTTAAAACCCATTTAGATAACATCGGAACTTCATTGTATTACGTAACTAGTTTGTTAAAAGTTGAAAAAAATTTACATGACAATAATTGCCTTTATTCAATCTTACATAAAGCATTATTTTTCTTTATTATGTAAGATTGAATAAAAACATGTTTTATTATTGGACACCATAGTTTCTCGAAGATTGCGTGCGTTGCTTTCCAGCATAGACTTCTCCTTTAATTTTATTACACAATCCTATCCTATCCTATTATATTAAACGAGCAATATTTGTATATACTTATTGTTACGAGCTGGGTATGGGATAATGTAATTAACACCAATTTAAGCCAAATATTTTTTACTGATAAGGACTTCTGACAGCTGTCTTATCAATTCCTTTTGTTAGTCGCCATTCAGCTCTCAACATGACCGAACCATATAAACATACTCTTTTCAATGCATGCCTCTACATACTGATCATTTATGAGTTTAATTTTTAGTATAGATATTGCTAAATGAATTACAATTCAATTTACCTAATCTTTTCCTGCCTTTAAAATATTTACTTGAATTGAATTCCATAGGTACCTATACTAAGTATTTTTCGCATTTTCCTTTTTTGGATAATTTTAGTTTAATCGAGTAGAATATCCATTGTTTTTTTTCCCTTAAATTGGGTATTATGTTTATGAAGCGAATTGATTAAAGAATATACAATTAAATCGGATAAATACATAATTTAGACATGTACCGAGAAATCGGCCAAAATCGCAAAAAAGGAAAGATAATTATTATGTGCACTACAGTATACAAAAATATTTTGTATTAATTTGTATGTCTGTGTTTGTTTTTATTTAGTGTTTTCTCCCAAACTGGAGCATTTATCTGTGATGTAACAATAAAATTTGATTTTAAATGGAAACGTATGATTGTTACAAAACATTTAGCTCTATAATACTTCAGAATGTTATAAAACATGAGTTGTTCCCGTTTGAGCATCGAATTTTTAGAACACGGTGTTAGTTCTGTACATTGTATCTTAAAATATTTTTCTGGCTATGGTGTGCGTCTTGCCGAATTCCAATGTTCGCGCGTCATCACCCCTCCCGCACCGCGCACCTCCCGCAGGCACCATCTCAATTAAGCCTATTATCTATGAGTACTTACTATTATAGACAAGTTCCTTGAAAACTACTACCTACTTATATGTCCTTATTCTGTACGGACGAACTCACATCTTCTCATATAGATTAGATCATAATATGAATTAAATAATCTAATCTAAGGCTACATGGTAACGGATCGACGGCGCGTTGTGTTCCACGCGCGCCTCAAGGAGTGTCAGCATAGTGACGGGACCTGTAGAGGGCCAAAGCCTGCCGGGGTCGCGGGACTTACGAATTACCGTGACCCCGGTACGTAAAGGGCTATTGAAGGACACCGTGGATTCTAGTCAGTACGAGTCTGACAGTCCCTCTCGCCCTGCCCTGGGTGGGAGGACTCATTTGATGATTTTACCACGCTAAAAAAACACACAACACAAAAAAAAAATACACGCTACATGATAAAGTGTGATCTACACAATTTAATGATATTATCATCATCATATCAGCCGTAGGACGTCCACTGCTGAACATAGACCTCCAACAGAACATAGATTTTCAATAGAACCAGTTGGAAGCGGCTTGCATCCAGCGCGATCCTATGATTTTCATCAGCTCGTCTGTCTACCTTGTGGGTGGACGTCGCACGGTGCACTTGCATGTACGTGGTGTCCACTCGAGAACCTTACGGCCCCATCGGCCGCTCTCCATAGCTCGTTGGGCTTTCTTGAGCTTGCTAATGAGGCCCATAGTAAGAGACCGTTTGAGCGCCATAAATCATCGCTGGTGGTTACACACATTGGTCGAAAACTTTTGACTTGAGGCACTGAGGACTGAGTATTCTGGACGAGAAAACGTTACGCAGTTTCCAGAACGCTGCCCAGCCGAGTTGGATTCGACGGTTGACCTCTTTCTTGAAGTTGGACTTGGCTAGAGCGACGGTTTGTCCCAGGTGGTCATACGAGTCACCAACTTCTAGATTTAATAATTCAAAATTGTTTTCAATCAGTGAAGTTATAATTCTGACTAGTACATGTTTCTTTTGACGTAATATATTTACATATTATTGACGCACGTCCATTGCATATTCATTTGTATCTTGCGAGACAATGCCGCCGCCGTAGCGGCAAGACGAATACTATTTTTTTCCGACGACTTCGTCCTCGTGAACATTGAAAACTATCTTAGGTATGTTCTAGTGTTGTTACGAATGTTTGATTTTTGACATTCGCGAATGCGAATATTCAATTCCAATATTCGCAACTGCGAATATTCAGTTTTAAATCAGTCACTTTTGATAATTTTAGAAATTTCAAAAAAAGAAAACGTACGTACAAACGTGTAACGAGAATGAAAAATGTATGTAAGGGTAGCTATAAAAGTGGCATTACTGAACAAAAAGCAGAAAGAAACACGTTTATCTAAGCATGGCCTTTTTTATGATTGATTTGATGAATATTTATATTGATGAATGACAAATACAATGAAATTAATATTTAATAAAAATATGAAAATTTTGAGTCTTAATTTATTGTAGACTTTGATATCAAGCTGTTTAGCTGTCAAGCCGTTAAAAGACTAATACGGAATAATTTTCAGATCAAAAAATTTAAAATTAAAATATTAAGTCTTAAATTATTATAAAACACTGTTGTTCGATAATTTAATCACCGCGAATATGTTTTGAGCTGTTGGAGCCAAAACAATTTTGATAAAAGTGCGCGTAAAAGAATCGGAGTTCAACGGATAGCATAGCTGCAAACCTATTTATAGTTTTTACGAAGGCGAAACGAACCAGTGTAGGATAAACTGTGCTGATCAACAGTTGTGAGTGAGTGAAACATACATAAAGCTAGGTAATTTGATTTCCTTCACTTAATTTATTAAGTTTAGTTGTAGTGGTTAAGTGCAAATGTGACTGACAATGTGACACGAAGTTTTGGATGGAGACAAAGGCATGAGTTATGTTTACATCGAACCGTTCCGGACATATTTAAGGCGCGGTTTCAAACAAGGTCATTTGTTTTGTTTTATATGTATTTGTTTCGATGGTTCAGCGTCTAAACCACGCCTGCAAGTTCTCCATAACGGTTCGATAATTGAAAGTTGTAAAGCTTTGGAAGTTGAAGTGTTAGTTTTCTGATCAGCTGCAGTAATTTTTTTTGACCCTATTATAGTATTTGTCAGTATAAGTTATTGGTATAGGTACTATTTTCTTAATCTAGTGCTGTGGCACTTTATTGACTCTAAAATGGAGGAAGTTCTAAATTCGATCGTTTTTTTTTACATAAAATTATGTGAAAATGTTACAAATTTCTTTTTAGAAAAAAAAACAACCATTTAACGATTACAAGGGAGATTACAGTCAATGTGGCCATAGCGTTACTTGAATATATATTACAGACTTTAATTTTTGAGGTTTAGAGTGATATTTTCACACCGCTGGCCAATCGCTGTTGATAGCAGTTTTTTTTCTTCTGATAGCAGTAACCTTACTGTGATAAAAATAATGACCAATACGATTTTGATGGGTGTGTAATGTATGATATAATAACAAATGCTCTAATTTCACTTGAAATAACGTTCATATAATATAATTTTCATATGCTATAAAATCATATAACCTAATTTCATGTGACCTAATGTTTCATATGATATAATTTTCATTTAATATAAAACATTTAGTATAACGTTCATTTTATATAATTTTCAATATGTATAATATTCTTTTTATATAACATTCATTTGACCTAATGTTCTTTTGACCAAATTTTCATCTTTAATGGTCACAGTTCTAACCTAACTCAAATGGCACCTAAGCAAATCTTAAAATATTCAATGCACGGTCGAGGGTGGGCTTGGTCGACGGAGCCCCGCTTCGCGGGGCTCCTACTTCTGGATGGTTTATAAAAAAATAACCTAACCTGTCCGAGTCGGGGTGCCCTAAAGTCCAGGTTGCATCCAATTTCTACTGGTTACAATTCAAATTTATTAAAAGTTATTAGAGATTATGAATATTATAGTAAATGAATAATATACTACATGAATATTATGTCAAATGTGCATTATAGGAAATGTTTATTATATCATAAGAAATTAGATAAAATGAAATTATATCAACAATTCATTATGACAACTGATCGTTATATTAAACAAAAGTATATTAACTGAAATTAGGTTAAGTGAACGTTAGATTTTTTGTTATTATATCAACCGTTACACACCCGATTTTGATACACGTATTAGTTTGTACTTAATTTAAAATTCAATGAACGGGCCTGGCTCAGCAAGTTCATAGAATTATTTATGTGCTAGACCATTTAAAAAATGTTGAAATATCTGACATAATACTTTGTATGTATGTAAAATCGTTTTGTCTCCCACATAATGAAAAACTAGTTATTGCGGTTTATTATTAGTATAAATAGTATACTCCATATTATTATTCATTTTCCTTTTTATGTAATAATAATACTCAAACGTATTCATCCCTAAGTGTCGGCCATTATACCTAGACGACGTGAACAAGGTCGGGGGGGGGGGGGCGGGGAGGTCATCAGCGTTTAGAAGCGACAATGACTCACATGGCAAAGTAACCTCATTTTTGGAGAGACAGGTCGACATATGCATTGTACTAAATAACCCACACACATATGCCATTAATTGGAACAAGCGGAGTTAATAGTCCAATTATCAAGAGAATATGTCTGGCATAAAAATACAACATCAAGGTGTTGAATCTGTGTTGGAAAGAGACCATAGCACATCAACAGGAGAAGAAAAATGAACTCAGAATACCTCCGTTTAATAACAGAAGTTCGTCGAAAATATCCCAATCCCAATTTTAGTAAAAGCGATGGACACAATGAGTAAAAGTTTACCTAGAAACATTAGGCCAACTGAACACTACCATCGACGTAGCAGTCTGACAAATGCAAGCAGCTATACACCCAACCATTAGACTCAGTAAGGAATTGGGAGACAATGTGTTCGTGAACAGTGCGTCAAACACACAGTCATGCCCATACAAAATACACACTTCAACAGAAGGCACGCAACAGACAACACACACTACTGTGTGTTTTTGTTTTAGGCTACTGCCTATCAATATACCAAATGCAGGGAACAATGGATTGTCCTCACGCAACACAGCTGCCACAAAAAAAAGAGGAAGAGAAGGAGGGATATAGGTAGATATCTTTAATTCGCAAGGTCAAAGAACAGAAAACCGAAAACGACACATATCCTTACAAACTCCTTTTGCCTTAACGACGACGCCAAATGACAAATGATAAACGTAAACGTTAAGTCTCTAATGACTACTGAGCGTTAGCAACTGAATCAAATGAGAACGTTGTGTAATCTTCAATAGAATTTCAATTTTAATTCTCAGCGCATAAAGATGAAAATCTATTTATGCCTACAGACTGAGAGTTTGCGTTTATCGTTTAAAACTCGACTAGGGTGGCAGGTCATACGAGCCCGCTAGTTGCTAGTGCTACGCACCAGACCTTTCTGAAGAACCTCATCAATAAGAACAGTGTAGGTAGTTTTTCTTGGCCGTGCTCTCGGTCGCGGGACTTAAGAAATACCGTGACCCCGGTACGTAAAGGGCTAGTGAAGGACACCGTGGATTTTAGTCAGTACGAGTCTGACAGTCCCTACCGCCCTGCCCTGTGTGGGAGGACTTATTTGATGATTTTACCACGATAAAAAAAGGCCGTGCTCTCTCTTCGTAACCACTTACATCTGTCTCATGAATTCCTTTAGTTAGTAGCCTTTCTGTCATCTTCTCAATATGACCGAATCATTTAGGCAGACTCTTTTCATTGCTTACTATACAGTAAGCAATGAAAAGAGTCTCTACGTCCTCTTAGATGCATACTTAAAATGTTAATACACTGTATTCTTTTCCTGACTATATAACTTCACCCATACCTACATGTTGTCCATCTGTAGTGTTTTTCTTATTGTTTCCTTGTAAGTTAATTATAGTTTCGCGGTGTTGAATTCCCATTATGTCTTCCTTGAATTAAAAGGTAACAAAATGACTACGTACTAGATATGTACATATCTACACCTCGTACATATTCATAGTAGTGATGTATGGCTAGATTTGTAGTTGGCGAAAGCCTTAGGCATACTCTTTTTCACTAGCACTTCACATGATCATACGCGGCTTTTTCTTCGACCTGGCTTTGCATTGCTGAGTGTGTCACTGAGAATTTCGCTGGTTTTGTATCACCCTCACCGAAGTTTAAACCTACAAACAACAGCAACATTCAAATAAATTCCTATATCTACATACTTCTTCTTCCTCACAGCGTCGAATCCCTTTATTATCCAATTAAATCAGTTTCAATCAGTACTCTGCAAAAGTTGACAAGTCTAACACTGCCAGGTGAGGAACACGATGTATCTAAAACATCTGTATCTAGATTAGTATTGTAAGTTTCAATGTGTCAAAATTCGGGATGAAGGTTACAAATTTACAATAATCGGGATTCTGTTTCCAAAACAACGGGACAGCTATAATGGCTACAAAAAGCAGCGCAAGTTCAGGATTACTATTAATCTGAATTCGGTGGGATTAAATTTGAAACAAAGCATTATTATGCATTTATTAGTTTACAGATGTGTAATATTTTGCATAAAATCTAATCTAAAGTAGAAATGAGAAGGTTGCTCCGGGATTTTTACCTTTAAGTCAATTTAAAAATATTTTAAAGATTGTAAAGACATTATCTCAATCTACGTTGTATGCCATTAGTGATTCATTTCAACAAGAAATTATTTAATAATAGAGTTTAAATAAAATATCAACCAGTTCTATTAAAATTCAATTTATGAAGATTTCCCATTTACTACGTCAATGCATTAGTACCTACCTACAATTAAAGGTTGAATAGGACTACTAATTTATAGAATATAAAAATACTAATAGCTAAAGTGTTGGTTGATAAGGCAGGTCGCATATCCAAGGAGCATTTTTTTTTTTTTTTTACGTGGTAAAATCATCAAATGAGTCCTCCCACCCAGGGCAGGGCGGGAGGGACTGTCAGACTTGTACTGACTAAAATCCACGGTGTCCTTCACGAGCCCTTTACGTACCGGGGTTACGGTGATGGGTAAGACCCGCGACCCCGGCAGGCTCTGGCCCTCTACAGGCCCCGTCAGTTTGCTGACACTCCTTGAGGCGCGCGTGGAACACAACGCGCCGTCGACCCGGGCATGGTCCATGGTCGGGCAGCGAGTCGCCCATTACTCGCTGCCCGCATGCCCGCGCCTACGGTGGCCGGAGATCGTCTGGCGACGTCCGTCGCCGTGGGCGTCTACCACTGCGGGTGGGTCGGAGGGAGGACACTGTTATATCCAAGGAGCATACAGCAAGTATACATCAAATCTTATTAACTAATCCAATTGACTAATCAATAATGCAAATGATTGTATAGATTGATGAATGATTATCAAGTCCTTCAAGTCAGAACAGCCAAAAGGATCTTGATGTTAGGTTCTGATAAAGGTTATAGACTGGAAGAACACAAAATAAGTCCCGTCGGCGTCGGTTAATTTTCGGGTTACATGCGGATGATGCCGCTACAGTCTTACGGGTTGATCTTTGAAATTAAGCAGCGATTGACAGCAGAACTATATGAATAGAATGTATATTATGTGTGATTGATGATACTGTGCATAATTATGTCTAGTCAAAAATATTGATCGAAGAGTATATTGATACGAATTATTGGTATACTACTTAGAACCGTGTTTTTAGCAGTGTAATTACTTTCCCTACTAAGTATATTTCAGATGTTTGATGGCCTGGCAACATTGGTTTAAACACATATTTACTAAAGATTAAAATACAATAAATGGCATCAACTTGTTAAAAAAATCTTTTTTTATGTTCCAGGATTTGAAAAATGGCAGACAATGGCAAACTGTATCCCCCCATAAACGACATACCCATGCAACCTGCACCTATGCCTATGCAACCACCAGTGAATCCTATGGCCCCTATGCCTCAAGCACCAATGAACCAAATGCCTCAAATACCCCTGGGTCCTACGCCCACTTCAGTGACTTGTCCTTCTTGCGGCGCGTCTGTCGTCACAACCGTCGAGTCTGAACCTGGCACACATACTCATCTAATGGCATTGCTTTTATGTTTGTGAGTAGATCCTTACAATCTATACTTATAATAAATCTGTAGAGAGGCCAATTCTGTACATGAAATATATTTGAAAAATAACTATCAAGGGGTGATTAGGGATCGCTACTGGTGCAAAAAATGCAATCAGAAAAATTTTTGTCTGTCTGTCTGTCTCTCTGTCTGTCTGTCTGTCTGTATGTTCGTTATAGAAACAAAAACTACTCAACGGATTTTAACGAAATTTGGCACAATTATTCTTCATACTCCTGGGCAGGTTATAGTATACTTTTCATTACGCTACGATCAATAGGAGCAGAGCAGTGAAGGGAAATATTGAGAAAACGGGAAGAAGCTACTCCATTTTTTAAACTTCCGTCGCGTGTGCAGCCTTAATGGTTAAAGCTACATAGAAATCATGTATGACGGAAATGTTCTCTTTAAAATTATATAAAAATATTCCTTGACAGCATATGTCTATCTTTTATGGTTGACTCACAATAACACGTGAAACTCCCGATAGCTTAGCAATTCGGAGCTTTCTGATTATATTTGTCTCCTCTTACGTCCTCCTACCCAGGGCAGGGCGGGAGGGTCTGTCAGACTTGACTGACTAAAATCCGGGGTACCGGGGTCACGGTAATTTGTGAGTCCCGCAACCCCGGCAGACTTTGGCCCTCTACAGGCCCCGTCATTATGCTGACACTCCTTGAGGCGCGCGTGGAACACAACGCGCCGTCGACCCGGGTATGGTCCATGGTCGGACAGCGAGTCGCCCATAACTCGTCGCATGCCCGCGCCTACGGTGGCCGGAGATCGTCTTGCGACGGCCGTCGCCGTGGGCGTCACTGCGGCTGGGGTGAAGGGAGGACGCTGTCCTCTCCCTCACGCGGCCCGCCTCCTCCTTCGCGAGCATGACTGCTTCGCAGAAGGAGGCGACCGCTTCCCACTCCGTCTCGCCCCGCAGCATGGCTTCGACCAGTGCCGGGCGCGAGAGGTCTCCGCCTATCGCCGGCGTAAGGACACGGCGGTGCTCTGCCCAAACGGGGCAGTCCTGCACCGTATGCTCCTCCGGACGATCCTCGCAGTGGTGACACCCAGGAGTTTTTCCCTCCTTATCAGACACAGGTAGCTCCCGAAACTTCCGTCAAAGAGGGGTCTTACCGCCGCGATTGCGGTGTGCCCCTTTTTACTTTTAGTCTTTGAATAGTTTATTTTTAGATTTGTTTTGTTGTTATGAAATAGGTATTAGAGGTTTTGGTAGTGTTTAAATATATTATTAGTTTACATTTTATTTCTTTATAGTTGAAGAAATAGTAGGTACCTACGAATATCAGTTATTTTGGTAGTCTACACTATCTACACTAATATTATAAAGAGGAAAACTTTGTTTGTTTGTTTGATTGTATTGAATAGGCTCAAAAACTACTTGACCGATTTAAAAAAATTCTTTCACCATTCGAAAGCTACATTATCCACGAGTAACATAAGCTATATTTTATTTTGGAGAAAAATAGGGGTAAGATATTTGGGTTTTTCGGCCATTAGGTGTAAAAATCAACCAGAAAAGTTACTTATTTTGCGTACGCTGCCTAAACCATAAAAGATAGAACCATAAAATGTTCTAATTAATTGTTGATCTTATAAATATCTACAAAAAAGTCCGCGACACACTATATCTATCTATTTCGAGTGATTGTGTTGACTGCGTCGTCGATGTTAGTGTCGGTGTCAGTGAATAGACCTGAGTAGGCTTTTTGCAGTGGTAACCGACATTCACGCGGGCGGAGCCGCGGGCGCCCGCTAGTATATAATATAATTATAGTATCAACCAGCCTTAGCTTGATCTTCAGATTTTGGTCCAGGGAAAAATGTGTTTATCTAAATTATAGACGATCCATGTGTTGCCATTTTACGCAGCTGAATGAGAAACACAGAATTTAACATAATTCAAGCGAAGTCTACTGCTTTCATAATCAAGCGACAAGCGATGAATCTATTAAAGACTACTGAGCGTTTACGACCGGAACGAACGTAAACGCTCTGTTTTCTTTAATACATTTTCAACTTTATGCGCTAGGGTATAAAGCTGAAAAAGTATTAGACTACTGAGCATCAAAGTTCGCTTGTCTAGGAGGTTATTTCGATGTCGCTGATCTCAGATATTCGTAGTACCAAATTGACTGCTTACAAATCAAATGCTGTGTTCCTACTTCCACTTTAACAAATTTTTTTTCTTACAGTCTATGCGTGTGCTTCTCTTGCGTCCCGTACCTTGTGGATTCCTGCCAGAATGCAAATCATCATTGCCCCAACTGTAACGCTTTCTTGGGAACCTACAAACGATAGACTGTCTCATTTTTTAACTGTTATAATATTAATAGATTTTGTTAAGCAAGTAAGTTTTTGTAAGATTTTATTGTTATATACTCGATTTTATCCGCCCTCTCGCACAAAAATGTCTTTTTAAAAAAATATATGAATAATATACGGTGGATAAGACATCGACTTATAATTCGACACCTAATTATACGAGTAGTCATCGCAACATTGAAAAAACATTCGTCAGTTATTCTTTCTTTCTTGTTTCTTTTTCGTTAGAGGAAATGGCCAGGTAGCCACCCTCTGATGTCAAAGTAAATTAAGCCGGCTTTGACAACACCGCAGGCTTCTGACATGGCTTTAGACTTACACATATATTAATTAAATAAGTCCAAGTTTTCTCATGATGTTTTTAAAAATGGCGTCAGATATTAAAAAAGACGCAATATCTAGTTCATAATATATGGAATAGATGATAAATCTACATTAGTATGTAATAAGCTATTCAACGCATGACTACTCCAGACGCAACGGTAACAGATGCGTCCATGCCCCTTATACCGTATACAGTGAGATTCAAGATGGCGGATGTATTTACATTTGGGTATAATATCGTTCTGATGAAAGTACTATTTTTTAAGCCCATGTACTAAATAGTACGTTTTTGGTATATTTTTTTTGATACCTATGAATATTTTAATTCGTTGAAGTACACCCGCCATTTTGACTCTCACCCTATACAGGGTGATACTGGAAGTGTGAATCAAATCAAATAGGGGCTCATGGTTCAGGTCATTATCAAACTGTTTGAATACATACTTAAAAACAAAAAATATTTGCCTATTAATTGTACGGTTCATAAAATATGTTTTTTTTTTTTTTTTTCTTTTAGTTTTTGCATGTACATACAAAGTGATTGAAAGAAAAAAAAGTCAAGGCACCACAACCACAACAACCTTATGCAGTTAGGAAAATGACTGTGTGCAATGAAAAAATAAATTCTACAAAGGTAAACGAGCAATTTTCATACAAATAAGTAACACTAGCGAAAGTTGAGCACATTTTAGAGATAAAACGAACATCGATAGGCCTGATAGTTTCTTTTTTTGAGCGAAGTGATTAAAAAAAAGAAAATGCTCAAAAATTTGGAAGAGACCTGGGCTTCAAGTTTGCTAATATAATAGTGTCATAATGATCTATCATTGATTTCATAATTGTTGATTTAGACAATTTTGATAATCTAGTAAATACAATGTGGTCATTATAATTTTCCAATGGCCAACCATTGACACTCCATTGAAAGAAATGCCAAAGAACGATAATCTCGTAAAAAGTTTTTTAGTATTTATGAACTTCTAACTGCCTCAGATTGCTTGTAACACTAAAACATATGTAAAAAAATATATTAATAAAATATGGCATGAATAAATCTTCAAATGTTTATTTTAAGACAATTCTATTACGGGACCATTTCGACCAATGATCGACTAATGAATTTAGCAGATAACGAAGTTTTAGCAAAATGGGAATGAGGTCGTGTTGGAATGACGAATTTATAAAAATAGCACACTGGAGCCGCAGGTCCATGCCCCTATTCGATTTAATTCACACTAGCCTGATTATTTATGAATATCTTATTGAATCTCTCTAAAAACTTGTGATTGCTTTTTTAACTAGCGATTGATTGTCTGATTTGTAATTGCAGACGAATATGCGTTATTGTTTATGTGCAAAGTGTATGAAATATGTGCTTACTTATGATTGTAACAAACATTACCTCGAAGATACATTTATTACACTTTTTGTCGTAATTATAGTGTTTTTATTTTATTTATCAACCTATAATCACAGTTTCTTCACATACTTATTTCTTATAGGTGCCGACAGATTTGAGCATTCACCGTTTTTAATTTTGTCGATCTGAACAGCGAACAGAGCCATGAACATTTTCACGATCTTTCAGTCGATAGTTGACATTTTTTTTTAATGTCGGACCTGACAGTTGACACGGCGTAAAGCTCGGCAGAATACTCACTAAAACGCTCTCCTTGGTTTTTCTGTAATTTGACATTCGCAAGAATGCTCATTACAAGTGAATGCTTAAGTTTATTAGCACCTTAAAGCCTTTGTCAAACATACAAGCGTGGTGAAGGCGTAACGAGGTGTTTTTTTTTTTTTTTTTTTTATTCCACAACTATCACACAACGCCATCTAGTCCCAAGCTAAGCAGAGCTTGTGTTATGGGTACTAGACAACTGATAAACATACTTATATATTTCTAAATACATACATATTATAGATAAATTACACCCAGACACAGAACAAATGATCGTGCTCATCACACAAACATTTGACCTGGGTGGGAATCGAACCCACGACCTCCGGCATAGCAGTCAGGGTCACTAACCACTATACCAACAGGCCTGTCACTAATGCAATTGTTTGAATCCAGTCACATAGAAAAGCGAAAGCGATCCGATAGCGTGACCGAACCGATGGGAAGACGTGGCGAAGGCGTATTTTGCTCTGTTTGACGTCGTTCATAAAAAGCCAGTTATTACAACTGCCACGCCTCGGTTCGCTGCGCCCAGTTTGACGTCTCGTATCGGTTCGTTATCGCCTCGGATTCGGTCCGGATCGCTTTCGCCTGTCTGTTTGACAAAGACTTAAGAAATACTGTTGATAATAAGATGAAAGAAAAAAGAGTAAATTATGACATGGCTTCTGACAGAGACGAAGCTATTGCCTTCAGTCTCTCACGAATCCAGACTCCGTAGTTGCTTCTGAAAAATATGTCGTGGAAACTCAATTATAATTTCCTCGACTTGTTAATCGAGTCAAAGTCCTTATGCTCAGGAGTCCCACTTGCGACCACTAGACCAACGAGGTGGAATGGACAAACTTTGAATGCTGTGGTCTCCTACAAAGGAAAGAGCACACATAAAAAAACCCTCTGTGTC
The DNA here is from genome assembly GCA_943136025.2 of Agrotis puta. NCBI lineage: Eukaryota > Metazoa > Arthropoda > Insecta > Lepidoptera > Noctuidae > Agrotis > Agrotis puta. The sequence continues at coordinate 12,521,535 of OW964176.2, read as the reverse complement.
ATTGTTAGAGATACTAAATAAGTAAATAAACTACTCCAATATTAGCTCACTTATGTTTATCTAGAAGATTTAACACCCCACAAAAAAAAAAATGATGGAAAATGACTCCAATGAATTGCGAAACTAGATTGCGAAACATTTTTTTTTTAGTTTTGTAGTTTTTGCTTTCTTTGTTGAATTAAAACAATAATAACCCTCTTTTTCCGTCGGGGATTAAAAAGAAAAGTTTTGTGTCAATACACAATTCTGATTAATTTTGATCAAAACATAATAAAATAAAAAATAAGTTAAAATGGCGACCACAATTTATCGGCCTATCTGGAACGCTTCCCAAACAACGGCGCAGACGCACAGTGACCTTTCATTAAATTTATCAAGGTCAATTAGCACAAAAAATCCACTATATAATTCTTCAATGACTATACTCAATTGAACTGTCATAGTTAATTGTAAGCGCTCTAATTTATCTAAACCACGCCACGTGTACGAGTATGTAACAGTGGCATTAATGCAACGTATTTACCATGGACCTTGGTGGGTCCGATGGTTGAGAAAGAGCTATATAGGACTTATATCACCATCTCTTTCCTACGCCGTTTTTAGGTTTGGTAAAATCGCCAAATGTGTCGTCTCGCTCCCACCCTGGGTTGCGCGGAAAGGACTGGTGGCAGGGTTTGTGAGGTGGAGGCTGCCCTCTCTCTCACGGCGCCCGCCTCGTTATTCGTTAGCATGACTGCCTTGTAGAAGGAGGCGACTACTTCCCATTCTGTATTACCCCGCAGCATGGCCTCAACCAATGCCGGGCGCAAGACGTCGCCCCCTATCGCCATCGCGAGGACACGGCGGTGCTCTGTCCAAGCGGGGCAGTCCTGCACCGTACGCTCCACCGTGTCCTCGGGGTGATACCCGGGCGTTTCTTCCCTCCTTATCCGACATAGGTACCTCCCGAAACTTCCGTGTCCAGTGAGGACCTGCGTAATGCGATAGGTCAGGACGCCGTGACGCCTAGCCACTCCTCAAAGAGGGGTCTTATCGCGGCATGCCCAGTTTGTCGTTAATACTTGGGTAAGTTACTTTTTTTTAACTTTGCCCCACTCTTGGATATTCTCCTGTATCGCGGTTGCGTTTACAAACATAGAAACTCACATACACAAACATCCAAACCCGGAACAACTACTTGCAAATCATAGATCTATTTGTAATTTACTTTTTGAATTTGCCAAGGACATACACATTCTTTTTCATTCTTCGTCTTGAGTGACACAAGTCTTCTGTTACCTACTGTTGTCGCTGGTCCTGGCTATCATTTGTAGAACTTTGAAAGTCGTTACTGGTAAAAGCTTGAAAGTCTGACAACCAATTTGACCGAGGGGTATTGTATTACCCAGTTACTGGGTACTACAATAGGTCAGATAGGCAGTCGTTTCATGTAAAATACTCCGTGTCTCAGAAAGCACGTTAAGTCGGCCGACTGTAGTTTGTAGATTTTTGTCAGGCGTTAACAGTGTCAATGGCCCGACAATAGTTTGATAGTGGAGATATGAAAAATTATCCTCGATTAAAAAATGACGAGATTTAAAAAAGATTTTTTCCGTCTGTCGATTCCTACGTAGAACAAGTGAACATCTCCAAGGAAAACATTTAAATGTGTGCGTGGCGTTCACTCACACATTTATAAAAAGTGGCTTCATTTAAAACGTTTCTTTTTTTTTAACACGGAATCTGGACATTTTTTAATCTAAAGTGGCGTCAAGCAAATTGAAAAAATAAATATCTTTGAAGTGAAAACATCTTTAGCGGCGTTGTGCACTTTTTTTGGAATGGGTAAAAAATGCTAAACTCGCGTCAGGACACGTGACCTGATCGAAAGACGACTCAGGGCGCTTGCGCGAATGTTCGTGTGTTTATTACTATTGAAGTTTTCACTTCTGCCGGCACTCCCAGCCAGAGTGCAACCCGTCGTTTATTTATTTGCAGTTGTGGCTTGCTGTGCGTGTGGATTCCATACTGCATGGATTCTTGCAGGAATTCGGACCACTATTGCCCTAACTTTAATACTTATTTGGGAACTACGGGCAATAAATGAACTTACCTCCTAGTTTTAATTTAATAAATATTGATGAATGATAAATTTTTATATTCATTTTTTCTTTAAATAATAATGCATGGTTCATGTCTCCAATACATGAATAGGTACTAACTGTTAATCCTTCACGAGTTTTGTTATAATATTGTACTTTGGCAAAGGCGTTTATCTTGTCTTACTCTTTTTCTTACGACTATTCAAAATTTTAAATATGAACAAAAATGTTGAAATTATGATTGTCTTCATAAAATCAAAACGACAATTGAAAAACCTAAAACATAATTGGTACAAAATATTCACCGTGACTTTTTAGTCGTCTTACAACGGCAGCCCAGTTCATGTATCCAATGTTTAGTACCGTTCATAATAAAAATATAAGTATTTATGAGATTTGAATAATTTAAAAATAAATAATATTTCATTATTATGATGCAAGGCGTAGTTAGAAACACCCTTGCCTCATAGAAAATGGAGATGGAATGATTTGCTCGACTCATGCTGGGTAGGTATTATACTCTACAGATTCATACGTAAACATTTTGAACAGGGTGTTTCATATTTCTAATGTATCTATTTATCAATGATAAAATATATTATAAATGATAAAAAAATAATAATAGCGCCTTTTTTTTTTAGGGTGGCAAAATCATCAACTGAGTCCTTCCACCTTTGATGGCCTTTACGTTCCGGGGCCGCGGTATCCTGGATTAAGAAAGAATCCGCGACCCCAACAGGCATTTGGCCCCGGAAGGGGCCCCGTCGGTGACGCGTGAAACACGACGCGCACCGACCCGGGCTTGGTCCTTGGTCGGACGGCGAGCTTACCCATTACTAACCGTCCGCAAGCCCGCTCCGCCGCTGTGCCCTCTGCTATTCAGAGGGACACGCGTTGGAGCATCCACCCGACAGGCTATTCGCATACGGGCAAAGAGACCCCTTAGGCATACAGATGCCTAAGGAAGAGTTTTTGCCCGCATCCCAGGGAGCACAGGCCCGAAAAACTGGTCTTCCCCCCGGATTTATCCGAGGGGGAACTCCAGACCACGGGCGCACGTGGAGGTTTCCTGTCTTAGCACTCCAATAATCGCGCCTAGGGGTATTTTATGTCGGATAACCTGAGTGAACCGCTTTTGTAAAATGACTATAATGTCACGATGTTTTTGGTGGAACAGTCCCAATTACAAGACAATAACTAAATATGAAAGTACTGTAGGTGCCCGTTCCAAAGCGTAGATCCATATGGAGAAGAATGGGCCAAAAACTCCATGGACACTATTTTTTAATATTTTAAATTTTATGACACATTACATTACAAATATATAACCATTTTGAAGGGAACTAAATGATCCGAAACACGTGCCACCATAATCTGTTTAATATTTATTAGGTATCAGTCGTGTATAAATAAAGTATTTTAACAAATATTTTGCCTACGTTGATAAAGACACAACAACTGATAACAAGGGGACCTCTTATCATTATTTATGTATATATCAACAAACAGTCCAAAACTTACGACTTATTGTAGTCTGATAAACGAGTCCCGAATCATAAATTAAACCAGATAAGAGTACTGATTTAAAGAATTCGGTATTGCCAGTTTAAAAAGTCAAAATATATCCCACGGAGACTGTATATCTTTCCGGCCTGTGTTATTGAAGACTATAATTAATATATGTGCCAAATTAAATCCAAATTAGCGCCGGCGACCTGGGTATGGTCCATGATCGGGCGGCGACTCATCAATTACGCGCTATGCGCATGCTCGCGTCGGCAGTGGCCGAAAATCGGCTTGCGACGTCCTGAAATCCCTGGATTCTCATTATCATCATCTTCCTGCCCTTATCCCATTTTACTTGGGGTCGCCGCAACACGTTTTCTTCTTCCATTCTTCCCTATTAGACGTCACAATATCATTTACTACTTTTTCTTTCATACGAGTATCATCTTTTCTTTGGCCTTCCTCTTCCTCTCCATCCATCAACATTCATACTGACCACTCTCTGAGTCATATGAGTATCATCCCTCCTCATCACATGTCCAATGTCCATACCAAGACAGACGGTTTCCTTCCATTTTTTCTGTAACAGGCGCCACACTTCCCACTCATAATTATACTCCTTACTTTATCTTTTCTTGTCACTCCACACATCCATCTCAAAATCCTCATCTCCGCCTCCTGTCCCTGGAGTCTCTGGAGTGTATTTGGTGCTGCTCTATAAACGATCCCCATCGGATGTTGTCCTGCGAAGCGAGGCTTTATCTTGACTTTTCCCATTTTGTGACGTAAATTAAACTGAAACTTTGTCGTTATTTTGATGGGAAAAAGGCCCATGCAACTTTTAGTATGGATCAATTTTTTTTTCTTTTCGCCAGTGATTAAATTTTCTCCACAATTAGACTACTACCTAAGACGTCTATAGAAAAAAAAAATAAGTTTCTAAACCGTAACCAACCAGAGATATGGCGGTTTTAATTTTGTTCTAATCAGAAGTCATTTAATCCCGATTAGAACAAAATTAAATCCGTTATATCTCTGGTTGGTTACGGGTTAGATTTTTTAAATATTTTTTACGAAGTACTTAGGTTGCGGTCTAGTAATGACCAACATTTCATTACTGGCGAAAGAAAAAAAAAATTGATGCCAATAAGTTGCATAGCCCATAGCCCCTTGTTCGTACACTTGATGCGTTTTTTTCATATTTCCATACAATTAACGCAGTAATTACTTCAATAAAATACAGAAATCTTGTGATAAGGACTTTGTTGTAGGAAAAATATATGCTTCAAAGGTGTCAAACTCATAGCCAGTTCTAGACTGATCACTACTTAGATTGTAATCAACGCGATTACGAAGAACTGTGTTTTTTTTCAATACGGATATTTAATGAACAGATTGAGTGAAACAAAAACTACATAATAGAGAGCCCACTAAACTTCCTGGTGACCTTGACCTCGGGACGCATGCGCTGAAGCCGACGGTGACATCATCATAGGCGCGTTCTCCCCAATTTAGTTGGTGTCAAGTGATGCGTCATTCTTTACTTAGTTTGATGTATCGGGATAATGATTTGTTTTCATGGGGTCGACCCATGACAACGGAATCGAAGGTTAATGCGATCGGGGCATAGTCACCAATTACCACTGACATTTTTATGCTAACGAGGAAAACTAAGTAAGTATCTATAATTTTTTGTTTATTCATTTTGTTTTCGTAGAATGGATGTTATTTCCTTGAATTTATCTACACTGATATTACCTATAAAGAGGAAAGATTTCATTGCTCGTTGATATTGAATAGGCTCCGAAACTACTAGGCCGATTTTAAAAATTCTTTTATAACTTGAAAGCTGCTATGATCCTCAGTGACATAGGCAAGAAAGGGTGGGGGAGATGAGCAAGCAAAGCCGCTGGAAAAAGCTCATTTTATATATTATTATAAAGGTGACATCAGCGTAGGCTTGGTCCCATTGAAACCAGCTGAAAATTTAGCCTTCTAACCATGAGCAACAACTACTACGGGGTTTGAATTTCGATAGAAACAAAAATATTACAAATATTTTTGTTGTGGATTATGACAGGCAATTTGACTGAACAAATCGCCACCCCCGGAGAACAAAATGATAACCGTCATTACCATAGTTTTAGTGTTATGTCATATTTGAGGTCTACGGTGCCTAATACATCTACACAATTTTTTTCGTGAATGTCCTGCCTGTATTTAAAATATTGCAATAATATTCATCATCAATTTTCTACCCGAAAAATAATGTATCATAGTATTGGTAAAAAAGTTTCTTCATAAAATATATGCCAAATACTTTTACAATAGGATTCTCGGAAAATAAATAGATAAAATAAATTGTTAACGCTATTACCATTTTGTTCTCGTAATAATACATTTTAATTAATTCATTAAATGACCTGTAAGATAATTAATTTAATTATGACCCTAGAATAAAAGTTTAAGTTTCTGTTACCTAATTATGCAAATTGAAAATTAACTAGAATAAAATTGCAAATGATCTTGTTTTCCATTAATCTGGCATCCATTTTTCAATGAATATTATTGTAATGTAATATTGCAATATTCATAGGTTCTGGTAATTGCCGCGATTAAAATTGTAAGTGTATATTAATAAACTAAAACAGTACAAGAATTTTAGTATCTTTTTAAATTCGAAATATCTTTAGTTCAAATAACCTTAGTAAAACTTCTTTAAAAGCATTATAAAGCATAAAAAATTAGCTACCATTGTCCTATTTCTCGTTTCTCTACACAAATTAGTTGGCAAGATATAGTCGAAAATCAGTTTTTTATTTTTCCTGAAAAGTAGTGATTTTGCTATTACCATTTTATTCTCCGGGGGTGGCGAATGTAGTTCATCAGTTAGATTTATAAAATTCATTATTTTTACCAAAACTGAAATAATTAGAGTTGTTTTTTTTATATTGGCTGAGTAATAAAATATACCCAGGTTTATGATGAAAAGGATGTAATGACATAATGAATAGCAATCACATTTGATGTTTGGAACACTATTCTTTTTTTAAACAAAGAAAAAAAGTATTAAATGGCAGAGAAAAAAAAATCGCCAGTAAAAGAAAACAAAACTAAATCAGAAGATTCAGCCAGTTCTAATGTATTGCTATAAATAATATTGTTCCTGAGCAGTATGGGCTAGGGAGCACTTGAATTAGAAAGGGAGAAGAGGAGGGGGTATGACGTTATCTGATAGTCTGCCGCCAGAACTACGTCACACATCCATTCTTTTACAAAATACTTTTTTTTATCTATGGAATACTCGTACTTTAGTGGGACAAGGCCGGTTCACACTATGCGTGCTGACATGTAATTTATTCGATTTTTAAAGTCATTATTAAAATTAAATACTATTTGCAAAGCAGGTCACATAAAAAAGTTCATAGTAGTTTTATTCATGCAAATCAAGTGTAAATCCTAAAGAGTATGTTACTAGTATAACTGTGGTTGATTAAAACCAGTGCAAGTCGGACTCGCCAATGGGAAAAAACGTACCTATTGTATGGGAGCCCCCTTAATTATTTTATTCTGTTTTCTTTTTACTTATGGCAGTAACAGAAATACATCATCTGCCAAGTGTCTATCACGGTTCATGAGATACAGCCTGGTGACGGACAGACAGGCAAACAGTCAAACAGACAGATAAACGGGCAAACGGGAGTTTTGGTAATAGGGTCCTTTTACCCTTTGGTTACACAAACCTGAAAATGGTTTTGGGGTTGGGTGGGATCCACCTCCTAGTTGTCCACCCTGGGCAACGCCACCACAAGGTACTTGTAACCCGTGGTTCAGTGATCCCACTGCCGGCGGTAGGCTTCACTTAGGCTTCCTGCCTTTGGACTTCAAAATGGGTTCCGGCGCCTTATAGTTTTTATTGATTTCTGTGCGTGTGTCGGTGCGCAGGAGTTCCAATTCGTTCGGGTGAATTCGTTCAATTTTAGGTATATCTTCTTTTCTGGATTAGATTGTGGACAAGGGCAAACACGTAGAATAAAAAAAAATACCAACAGTTGGTTAAAATATTAGAATTAAGTACAATAAATAGTTTTTTTTTAACCTGTAATAGGTTATATAAATAGCTGAGATTTAATCAAGTTCTAATTAATAAATACCAACAGGTATTTGTGAATTATTTACGAGTTAGTGTTTAATGTATTTATATCTTCCATATTTACAAAATAGAAGCCTAAAAATGAGATCGTGGATAAAACTATGACGTCTATAAACACAGACGACATGGTTGGAGCAGTGGCTAAACGATATACTGGTGCGGTGTGTGTCGCGGATTCGATTCCCGTACAAATATTTGTATGATTTATGAGTATTCGTTCTGGTTGGTGTTTGTGTATGTGAGTTGTGAGAATATTTGTAAGGGCCCACCCACGACATAGAAAAAAATCCTTTACAAAAAGTATAAAACAAAAACACAATGGTTTTTGTAAATGAAATCTATATGGACCTAACCTCAGTTCTTAACTTTTTTTTGATCCCGAATTATTTAAATTAAAAACATGTAAGTCTTTCATGTTCACAAGTTATGGAGTGTTTACTCGGTACCACCTGTGAAAACATGCATGGCCGATAAGATAACTAAATTGTAGCCAGCAGAAAAAAAAATAGTAAGTAATGACAACTAAATTGTTAAATTTTACCAATCTAATATTAACCTTCCACTTCTGTGATAAGTTTGAAAATCTATTAAAGAAACTTGCCAGATTGAGTTCATTTAATAAGTTATTACAAGTTATATGTTAAGGCATGTATTATACCTACCATTATTTCCAATGCATAGATTTCTAAGTAATACTAGGGTTTTATACAGGAAAAATAGACGAAGTTAGCAACAATTTCACCTAGTGTAAACCGACCGTATCCAATGACTCACACCAGTTGTGAGTACTATTGAAATGAATCGTGCTGAGCCCACAACGCTGTGCTGTTCTCAGTATCGTGTTGATATTCCTAGAGAGTACTCGCACCATATTTTGTTATTAAACAAGTGTATTTTCTGTTGTGTTACCTACACACCTTAAGGTAAGTGCCGTGTTTATGTTAACCTCATCCTCTAAAAAGTTTTGAATTCGGAATCAACTAGTGTTTCTTTTTTTTTTGTTCTATTTTTAAGAGCTATGGCCGCGGAAGTGTGCGAGGTTAATGCTTCTTATATCTTCGCTGTGTCACGTAATTTAAGAAGTTTTAGTATATTTGTGGTTTGCGGGGAAGGTGAGCGACATCGGGGTGTTCACACTAGTATGTGTGTTACTTTCTCCCCTACCATTGCGTCATGGTGAGTGACTTATTAACCGGGAGTGGCACTAAGTGATTACAGTAATTAACGCGAATGTCTTCCTTCCATAGTCTTTTACAACAAGGTCATTACTCATTAGTTTAATAATATACTGGAACTATTTACCTACTATTCTATGTTTGCTAAAGTGAATGAAGTTTAAACGTTTGTTACTGTTAGGTTCTCAAATGCTCGTAAATAGCTGAACGGAATTTGATGTAATATGGCATGAAATATTTCGTTAAATGCAAAGAATGATTTTCTGAACTAACTGGATGTGGCAACATAATATATTGTATTCAATAATATGTTTACCGACAAGTTGTTCGGAAGTCTGTTCGATACTCAAACACTCGTAAACGGCTGAACGGACGTATTTAGGCATTTATTTACGTGCTGGCGAAAATAATTCTCATATCTTTCTAGCCAGTTGTAGGTTAGTTTTCATAATGAAAATACTAAGATGCTTCCATAAAAGGGAAATCCCTAAAATGAAGTATTGTTTATTAATGTACAGTGCCGCAAAATAGTATTTATAAATTGTTATTCAAGATTTAATCATTTTCTAACTTACTAACAGCTACAAGTAGGTATGTACAAGCGCCAGCACATCAACCTACCTCAATCTGTAAAATTTCTTTAATAGAATTTTAACGTTATCACAATAGTGGAAGATTAATGTTCGATTGGTAAAATTTGACAGATTGGTGTAGGTTGACCTGCTGGCGTCTGTACTTACTGCACCTGCTTTTGTTAAAAAAAAAATGTCAGTCTACCCACGTGTTTTAACTTAAGTAAGCATTGATTCTGGAATATAAGTAAACTTAGCCTTTAGAGCTGTTCGGGCTCCTCTATAAATGGACTCTCCAACTCAAAAATATAAACACTATTGCAAACCAGTAGTTTCAAACTCTTCAGCTTCAAAATTTTAGTAAAGATTTTGTTCACTGTTGTAAAAATTGTTGGAACGTAATGTTTCTGCTACAATTTGTGTCTATTTTGAAGATACATAGGTATTTAATGTTGATGTTCCGTTCCGGACAATGTATCATTTAGGTCGTTCTGTTGTCATACAAATTCTTTAGTCTGTTACACCGTGGTCGCGGGACTAACGAATTACCGTGACCCCGGTACGTAAAGGGCTAGTGAAGGACACCGTGGATATTAGTCAGTACGAGTCTGACAGTCCCTCCCGCCCTGCCCTGGGTGGGAGGACTCATTTGATGATTTTTGACAGGCCTGTTGGTCTAGTGGTTAGTGACCCTGACTGCTATGCCTGAGGCCGTGGGTTCGATTCCCACCCAGGACAAATGTTTGTGTGATGAGCACGATCATTTGTTCTGTGTCTGGGTGTAATTTATCTATAATATGTATGTATTTAGAAATATATAAGTATGTTTATCAGTTGTCTAGTACCCATAACACAAGCTCTGCTTAGCTTGGGACTAGATGGCGTTGTGTGATAGTTATGGAATATTTATTTATTTATTATTTATTTTACTACGATAAAAAAAAGTCTGTTACACCGTCCCATATGCAACACTTGATGTGCATTACGTACAGTTCAATCACTAGTTTTTACCAATTAAAGTAATAATACAATCGGGAATAAATATCATGCTGTCAGTTGCACTCGTCAGGGGATGCAACCCAATAGCAACTTTATACTAGGAGATATAAAGATCATGTTGTTTTATCTTTTAAATAAATGTTGCCCCACACTAGGAATTTATTCCTGTGTCGTGAGTGAGTTTACAAACATAGAAACTCACATACATGAACACCCAGCCCCGGAACAACTTCTTGCAGAGAATTGTAATTTTGACAGTGATGCAAAACAACAGTCAAAATATATTTTTTTGCTCTTGGCCTAGTTCTGGCTGAGAGTCAAAGATAAGGCTTAAAATGGAGCGAGGTTACACGAAAAATACCGGAATTCCTTTGCACTAACGAAACACAGTAATGACTGTTTGGAGCCGGACTCTGTCAGGATGGTCAGCCGTCACCGCAGGTTATAGGTAACCTGTGGTGCCGTTGCCCTGGTGGCCTTTTTTTTATCGTGGTAAAATCATCAATTGAGACCTCCCACCCAGGGCAGGGAGGGCAGGGAGGGACTGTCAGACTCGTACTGACTAAAATCCAAAATAAAATTTTGTCCTACGTAGGATACGACTGTAGTCTAAGTGGTGAGCCATGCGACGCGCGACGCAAATAAGACATTAGTTTCTTTGTGAGTACGAGAATTCGTTACTGGCGGTGCCTCGTGGCGTGTTTCAAACATTTTGCACCTTTAGAATAGAAGTGGCGTAATCCAAAATTCCAGTTTTTGGTAAAATGTTATTTATTAATTCAATACCTACCTACCTAGATGCGGGGAAAGAGCGCGATTTGAAAGAGACGGAAACAGTGCGTTTTTCCTTTTCTGGGCTAGAAGAGTCGGTTTATTTTTAACAAACTAATAGAATACATGTTTATAAGTCGTTCGATGCATAAAAGTCATTTTCTTAAAATTTTTAGTTAGGCCGCACCTTAAGAATTAAAGTTCTTAAGGTGCGATTTCTTCTGAGTGCTCGTGAACGGGCCTTAAGACTTTATGCTCAGCTCATTGTTTGTCTTTGTGACCACTAGGCAAACGAGGTAATAAAACCAAACTTCTATTTATAAATAGCCATAGTCGTCGTTTTATTAATATAACTTGAACGGAAAAACCGGTTTTGATTGAACAACATTATGTTAGATTACTTAATTGTATGTATGGATGGTCGGCTTATTCATATCGTCTATTTTTTTTATTTGTAGTCTGGTTATTAAAATTTCTTGGTATTTACTGATGATTTATTATGATACGAGTTCAAAAATACTTATTAAGGGACACGGCATATCAGAGCAGCATGGAATTCTCTGCTGGAGTTTAAGCCTTTGTTAAACAGACAGGCGTTGCGAATACGAAGCGTGACGTTTTTATTTGTAATGTATGGAATTGTTTGAATCCAGTCACATAGAAAAGCGAAAGCGATCCGATAGCGTGACAGAACTATCGGACTGACGTCTCGCTTCGGTTCGGTATCGCTTAGGACTCGCTTCGCTTTCGCCTGTCTGTTTGACAAAGGCATTATTGTTTTCTGATAGCTATAACCTTGCGGGCTTTAAAGTCAAGAGTGAATAGGTTACTTCTGGGCTGGCGTGTTTCATCGTCAACAATTGAAATTAAAGAAAAAACGGTAAAAAACAGTAAATGTTTTCTGAAGAAATAATAATATGTTATAGATTCAAATATCAACATCATCATCACCATCAACATTGTTTTTTTTTTGGAACAGCATTGGTATACCAAAAACTGTTGAGTAGGTATTTATTATTATTATCTATTATCTAGTTGTTGCTAGCGGCTTCTTCCGCATGTTACTTGAAGGTACAGGCCACAGAAACGTAATACCGGGGTATGGTTTGCTGTTACGTAATTCCTGACTATGACCTATCTTTGCGCTAATTTCATCAAGTTCCATTCGACTATTCTGTGGTGATTGACTGGAAAACATCCATCCATTCGTCAATCTAAACTTTCGTATTTAAAAAATATCATTTAATTAGATATTTTTTTATGTATGTCCCTCTGATAAGTCACCTGCCCAATTAACAATAATTTAGCCATTGTTTATTTTAGTAGTCGAATTCGACCTTTAATAATAGGTACTAATGCGTTTCTAAGTACGTAAATGGGCTGATTGATAAATGGAATTTTAATAGAATAGGTTGATAAATTTATCGTAAGTTTAAGTCGTTAAGGAATTTATCAGCTTTTTCTATTAAAATTAAATAAAATAGTGATGATGATGACTATCTAAATTACACCTATTTAAAAAAGATAATCACCCACCTCCTGACCGGAATAAACGTACACAAATCATCCCCTGTATCCAGCATAGAACTTCCTTCGCTCGGCACCAATTTCAAATTCTGAGTTCATATTTGTACGGTAAAGTCAACAAACAACTTAAAATATTAAACCTAAACTCCCTTAATCTAAAAGGCAAACTGACTGAATGGTTACTTGAAAAAGACTACTTACTCATTTACGGAGTCCTTACTTACTTTTGTTGAATAACCCAAAAAGCGTTACTCAACCCCATTCACACACATAACAATCTCACTCTCACACACTTCCTTAGACGAACACAAACCACAAACAAACCACTCATACACCCCACTTACTCACACTACTCAGACACACTGGTACACAAGTATTAGTCGGCAACCACCAACCTCCCCGGCTGCAGCTATACCTACATGACTAACCGCCCTGTATGGCCTAACACTGTCTCCTAAGATACAGGACTACCTAGTTTAGGAGACAGGGTTACATAATATAAATAAATAAATAAATAAATATTCCACAACTATCACACAACGCCATCTAGTCCCAAGCTAAGCAGAGCTTGTGTTATGGGTACTAGACAACTGATAAACATACTTATATATTTCTAAATACATACATATTATAGATAAATTACACCCAGACACAGAACAAATGATCGTGCTCATCACACAAACATTTGTCCTGGGTGGGAATCGAACCCACGACCTTCGGCATAGCAGTCAGGGTCACTAACCACTAGACCAACAGGCCTGTCAAATATATTGTGTAGATTTATGTAGATATTCAAGATATTCTATTTTGTACCATTGTTTTCATGAATCTTGTGTGTATCATAATAAAGATTATTATTATTATTATAATCATCATCATCACCATCAAACTGAAGACGTCTATTGTTGAATATAGACATCACCCTTAGACCGCCACCATTCATCTGTTGACTGCGACTTTTACAATGTCGTCAGTCCATCTAGAGGAGGTCCTGTTGACGTCGATAATAAATAATATAAAAAGGTTCCATATTGATAAGACATTGATTGCCGACATTTTTATCTGTTAGCGCGATAGGGACAAAAAAATCGATTACAATTACTTTGAATGTGATGTACATACAAGGCCGCCGCCGCACGGTGGGCTGAAAATCGGCTTTCATAGACTTAGGCATTTTATTTTGCAAATGCCAGTTTTTGTGCCGGATATCACTTCTATTAGTTATAACAATATACAAAAATGACACCAGAATTGATTCTGCACAAAAACGAAGGAATTATATTTTTTTTACGAAAATTTTGTATGGAGCTAGTATGAAAAATCGAAATATCTCTAAAACGGCAGTGATAACCGTAATATCCTTATAGGGGGTTATAGTACTAATTATTTATGATTTTTTGACACACGTTACATAATGGTTGTAGATGCCGTTTTTTTTTTAAAAATCATCAAAATATTTTTATTTATTTTTACGTAAGAAACGTTCCTTTTAGTGTTTAAGTTGAAGAATTCAGAGCTTTAACTACTCTTAACATAAAATAGCATCACCCCTATAGACCTGAAGGACTAGACAGAGGTGTGTAGTATCTTGTAAGATTCCAATTCCGAGTCAGAATTCAGATCGGATATACCTACAAACTCGAACTCAGTTTCCGGAAACTATTAGGTCGAGAGTTTCAGCAAAAAAGGTTGTCTTTCTTTTGGCATCTAACTTCGGCCTTTGTGCACTTAGAAAAGGATCCGAAGGAACAACAAGCATATTTAGGATATCTTGATTAGAATCTTGCCTGCTTCTTTTCCGCGAATGATGTTCGACCTCCGATGACCTCCTAAAATTTTTGTTTCGAGACTCTGGGGCTTCTTCCGAGAGAGTCCCAATCGGGACAATATCATTTTTTTCGATTATGTCAGCTCCGTGTATTAATAGTTTATGTACGGTTGATGACATGTAGTACCAGTCGTATAATTCCACGTACTTTTCTGCTGTTTTGCGAGCAAAATCTTTAAATTTGATAACTACGATCTTCTCACCAGATGTTATTGCTTGCAAAATAACAGCAAATCTTTTTATCAGGTTTTGATCCAACCCAGTGTAGTAGCTGCAGTTTTATTGGGAAACTCGAAAAACTTCCTTGCGATATTCCCGTCATTGGTAGTTCCCGAGCCTTGTTTCACTATATCAATCAACAGATTGAGCTCCTCTTTAAATTTATTTTGAATGTTTCATTTTCTGTTTTGTCACATTTCTTTATGCTCATTACTTCTTGCTGTCCACTGTTTGAAGTCAAGTCTGTACGCAATGTGTAGGTAACAGACATTCCATGCAATTTATACGGGCATGTAGGGATGATAGGCCAAATTCGTACATGTCAGAACAGACAGTTTTTGATGTTACAGCATCTAAGTGGTTCATTTCTGTTGATTTTGCTAAGCACAGGTAGCATGATGAATGCATCGCTCAGCTAGATCAAATGTGATCTAGCTTCAGAAAGGTACGTGCAGACTTTTGCGTCGATCGTGTTGTCATCATTAGTTTATGAGTCACCCTGTTACTATTAATGCACTCTGTAGGGTTAAGGGCCTCAATTTCCTCATCCATTATTCTTTTGTTATCAATGACAACTGCTTCGCTTTCTTTTACAAAAGTGAACTGAACCGGACGACAATAAAAAGTTGAGCATGGTTTCGGGTTTGTCCATATAGTATTATCTCCATCTGTCAGTTTCAGTGGCACCAAGGAGGTCATGAAAATGCTTGAATCATCATGCTCGCCGTCCATTTTCTGCTTGTATCGGGCTTTGATTGGAAGCACCATCAAATCCCCACTGCGATATCAGCTTTAACTGCTTATTTTCCACATTATCAGAAAGACTTTGAAGAATCCGCTTCACCTTGATGTCAAGTAAAGCTTGAAGTGTAATTCTAGCTGATGAATCCGTAACTGACACCGATTGATTAGGAGGGTAGCTAGCAAGCTTAGTGTGTTGCAGTTTATAATAGGATGGGTAAATATCCTTAGCACCTTCCCGAATGGCAGTCTCTCGCAACGTAATATATTGCCACTTTGAAAGCATAAGTGAAAGAAGCAATCCAAGTGCTTTCTACACAATAAATAATAATTTTGAACGTATGTAAGGTTTAAAAATTCCTTTTGTGTCGATATTATTATGTGTCCGGTTATGTTGTAATCATACTTTTAGGGAGGGTATGATCAATTAACAATTTACTTTGACACTGATATTCAACTATTTGGTATTGTTGGAAATCTTACAAGATCAACAAGATACTACACACCTCTGTCTAGTCCTTCAGGTCTATAGGGGTGATGCTATTTTATGTTAAGAGTTGTTAAAGCTCTGAATTCTTCAACTTAAACACTAAAAGGAACGTTTCTTACGTAAAAATAAATAAAAATATTTTGACGATTTTTAAAAAAAAAACGGCATCTACAACCATTATGTAACGTATGTCAAAAAATCATAAATAATTAGTACTATAACCCCCTATAAGGATATTACGGTTATCACTGCCGTTTTAGAGATATTTCGATTTTTCATACTAGCTCCATACAAAATTTTCGTAAAAAAAATATAATTCCTTCGTTTTTGTGCAGAATCAATTCTGGTGTCATTTTTGTTTATTGTTATAACTAATAGAAGTGATATCCGGCACAAAAACTGGCACTTGCAAAATAAAATGCCTAAGTCTATGAAAGCCGATTTTCAGCCCACCGTGCGCCGTTTACTGGTATCAATAGATATTTTTTACATCTATTGTAATGTCTGTGAACCTTAGTTATACATTACAAATGTTAACCTTCAATCAAATGTGTAAACTAAAATGTGTACAGTAATGTTTACCGATGTACGGACCGACTAGTCGGCTTCATTTGTAGACAATGAATAGTCTGCAAAATGCTTCAAATATCTTCTTCTTTTGCATGAGGCTTACATGATTTAGCGATTGTGGACATACTTTAAATGCTTGTACTTATACCTACGCTAAATCCACAGATAACCTTATCTAGATTCCGTATAACACGAACCCATACATTGCATTTGCCATTACTTAAGTTGACATTCGCCGTGGCGATGATGCCGTTTCCACAAAAGTTGGACTTTAATTTGACTAGAGAATAAAACTTATTTTATAGATGTCGTTCTATATAAACAGCACATTGATAAAATATTACAGAATATACTTTATTGTACAACAAAATGCTTTTTTTTTTACAATATTGTTAATTCAAAGGCTTTAATGGCGATCTTACCGCTGATAGCGATATTTTTCAGACTCTTGGGATGGACTTGAAGAACTTAAGTAGGCAAACACTGACGTATGGCCCTCATAGGCTGCCTCTTATCCGGAATCTAGAGCAGGCTATCTGAGTCTTTATCATTCGGTTATTACAGCTATGATGTCATGTTTAAGTGTAAAATTTTATATTACAAATAATTGAAACATACAAAGACAAGTTAAGACAATGTTTGTTTGCTTTTTCGTATTTTTTTGTAACTGTTGATGTGTTAGATAATTGTGAGGCTTTGTAACTGAATTTTAGCGACCTAAATGTTCACTACTAGCTCGTAGCGACAAGAACCATAATTATATCGGCATTAAAGTCTAAATTAGACCAATTTGCTGACCCTGACTGCCATTATCATCCTGACATTCAATTAAAATTTACATGTTGACATAGTTACCTATTAATAATAATTATGTCACGCTAGACCTCATGACCTTAAATTTCGTATTTTTACGTACTTTTAGTTTTACGATTGCGAACAAATAAAGTATTAAGTACACGAAAGTATACGTTATGTCCGAAGTCGGTACCTCTTGCGCCCGGCATTGGTCGAGGCCATGCTGCGGGGCGAGACGGAGTTGGAAGCAGTCGCTTCCTTCTGCGAACCAGTCATGCTAGCGAAGGAGGAGGCGGGCCGCGTGACGGAGAGGACAGCGTCCTCCCTCAACCCCAGCCGCAGTGGTAGACGCGGCGACGGACGTCGCCAGACGATCTCCGGCCACCGGGCGGCGAGTAATGGACGACTCGCTGTCCGACCATGGATCATGCCCGGGGTCGACGGCGCATTATGTTCTACGCGCATTATGACGCCCCCCCCTCCATATTTTTTTTTAAATAAAGGATCTTAGAAGAAGAAGAAATAATGTAAACAACCGTAACAAAAAAAAACGATTTTTCAAAGTGATCGCAATTGTTTTTAAATGTGTGTACCTTTTAAATAAGAAGATAAAATTATGCCTCATTGACCCCATATAAATTAAAATAACAGCAGGAAAATGGTGTAGTACAATTCTGACGTTATTGACTTTCAGCCCTAGGGGTCTAAAAATAACAGTTAACCAAACAGAATCATAACATGAATTGCGATAAAATTATTACTCATCATCTGTATAGGTTGTGGAGACAAGATAGGCATTCGTTCTATGTTAAATTCTGTTATAAAGCTGCATCTGGTTAAACATGATTGAGAAAAAGGCTACGTAAAGTTAGGTAAATACGCTGAGTGATGACGCCTGTTTTGCGTTAATGGGACGCATATTTTATCCTTTACTGCGATTATTATTGCTTCGGCTTACGTCATAGCGTTTAGTGCAATAAAAACTAAATGACAATACAAATAGGTTTTCTTTTTTCTTACCAAAAGGAGGTCTAAAAACGTATAGATCAGGTATCTAGTAAACTTTTCCTCAAAAATACTTTTTTTTTTCACAGAAATTCAACATGAACGTTGTACCTGTTGGTCCCGATCCCTCCCAGATCACATGCCCATCATGCCGAGCCACCATCGTCACGAGGGTTGAGAGGAAGTCAACCACAAAGACTCATGTCATCGCCCTCCTCTTATGTTTGTGTCTGTAAGTATCTGTTTATTTTGTAACCTTGAAACATGTGAAAGTGTGGGTATCGCAAAAGTCTAGATAAACACTGAAAGTAGTGATACTGGTAACGTGTTGTTGGGGGATCAGTTTTGGTATAATAACGGTAATATATATATTAAATATATATTTCGTATTTCCAGATATTCTTTATTTATTCATCATTCATTGAGTATTATATATTCAGTTCTTCCTGAAGGATTGTTGTGCCAACAGCTGAAGGACCTACGGGTAATCTAATGTGTCGACATGTAGAAATGTAGTCCTTTTAACTGTCGGCACACGTTCCTTCCTGCTTTCTTATAAAAAAACATCATCGGCACCACACGTTTTCTCCCTTAGTGACGTTCATTTAATTGAACCGAAGTAAGTTTCCTTTGTAAGCCCTGGCTGGGGGCCTTAAAGTAATTTTCGGCCAGCACAGGATTGCCTGGTTAAGTAGCATCAACCTTATAGAGTTGTTGTGCACCGAGAGGCCAAGTCAAAAAAAAAAACAACACGTTTTTTTTTCACTCTCTCCTGACAGACGTCACGGCATCATTTCCTCCTTTTCCTTTCATTTATATGATTACTTACACAATCCATCCACCTTTTCTTTGGTCTTCCTCTTCCTTTCACTCCACATACATTCACATCCATCATTCTCTTTCCCTCCTCATCACATCTCCATACCAAGTCAGATAACTCCCTTTCAATGTGTTTACTTATTAATACTCTCAATAAATTATGAATAATGCCAAAAGGATGGACAGAATAGCGAAAATGTTTGTTACCGTTTCACTAACATGTTAATCAAACATTATTACTTATTTAGCAATAATATTGACACTATTGTATTTAGAGTAGAGGAAAAAGACAAATAAATCGGCAAAATTCATTTGAGAAATTGAGCTTTAAAGTTGTTATGTTAACTCTTAGAGTCACACAGCAGGGTCTATAAACTTATTAACTTTTCTCTCTACGTCGACGGTTTGTTGATAAAACATTGACTTATAAAAGTAGACATTCAGGTCAGGTTAAGTCAACAGGTTGTTACGCATAACATTATTGGTTACAACTAGAAGACACAATTAAGTTGTGTCTTCTACATGAATTTCTAATAGAACATAACATAGATTCACGCCAGTAATTCTCGATGGATTTTCGAATAATCTACAATTATTTATAGATTACAACGGTAGTCACCTTGTTTCATTTGACTGTTTCGCCGACACAAAGTATCTGCAATTTATCGCAAACCAAACATTAATTTGATAAGAATATTTACCGTGACGATTACGCTACGGGTAACAAACATTGTGCTGAATAAACTAATAAAATTCTCCTGATTCCAGTAATGTAGTGTTGGCTGTTACGCCAATTTTCGAATAGATTGCAACTTCTCTATAAAAAATATATATATATAAAAATGGCGGGAGTGACGAACAGCATTCGGTTGTCAAAACTGCCAAAACCTGGAACGACCGATTCGAGTTAAAAAAAGATGGTGTATTTGATATCACATATAATTCAAATAAAGAATACTTAGGAACTTATTTACTTAATACTCCAGGCAAGGTTTAATAAAAAGAAAAAATATAACATCGAAGGTTTAATAAGTACATAATAGTTTTGGTAATAAAATAAACATTTGGTGTTTGCTTATCGGCAGTAATAGTTTAAAATACATTACCAAATCAGTTTTGTGGCAGATTCGATTGTATCTTAATAGACTTCAGCTTCAAGCCCGTAAGTAGATAAAAAAAACGTGACAAGCTATTATCTGGTAATTATGTGTTAATTGCCTGTGACCAGATAGGTAATGGGCAGTCGCCTTGGGATGTGACGGACGAATTTTGTGTGCACCAAAAATGGGGTTAACCTATCTATCAATAAAAGATGTATAAAAAAAAGTGATGGAATTCGGCCTACTGCTTCACGTACCAAGGTTGTCGATATACGAGCAGTGGCCTAGACGTTTTGTGTCTTGTGCATGAAACTGAAACAAAATGAGTCAATTCCATATTAATAATTGAAATCTCGAGGTTCCTCTCTCTGGAGCCCTAACAACTAGCAGCTTGGACCCATTTCCCATGCTGATGAAATAAATAGTGCCACTATCTTCTATATATAAAAATGTTATGTTGGTTTGTGTATGCTTCAAAAATTCAAAAAGTTCTGCACCGATTGAGCTGAAATTTTAGCATGATATATAATCCGCATCAAGGATTGTTTTTACCTATTTTTTTTTTGAAATACAGTTTTTTGTGCCACAGCGAAGCGGGGCAGGGTACAGCTAGTCTATATATAAAAATGTTATGTTGGTTTGTGTATGCTTCAAAAACTCAAAAAGTTCTGCACCGATTGAGCTGAAATTTTAGCATGATATATAATCCGCATCAAGGATGGTTTTTATCTATTTTTTTTTTGAAAAAACAATTTTTTGTGCCACAGCGAAGCGGGGCAGGGTACAGCTATTAATTATATTTTTTTTATATATCTTTGACATTTGATATTTAAAAATTGAATATGTTCAAAAATAAATAAAGTATTACAATTGAAAAATCTGATTCATAAACCGTACCTGGTACGTACATGGCTAGAATTTTATAAAAATGTAAATTTCCCATACCGTGTATCTATAGGAAATATGACACTATCATAAACAAAACCACATGTTGGAGGAAAATGTTCGTGTGTTTTTAGTGTACGTTTTTTAGTTCGTCATTCAGCAATGCACTCCATAACATGTTTATCAGCTATTTTTAACATGTGTATGTAAATATACCTGATAACAAGTCTGGTTTTAATTTTTTGTTGCTAAATACGAATTTGGTCAGATAAAATATTTAAATTACAAAGATACAACAGATACGCTTGAAAAACACGTTTTAAATGAACGTTGTCTTAACCGAGACATTTTTCTAGAGTCGTGAGTGCATAAAAACATTTGAATTCACATCATACTCAAACAGCCAAGCCATTGGTGCTCGTATCTTTAACAAAATTCTTAAATTTGTATATACTTATTTAACAAACATTTTTTTTAAAGACATCCAAGATTGTCCGGGCCCCGCTCTAGAGGGCCAAAGCCTGCCGGGGTCGAGGGACTAATTAATTACCGTGACTTCGGAACGTATAGGGCTATTGAAGGACACCGTGGATTTTAGTCAGTACGAGTTTGACAGTCTCTCCCGCTCTGCCCCGGGTGGGAGGACCCATTTGATAATTTTACGCAAAAAAAAGAAAAACAAGATTACATTAAAACAATGTAGGTATATTAGTATTCTGCAAGTTGTGTAGTTCATGAATCAATAAATAACCATAATTCATAATCAAGCCTACAATTGCCAGAAGTCTGGCTTTTGACGTTATAGTGTAAATTGAGGCTATTTTACTGATTGTTGTTTTATTAGCAAGCCATATTCGTTTTAAAGTGGGACCAAAATTGCCAACTATCCACATTTTATTTAGGTGATAATATATCAGCTTGCTATACACATACGGATTTATCTGACAGATCTGTCTCGCGACCACAGCGCGCGCGCTGGGTTGGTAATAAAGTCTGCTATTTATTGAGCTACAGCGACACCAGTGTTCATGACTCGTGCTAAATGATCC
Organism: Agrotis puta; assembly: GCA_943136025.2. Classification (NCBI taxonomy): domain Eukaryota; kingdom Metazoa; phylum Arthropoda; class Insecta; order Lepidoptera; family Noctuidae; genus Agrotis; species Agrotis puta. The sequence continues at coordinate 12,499,250 of OW964176.2, read as the reverse complement.
GAAGATCTCAAAGCCGCCTTTTCGAAGAGCACCTCGTAGAGTCCAGCGATGTGATTTATTATAGAGAATAGCATGGCTTTCTGACAGTCGAGCAAAACTGCTAATGTATAGCAAGAACAGGCACAGATGTACCCGTCTGATTTTCGCCTATTATCAATTGAAATGAGCACGATTGAATGAAGCTGTATCTCATCCTAACCAATGCGCGAACATCGAGTTTACATTTACTCAGGAATACAGTAGCTTCTTACTAAAAATATATATTTTCTAATTAGATCATTATTTCCGCTGATTGGGGATAATCTGTAGAACTAATGATCTACTCAAAAAAAAAAACAAACAAACGAATTTAACCATTTTTAAAATATTTAAATAGATTTAGAATACCAGGAAACAAGTTTAAAACATTCGTGACTCTAATAACAACACGTAAAGTTGTGTTTAAAGTGTGTATGTGTTCACATATGACCTTCGTATATAGACTAACAATAAACATTACCATATCGATCGTTGACACGACTACAATTTTAAAACAATCGATTTTGGATCAGACAGCGCCATCTTGGGGTTTTTGCTCTAAGCAAATAATAGAAGATTGATAAGCGCGCCACACACAGCTAAGATACGATAATATTTTATCTTAAGATACCATACTGTTCTATCTTAAGATACCATAATATGAAATACCTATATCTTTTCTTCGTTATGTGTGATAGTCCATTAAATTGTATGGCGAGCGATATGGTATCTTAAGATAAAATAATTTAGTATCTTAGCCGTGTGTGGCACGCTATAAATTCGGTTTCTTGGGCTTTTCAAAGGTATTTTTTAATTTTTAAATAGCACGTCAAATTTGAGAGGGTTGTCGTACATTTGCCACAAAGTCAATTAGCCACGAAAAAAGTATGTGTAAATTCGCCACATTTTTATTTAATAATTTTGATAACTGTAAATTCGCCACGAGAATGAGATTGTCATGTGTTTTTATTAAAAAATGACAGCTCAAAACGTCAAAATTGCAACAGCAGTGTGGATCAGTTCGATTTGTCTATTCATTAACGAGTGTTCGCTGACCTTGACTTGAATTTTTCGTCTTAATAATAGTCTAGACAGAATTGAGTATGTACAATTAACGCGATGTTTTCCTGTAAGATTTTGTACCTATTTTGTTTAACTACAGAAGTTTTGCAGTTAGTTTCTTTATGAAATTATTAGTAGCTTCCCGTTGTTTCACACTTTGCTCGGCTCGTAGAAATATGGGCTATCAAAAAAAAATTAATTTTAAATTTTTTTAATTTTATTTTTCAATTCGGCCCTGCAGTTCCTGAGATGAATGCGTTTAATAAAACAAACTCTTCCACCTTTATAATATTAGTATAGATTAGAATGAAAGATGATCATGGACAGTACCTAGTATATTTTTATGTGGTTTTATTTTTACCGTTGCCTCTCTGTCTTTAACATGACAAAAGAGACAAAGAAAACTGAGAAAATACCATTTTATTTGGTCACAGATCCGAGTGCCTAAAATCTCATTTAGACGATGCAAGAACTCGCACGCGAGTTGGGTTACATCGCGGACTTTAAAGGTACAACGAATTCAGTTGATCAAACAAATACCGCAATGTAGTGAAACTCGCATGCGAGTTCTTGCTCATGACCAAAATGACCCGTGCCGGGGTCGCGGGACTTAGGAATAACCGTGACCCCGGTACGTAAAGGGCTATTAAGGACACCGTGGATTTTAGTCAGTACGAGTCTGACAGTTGGGAGGACTCATGTGATGATCTACCCACGGTGATCTTTCAATAGCCCTTTACGTTGGTCTCGCTGATGAGACAGTCCAGTATGCGCTCACATTTGTTAACACTTATTTCACTGAATCTTCCTTTTAGTGAGAAACTCGGAACATGTGAGAAATAATTATATTTTCCATAATAATATTGTGTCTACTGATTGCCTAAAACTGTTCCAACAGAGATCACATTATAAGTAGATAACATAATTATCTGAACCGACCAAGGTCATGAGCTGTTGTCATTTAAATTTTTTGTTATGTTCTATATGCTGCCGTCCTCTAACTAAAAGGCCGTTAAGCCACAGTTGCTCGTTTTTCACTTTTTAATGTAGTCTTATACAACTTTCGATGCTCTATCTTTTGGTCTAAGAATCATTTTTCTATGATTAATAGTTTAGGAGATACTGGAAGATTGCTGTGCAGTTAAACCACATAAAATGCATAATTAAAATTAGAAAATGAATTTATATAAATTTAAATAAATATAAATGAATTAAACATATAACATATTATGCAATAACACTATGCCTACATATATAATTTGCAGCCTTGTTCCTAGATAGCATACTTTTCAAGAGACATCAATTCACAGTTTTAGCGTTTTCTCGAAAACTACTTTTTGCACTTAACGGCCTTTTAGTTAGAGGACGGCAGTATGTTGTGTAAAATAATATTGATACATTTACTGCACAATTATGAGTTCAGGGAAAATATTCTCAATAAAATATATTAGATTTTTTTTGATAAATAATAATATACTCATAATACATCTAGATACATTAGGTAACATGTTTTAGAAAACAGTTTTTTTTCTTCTAATAGTGTTAAAATAACGTTTTTTCAATAGAGTATAGTGTTATAAAATGTTTGAAATTGTCTTTCTGAAAATGAATCAAGTTGAAATGAAAAAAAATATGTTTATAATAGTATGTTCACTTTTGCATTGGGGCATGTATTAGGCATGTAATTTACCCAAATATTCGATCATTATTAATTTTTTTATAATGTTAATACGTAGGGTGTTCAACAAATTTTGTCGTGTGATTATATAAATTTATATTTTTTCAAAATAAGACCCACTACAATGAATACTTTTATTCATAGGTACAAACCACTCATTTATCCAACCCTCCCACTTTTCTTTATTAATTAATTCTAATTCTTCCTCAAACGCACCAACCAACTGCTCGTCCGTAGAAAACTTGCGCCCCTTCATCCGTTTTTTTACAAAGGGAAATAACCCGAAGTCACAGGGTGCAAGATCAGGACTGTAGACAGGGTGTTCCAGTACTTTGATACCAGATACTATCAGAAATTCCGAAGTAGCGCTAGTTCTATGGGCTGGTGCATTGTCATGATGTAGGAACCACGAGCCGAGTTCCGAATTCGGTTTTTTTAGATTCCAATGCTTCGTTACAATGTTGTGCAAAGAGGATACAGGAATATTTAAGAGTTCTTCTAACTGACGATACGTAATTCGACGATTTTCTCTAATGGCTTTTTCCACACGAGTTATGTTTTCCGGTACTTTAATTTCCGTGGGTCTTCCCGGTCGCGGGTCATCGTCTAGATCAAAATCCCCACGTTTGAATTGTAAATACCATCGTTCCACAGTCCTTACAGAAGGGTCTTCCAGACCAAGAACAGAACACATCTCGTCAAAACATTATTGTTAAGATAAACCGCGTTTAAAGTTACAGTAGATAATAACACGATAGTCTCGTTTGTTCAACGACGTCATTTAATTTTTTTTTAATTTTCCCTTTAACTAAAATATACATGTTGGAAGCTGAAACAAACGTGTTAACTCTTGTAATTGACGACACTTAATAATGGTCACAAAAACTGCCGCGGTACGCTTAGCGTTTGCAGACACGTCAAGACTTATTGAACACCCTACGTAAATCTGGAACTTAAAATTAACAATAGGAATATTAATGACTAAAATGTAATAAAACTAAACCACTACAATTATAATAAATGCTTAAACAAAGCTTAAATTTATTTATAAATAACTAAATATTGCTTTCTGACGTCAATTGCGATTATTTTAAGAGAAATATCTGGGCCTACCCATCCATCGCAGTTAATTCTATTAGCATTGAATTTATATTTGACTCGATGGTGAAGCGTGGGACGCGACTAGCGAGTCGAGGAAACGCTTCTGAATTGTCTGATAGATAGTGTCCACGTGTAAAAAAATATTATCATATATATTATACATAAACTCGTATATGTCCCACGTAAATAGAAACTATATTACTACTAGTTTAGGTTCGCGACGTTGCCCATTATTGAAGTTTGGTATATTTTGAATTTGGTGTTCTTATGGCGTGAGCCAATGAACGTTTTTCTTTCATTTCTTTAATTATCCTACTTTACACCGGGATAAAAATATCCTACGTGTTAATTTAGGTTATAAACTATCGTGAACCATATTTTTATCCAAATCCATTTAATCCGGGTTCGCGGGACTAACGGATTACCGTAACCCCGGAACGTAAAGGCCTATTGAAGGACACCGTGGATTTTAGTCAGTACAAGTCTGGCAGTCCCTCCCGCCTTGCCCTGGGTGGGAGGACTCATTTGATGATATAACCACGATAAAAAAAAATCCATTCAATAGTTTTTGTGTGAAAGGGTAACAAACATCCATCCTTAGAAACTTTAGCATTTACAATAGTGATAATAATAAAGTAGCGTTTTTTCATGTACATGCCATGTACAGATATAGGTCGATATTTATATTTTTTATCTACACCATATTTTTTGTGAGTTACATAAATAGTACATCGCAAACCGGCAGTGTTAAGGTTTCTCTATTAATTCATTTAAATTATAAATCAATTCTAAATATTTAAATTGGAATTAAATAAAGATTTGTTTACTAAACATTTTGTGTTTTTGCGTATCAATTTTATCGACTTTGCAGAAAGTATTCATTTATGTATATAATTATGTGGTGTTAGTGCACATTTCACCAATTTCTCAGGAAGCATATTTCTCTTGTGCAGCTGTGGTGAAATGAATGCTAGAAAGCATTGGCTTCCAGTTCAAAAGTGCAATATCCTAAACGTTCAATTTTATTTGTTACAGTTGCTGGCCCTGCGTCTGCGTTCCTTACTGCACAGACTCATGTCAGAACGCCGACCATTACTGCCCCAATTGCAACTCCTACCTCGGAACTTACGAACGATAGTTCACGAAAGATGTTTTATTTTATATGTTTAATATTAAGTCATATTTAGCAAAATATTTACTGTATTTTGCACTCACAAAACAAAGTTCGAAGTGTTTCATCCAACCGCTTTTCCTCTTCATGTTGTTATACCGGATATTTAAAAATCTGGTGTAAAATGACGGTAAATGGAACGATAACGTTAAACACCAATGCAAATATATGTGTATTCGTGTAATTTTATCTTTTGATTGTGGTTAAGTAAGTAATGTGCCTGCAAATAATGTTTATACTCTTCGTGTAATGCACAATTTTGTATCTTTTTGATATCAAGGACAGAAGACAAACGTGATAATTACAGATTTTTGAAACGGGATCGAGAAATTTAGTATATTTTTGATAGATTGATAAACCATATAAAAATGAAAGACATTCTATTGTGGGGATAGATAATGCTTTCCTTTAACCTAAGATCTTAAATTTTGAAGTTAGCATGTTTGTCTTTAATACCTAAACTTCTTTTTTAATTAAATCTAAAGCTGTGCGCAATTAAATTTCAATAGTTTGCCGGCACGTGTTTCCAACAATAAGACGCACAAATTTTAAGGTTATCGAAAAGATAACAGAAGAAACTACAATAAGTACAGTTTATCAACAATACAATATCTAAACCCATTTATTTTAGCGATTATATATATTTTTTATACATGTTATATAATAAAAACGTACCTATACCTACTTAAAGGTACTTGAGATTACGCTTATGCACAAGATGTTGTAAGTCCTTACCTACATATCTTGCTTCAATATTGTCATGTTCGACCATAGTCTAGTAAGGTTTGCTACCCAAGTATTATGATCTTTATTTCAAAGAAATAAAGTCGATAATGCTATGATATTTTTAATCTTATAGTAGCAAAACCTAGCAATGCAAATTTTCGGAAAATAAAACTTGTTAGTTCGCTAGAAAAAGTGGTTAAAACAGATGTTGAATTTAAAAGAAAACATGTAATCAACTTTGTTATATTTTTAAATAAACCTTTTGAACTAGTTTATCTATGTTGTTGTTTTATTTCAATGCCACAGTGTGATAGCTGTATTTTAGCCAAAAAATACGTACCTGTAATAATACAGTTCCCGAACTGTATTTTCCTCTATAATACATCAGGAAATAAACCTTGTGAAAAATGTGACTATAAAATTCAACTAAAAAAAAAGGAAATACTAGAAAACACCTAATTCAACGCAAAAATCGTTCGTGCGTAAATATCCAAGTTTTTTCTATGAACGTGACGTCAAGAAGACGGCAGCATTGAGGGTAGTTCCGCAATAAACTGAGCGGAGTGCTTCCGCACATAAAAATATCTGTCACGCGCCTCCCCGTCCGGCCGCGGGGTGGCGCTAGCGGCGCGGCGGAATAGCGAGGTTTATGTAAACGATGGAGGTGGGTAGGGTTGCCAGTATTAATGCTAAAAATTCACACACATAATATCACTCAAGGTGACTGGCTGTACAACAACAGCTGCATATCTCAGCTTCCAAAATCTTCAATCGAGGTGTCACGGGCAATGGCCGATACGAGACTAGATTAAGATCAAGAAACATTTATCAGCAAAGAACTAACTTCAATTCTGAAAGTCATCGAGATACTCAAAAATCAGGCTTATACTAAGATTTGATAAGAAGAAATTCATTGAATAACATTCAATTTCTATAGATTTAAAAAAAAAACAGTAGCCGAATAAAAAAAGTCCGACAAATCGAGAACCTCCTTTTATTTCTAAAGTCGTCTAAAAAGGGTTCAGGCCATCCATTTGAAAAACCATATTAGTAAGTATGGGAACATCTTGTAACTGTGAAAAAACATTAAGTATGGTTTTTAATTAGAAAATTTCGTTACTAACTCGTCACGAATTGAGCCAAGTCATGAAAATCTTGAAAGTAACTTGCAGTTTTAAGTAAAATTATTGTGATGTCAAATCATTATGTCTGTAAGCGACAGTTAAGACAGAATGCCATCAATTTCTATACATATACATACCTACATATTATAATAAAATGACAGGAAAGTCAAAACTGTACATTGAATATTTTTTAATACTTGGGATCTGATCTACAATTGATACGGAAAAATCAATTATACACCGAAAATACACTCATCAAAAAAAGTTTGTGCTTACTGGACTAAGCTAAGTTTATGGAAAAACAATTTAACTCTTTTATATTTTTAAATAAAGAATCCAAAAAGAAGAGGGAATCATATAATCTACCGTAATAAAAAGGTTTCGATTTTTCAAAGTGAACGCAAACTTTTTTTTGGTGTATAAGTTTATGAAGTATTTCTCTGGGCTGGGGGACCTATTGCCATCATCCAGATACAAATCCAGTATCAACTGTTAAGAATGTTCTAATTGAATTTTACTTTTCACGGAATGATTCCAGTGTCAACCCTTGCATAGAAACAGTTTCCATTGTAAAGATAGAGGTACTGGCATGTGGTTAGGTACCTACGTACTATCTAATCGGCTGTAAGTAAACGAGGCACGATTGCAAAAACAGTTTTTTTTTATATATTTCGTGTTAAGTAATCAGAGAAATGTGTTATGTATGTATAAATAACAGATTATTTCTGGATTTAAAATGAAATTATTATCAGTTTAAAGCATTTCAGGGACAAAAAATAATGCGGAAGAAAAAAAGACAGCATTTTGTGCTGGACTGTTCCAAAACTACATAATACCGAGATACTTGGAAAGGAGACCAGCGACAGAGCTATTCAAGTCGTCTAGCGCCATCTCTTTCCCACAGCTGACCTACTCACGCCAAGACTTCATGGTAGGCCAACTGTGCTGTAGGACAGCACATGATATGCGTCTTAACTAGGATTAAAACGGCCTTAACGCCATGTTGTGGCTTCATGCACGCTTTTTAATACTCACACGATACTAAACAAACAAATCCATATAAAAACAATATGAGCAAGATAATAGCGTAATAAATATTATTGAAAATTAATTTTCAAAGTCAAAGTCAAATCATTTATTTCAAGTAGGCCATCAAAGAGGCACTTTTAAACGTCGAATATTAATATTAAAGGAAATGGGATGGGATGGGATTGATTCTACACCCATTCGCAAGGGTAGGTTTGTATGAAGAAGAATGGGCAAGAAACTCCATATTTACTCTTTTTTAAAATGTTTTACAATATTTTATAACATCATTTGACACAAATAATGTGGCAGCAATGTACTTTAAAAATCTAAATATTATTAAAAAATAAATAATAAGAAATTAAAAAAAATAGCAAAAAGGTAGGTACATGGTGTTCACATTTTAACACAAATTATTTTTTGTTAAACGTAAGTTACGATATGGCATCAAGGCCATCCCATTCTTGGTTCAAACGCATAGTAGTTGATTGTACTATTATATTCTTCTTTTGAAAATCGAATGCAGACAGACCCAAAACCACTCACTGAGCGAAGATCTAAATGTTAATACCAAGGAACTTCCCTATACCGTGTACCTAACTAACATCATTGTGAACACAGACGTACAGAGATGCTCAACTTGCTAAAATCATTTCCATAGCTGGTACACTCGGCCGTTGTACACTCGCCTTTGAACCAGCAATAATTAAATTGCTTGGTCCTCTTGCAAGCGAGTTGCGGGTTCACTTCAATGGACAAACTTTATCGCTAACCGACTTAAGATCTGTGTAAGATGCTACATGGTGTTCCAGGAATGTATTGAAAATGTTTTGAAGCTCCTCTCAGCTTCAAAACAGTTTGAGTCTGTGGTGAAGGCAAGATCAGCAGGAAATAGGGGCGGGAATAACATTATGAATTCTCATTCCGATTGTACAGACGCCAGCACATCAACCTACTACAATAACATAATAGTGGAACGTTAATGTTCGATCGGTAAAATCGTGTGTACAAACATTCTACTTTTTTTTTTTTTTTTTATCGTGGTAAAATCATCAAATGAGTCCTCCCACCCAGGGCAGGGCGGCAGGGACTGTCAGACTCGTACTGACTAAAATCCACGGTGTCCTTCACGAGCCCTTTACGTACCGGGGTTACGGTGATGGGTAAGTCCCGCGACCCCGGCAGGTTCTGGCCCTCTACAGGCCCCGTCAATTTGCTGACACTCTTTGAGGCGCGCGTGGAACACAACGCGCCGTCGACCCGGGCATGGTCCATGGTCGGACAGCAAGTCGCCCATTACTCGCTGCCCGCATGCCCGCGCCTACGGTGGCCGGAGATCGTCCTGTGACGTCCGACGCCGTGGGCGTCTACCACTGCGGCTGGGATGGAGGGAGGACGCTGTCCTCTCCCTCAGGCGGCCCGCCTCCTCCTTCACGAGCATGACTGCTTCGCAGAAGGAGGCGACCGCTTCCCACTCCGTCTCGCCCCGCAGCATGGCCTCGACCAATGCCGGGCGCGAGAGGTCTCCGCCTATCGCCGTCGTGAGGACACGGCGGTGCTCTGCCCAAGCGGGGCAGTCCTGCACCGTATGCTCCACCGTGTCCTCCGGACGATCCTCGCAGTGGTGACACCCAGGCGTTTCTTCCCTCCCTATCAGACACAGGAACCTCCCGAAACTTCCGTGTCCGGTGAGGACCTGCGTCATGCGGAAGGTAAGGACGCCGTGACGCCTATCCAGCCACTCCTCAAAGAGGGGTCTTACCGCCGCGATTGCGGCGTGCCCGGACCTCGGTTGCGACAGTCGCTCCCTCCATACTGCCCTGAGATCGCGCCGGAGCTCTTCCCGCCGCGCCTCGACCTGTCGAGGCAGCGGGGATTCGCCCCGGCGCTGCGCCTCCACGCGCCATTCGTAGACGCGCTGGAGGGCAGTCGCCTCCAGATCCCAGGGCAGCAATCCCGCTAGGAGGTTGGCTGATTCGCCGGCGATCGTGCGGTATCCCCGGATCATCCGGATAGCCATGACCCTCTGGCATGCGACCAGCTTGAGTGGTCGCGTCCGGATGCTTAGGGCCCACACAGGGGCCCCGTAGAGGGCCATGGACCGCACGACACCGGCGTACAGCCTCCGGCAGGAGGCGTTTGGCCCGCCGAGATTGGGCAGGAGTCGCCTGAGGGCGCCTGCTGCCTGGTTCAGCTTTGGGGCCAAACGTAGGAAGTGCTCCCTAAAGTTCCACCGGCTGTCGAGGACGAGTCCCAGGTACTTCATCGTCCTCCCGACGCCGATGCGAACCCCCTCCACCGTAATGTGGGACTCTGAACGTGGCGCGTTCAGACCGCCATGAAAGCACATGGCCTCTGTTTTATGCAGCGCCACGTCGAGTCCCAACTGCCGGATTCTTTGAGCGACTGTCGCCACCGCTTGCGTCGCCAGGTCAGCCGCCGCCTGGTGCGACTCTCCCTCCGCCAGGACGAGCGTGTCGTCGGCGTAACATATTACGCCGACGCCGTCAGGGAGGTCGCCGCGCAGCACCCAGTCGTAGCCGATGTTCCACAGGAGCGGCCCCAAGACCGATCCCTGTGGAACACCGCACGACATCTCACAAACATTCTACTTAATAAAAATATAAAATAAATATTCCACAATTATCACACAACGCCATCTAGTCCCAAGCTAAGCAGAGCTTGTGTTATGGGTACTAGACAACTGATAAACATACTTATATATTTCTAAATACATACATATTATAGATAAATTACACCCAGACACAGAACAAATGATCGTGCTCATCACACAAACATTTGTCCTGGGTGGGAATCGAACCCACGACCTCCGGCATAGCAGTCAGGGTCACTAACCACTAGACCAACAGGCCTGTCAACTTATTCCCTTTCACTTCGAGGTGAATCCCCTTCTTTTTTTTATAGTGTTAAAATCATCAAATGAGTCCTCCCACCCAGGGCAGAGCGAGAGGGACTGTCAGACTCGTTCTGATAAAATCCACAGTGTCCTTTAATAGCCCTTTACGTTCCGGGGTCTCGGTAATTCGTAAGGTGAATCCCCGAAGTTGATAAAATGTCTGAGGTAAAGCAAAATGGAATTTAATGTAGAATTAGCTAATAAGTAATTTAGGTTTATCTACAGATAAGTTATCAATCCATTATCGATCTTTGTTATTCTATGATCGATAAGAAGGTATATGTTCGACTGATAGCAACTAAGTACTGTTTACTGTTACTATTGTTTTTTTTTTTAAATTAGGAATTTTGCTTGCGTTATGGGTGCGATTACATTTAATCTGACGTTTACAATCACCCAGACCCGGAACAACTGTCTGTAGACTTTGGTCTATGAAGGTTGAAATCTACGTGGGCGTGTCTAACGGCGGATGGGTCGTGAGGTGGAGGCTGTCTTCTCCCTCACGCGCCCCGCCTCCTCCTTCCCTAACATGACTTCTTCGGAGGAGGAAATAACTACTTTCCATTCCGTCTCGCCCCGCATAATGCGGAAAAAAAAATCATTTATCGCAATCGTGGTGACACAGTGGTGCTCTGCCCAATCGGGGCTGAACTGCACCGTGTGTTCCACAGAGAAATAATGCATTTTGAGAATAGTACATTTTGCGTATGGAGTGCATTCCCTGATTGAACCGTCGGTACGCCTGCCGGGGTCGCAAGACTGCCTACACAGGTAACGATGACCCTTAGATGTGTGGATGGCTATTGAAAGAACACTGTGGTTTTTAGTCGTTTGAGTCTGATAGTCATTTCTACTCCACCCAGGACGGGAGGACTCATTTCACCAGATTACAAAAAATAAGTTTTTAAGCTAAGCTTTGAGCGCGGCGACCGAATCAAGAAATTCCGTAGTCATCTGTCATGTCAACGTGAATGAATAAAATTTGAATGAATGATCTTTTTTCTTGATTGACGTGGCTGACCATAGCCTAATTATAATAGTAACTTCCCATAGAGCAATGATGGGGTGATATTTTCGTTAAATATTCGCGGTAGGCGATATTTTTTTCTTTTCTTTTATAAATAAAATAAATGAAAAATTATAATGCAAAATTTGATCAAATGCTATGCCAAAGCTTTACCGCGGCAGTCCCCTAGTGCCACACGTATTTTATTTTAGGATCTGATAGGATATTATCCTTCCAGCCATTCACACGTACATTAATTACATTACCTTCTAAATTAAAATAAATTAACCTAACACATACAATGATGTCACAGGATATTTTCGATCCTAACTCGCATAAATTCATAGTTTATTCAGTTATAATTTTTCATCCGGGCACAAAATTATTACGATTATCATAATGACGTGGTCATGTATTTCCTGAACAAAATAACAATACATTAGATGCTGTAGTATAGCGTGGCTTTGGATTTTTTTATCTTATTTTGCAGGCTTCCTGCCTAATTAATAATACTAACACTGTAGTCAAGTTCTGCTGATAACATTTATGAATAATCCAGTCATAAACAAATTGAAAATAAGTTAGGTCAGTTTGCTTTGTGTCGCATGGTGGTATGGTATTTCCCATCGTAAAATCATTCACACAAATCTAGACATTGATGTATCTGTTTATAGCCGTTGCATAAAATATACACATCAAAAGAAGTTTTGGATCACTAGCATCAGCTGTTTTTTTATTGAACTTTATCAAGAGAAAATCTTTGGTTTCTTTGTATAGAAATACCGTGATTGAAATTAAAAAAACAAAACTATTTTTTTTATAATCGACCGCGAATCGCAAACTATTTTTGAACAATACAATTATTTAAAAAAAAACTTCTAGAGTCAGCGGTTGGGTTGAGTGTTTTTAATAATAAAGATAAAACAATGGATTAGAAATGGCTTCCTTACTTCGTGTTCCCAAAGAATTCGGAACAATATCGTGTCGTGATTGAAGGCAGTACTCGCATATCGCAAGACAATGCAACGTTTTGAATATAGCATCATTCCTTTTATCAGCTCAGCAGTTTGACAACGAATTGCCGTGTGTCTCGCCAGTCAAAGGACACTATTTGCATTGCCGCCGGTCTTCCTTCGGTTTGATAGCACCTGATCACATGCTATCAGTTCCTATCTATGGAATAGTAACAGTTTTAGATGTAAGTTGTCGGTGAATACGTCTACCCATCAAGTATTATATTGTTCTAAGTAGTTTAAAAGTTTCAATAAATGTTTTTGAACCTCATAAACCGAACCTCAAATCGTGTGAGTTGCTAGGCATTATAGATGTAGTGCATCAGAGATGTTTGCGGCGGCTGGGGTGGACTGTGTTTACACCATAATGAGGAAACGCGCAGCGTTTTTGGTCCTCGGGTCATGGCTGGCCCTAACAGGGTTCTGAGGATGATTGCTGGCAGAGTGGATTGTCCATATATAACCCACTGCTGTCAGTTACATGTGTCTCCGTATCGTGTTCTTTACTAACACTAGTTTTTAAGAACAATGTCACTAACCTTTGTCTTAATATGAGTTACTAGCTCGAAATAAAGAATTTGAATTAGAATTACAGTAAAAAGACCAGTTGCATGGAAAAGCTTTAACCTGATTCGTGATAAATTGACTACCCAACACAATAAGAATTTTTCTATTCGAACCAAGTAGGTAGTTCCTGAGATTAGTGCGACCAACCAACCAAACAAACAAACTATTCAGCTTTACAATATTAGTATAGATTGTTCTGATAAAGCATACTAAAGAAAATGTACACGAATATCTTAAGTTCTTAGACAAATTTCTATCAATTGTTTATTACAATTAATGATGTCCTGAATGTGGATGTAATGGAGGTCATACACGTTAGGGTTTGCATGATGGTTTTAACCATACCGATACCATAGTACGGTTTTAACACATAGGTACCCGCTAGGGTTTGCCTGTGGATTATGCATGCAAGTTTAAGACTATCATACTCAGGGCCAATCACGTTTTTTAAACGCGCAGTTGACGCGCGTTTGTACCGATACAGACGCGCCACTGCCACGCCTTTGACGCGATACAAACGACATCAAACTGCTCTGTTTCATGAAAGCACGCCGTCGACGCACGTTTCTAAAACACGCGTCGATGGCGCGTTAAAAAAACGTGGTGTGCATAGGCCTGACGTGTATAGCTGAATGTAAACAAAAGCTAAATAACAAAACAAAACATAAACGGCAGTGTGCAAGTGCATTTGAACGATGTCAAGTATTTTGGAACGAACAGCGACTGTTTCAAGCGGTATATTTGAGGTATTTGGCAAATTAAGCGCTTCATCGCTGCATTTTCAACTGGTGTTATGACAATGCTGAAAATGAATTGTTGCTGCCTGGTTGATCGATAGAGGTATTGTTAGGTAATTCTTGGTAGTATATTGAAGTTTTAAATAAAATTCTAGTGGTGAATTTTTCCAGTAAACTTCCAAACTAAAACAAACAATAACATCTGTTTTCTGGGAAAACAGCTGTTTATGTAATACAAAGTATGTGTTGAAGTTTTTTATTACCAAACATCAATGAAATAATAGAGAAGACTTTTATAACGCAGAATACTTTAAAAAGTGCCCTTTGAAGATACGTGTTGCATATTGTATTTAATTTTTTTGAAAATTTTGTAGAATTCAAACTGAAGGTTTTTAGTTTGATTAAATCTTTGACAGGCACTTTACTTTTAAGGAGTCGAGTAGACAGAAAGAGGGAGCTGTTGATTTAAAAGTGTAGTATTATTTAAAAAGTTCTAAGTATATAATTTACGGGCACGCCGCAATCGCGGCGGTAAGACCCCTCTTTGAGGAGTGGCTGGATAGGCGTCACGGCGTCCTGACCTACCGCATGACGCAGGTCCTCACCGGACATGGAAGTTTCGGGAGGTTCCTGTGTCTGATAGGTAGGGAAGAAACGCCTGGGTGTCACCACTGCGAGGATCGTCCGGAGGACACGGCGGAGCATACGGTGCAGGACTGCCCCGCTTGGGTAGAGCACCGCCGTGTCCTCACGACGGCGATAGGCGGAGACCTCTCGCGCCCGGCATTGGTCGAGGCCATGCTGCGGGGCGAGACGGAGTGGGAAGCAGTCGCCTCCTTCTGCGAAGCAGTCATGCTCGTGAAGGAGGAGGCGGGCCGCCTGAGGGAGAGGACAGCGTCCTCCCTCCACCCCAGCCGCAGTGGTAGACGCCCACGGCGTCGGACGTCGCAGGACGATCTCCGGCCACCGTAGGCGCGGGCATGCGGGCAGCGAGTAGCAGGCGACTCGCTGTCCGACCATGGACCATGCCCGGGTCGACGGCGCGTTGTGTTCCACGCGCGCCTCAAAGAGTGTCAGCATAGTGACGGGGCCTGTAGAGGGCCAAAGCCTGCTGGGATCGCGGGACCAAGGGATTACCGTGACCCTAGTACGTAAAGGGCTATTGAAGGACACCGTGGATTTTAGTCCCTCCCGCTCTGCCCTGGGTGGGAGGACTCATTTGATGATTTTAGCACGATAAAAAAAAAGTATATAATTTAAACCGGCTTAAAATATTGTATTTTCTAAATATAAAAAATGAAAATTAAAAAAGAATTACAGATTAAAAAAGAAAATTGTATTCTAGAGGTTTCTTTACTTTACAGTGCAAAATTGTTAATCGAGCTTGATATCAACAATATTTTTGTGTTATAAAACAACAGTCAACAATTTTGTAATAATACCACGGGAATAATAAAATTTATAGCTAGGTACTTGAAACTAATTTAAAAAAATGCAACCATCGCTAATAGACAAGAGTTGTTTTATTTGGCGAGAAGCCAAAGCAATGGTTAAAATTGTCGGTTGACCTTCAATATCTCAGAGATAGAAAAACTATGCGAAACCAAATGTTGACTTTATCAAAAGGCAAAAAAACTCACGCGAATTATTCATACATAATATAAAACTTCGCTCAGACACATCGCCGCGATTAAACGCGCGGGCGATTTATGAAAAAACCGGCGGAAATACAACGCACGCGACTGTTCTTATCGAATCAGCAGGACAACATGCCAAGCTTATATATTACTATATATATTACTCGGAAAGTTCTTTAAAACCGCAAAGTCACTACTCGCGTTTAATCGCGTGTGTCAGAGCGAGGCTGTAGTCAGTTTTATGAATTGGATTAAACGAGGTTTAAATAAGTGTGATAGAAAAAATAATGAAAATGAATGTGAATGGCTATAAGTGTAGATCTCATCGCACACTTTGCTTATCCCCTAGTTGGAGGCCCTACAGTCCTCTAAGGCATCCACAAAAAAGTCCGGTTAAGCAGCCCACAACCTCCTCTAGGTTGACTTGCGAGATACCATTATTAAAAAAAAATACTTTGGTCACGCATCAAGTTTTTTTTTAAGTTAGTGAGTGCTTGTACAAACAAACTCACATACACAAACAGCCAGACCCGGAACAACCACTTTCAGATCATTCAAATAATAATTGTTTCTTGCGGGGATCGGACCCCCGACGACCGTGTTGTAATTAATTACAAATCAAGAAATAAATTGTGGGTATATTATTTGTTTGGACGAATTTGAACTTTAATGTAATACTTAAAGGGTTCCTGTAAAAGGCGCACGCGCTATTAGATCTGTTGATAAGAATGCAGAGAAAAAGAAGTAAAAAAAAACTCGATTATGCAGTTATGCACAGATGAAATGCAATCAGTTTTCAACCGAGTTTAGTTGTTGAAACATCTTCGCGGTTATAAAATAAGAAGTCCAAAAATGATAACGTTAAAATTAATCTGGACACTGCCATGCTTATTTCTACTCATTTTTTACATAACAACTTTGAATGCTATCGGTTTAAATGATGAATTATTTCGTAAACAGATTGAAGATGACTTACCGAAGTCAACAGAATTTGAATATTATTTAACAGCATTAGAAAAGATTGTAAATTTTTGTGTAAGGTATAGAGTATACTTGGATGCTAACATGGAGTTCGGATTGTTTTTGCTAGATGGTAAGTTCGGGTGTTAAATTTCTGTATCTTTCACGTATATTTTGTTTATTGATAAATATTAAGTAGCAAAGCCAGTAGACAAGCAAAGATATTTTTAGCAATTTCTTGCGTTCGCACACAACTTATTTTTGCAGTTTTCATTTTATTTATGACGTATAAGACCTGACGGTATGTCTTTGTTTCCTTGGAAGATGAGTAGGCCTCTATAAGTGTGAGACGCAACCTGTGTCAATACTCTTGTGCCATCTCATCTTCCAAGTTCATCGTGCTCTGCTGGCGCTGATGCTGCGGTTGCTGAGAATAGTAGCCTTAGTGGTAACTATATTTTTGAGCCGTTTTGGGTTGAGACTATAGGGCCATGGGGTCCAAATGCTCACAGCCTCTACAAAGACATTTCTAAAAGACTTTTTGACGCTTCCCGTGACCCAAGAGCTGGCTTTTACCTTGACCAGAGGCTAAGTATTACAAAGAGGCAACGCCGCCAGTCTCTTGGGCACATTACCAGCTGACAGCGTTGAGGATGAATTTTTCGATGCTCTATAATACTTTAGTTTTATCTTGATTTTGTACTGATAACTAAAAATAAAAAAATAATTTAGGCCGTACAAATATCTGTGCCTGACTGAAATACAGTGCAGCAATTAATCGCATCAGCCACAGCGCTAACTGTGTCGTTCATGAGGTAGGTATTGATGGCCCACGGAAAAGTTCAAATTAATAAAGAAAGGTACGCATAGTTGCCCAAATTGGATAATGCATTTTAAAAGTTTTCAGATAGTTATTTTCATTCTTGAGACCTAATAACTAGTTCTAGAATAAGGAAACGAATCAATTTGTTCTATCGTGGATGAAATCAATCCGTTCCTAATAAAAAATCTCTTATAGCTGTAGCTATCACTATTTATGATGGTTCGATTTTCTGTTCCTAATTAGTCTAAGAAGATAAGGGTCGTCATCGGTTAGTGCTCTCTCCCTAGCATTGACTTATGGTCGCGGGACTGTACGAATTACGGTGACCCCGAAACAAAAAGGGCTATTGAAGGACACCATGGATTTTAGTCAGTACAAGTCTGACAGTCCCTCCCGCTCTGCCCTGGGTGGGAGGATAACGCATAATGTGTAGACATGATGTCAAAGAAAAGGTGGGATCATAATACCTCTTGGTAGGTATCTTATGATTGTTTTTCTCTTTCATTCTCAGTCCATGCTATAGGTCAATGCTTCTTTTTTATCATGGTAAAATCATCAAATGAGTCATCCCACCCAGGGCAGAGCGGGAGGGACTGACAGACTCGTACTGACTAAAATCCACGGTGTCCTTCAATAGCCCTCTACGTTCCTAGGTCATGGTAATTAGTGAGTCCCGCCGGCAGGCTTTGGCGCGTTGTGTTCCTCTAGAGGGCCAAAGCCTGTCGGGGTCGCGGGACTTATGATTTACACCGAGGATTTTAGTCAGTACGAGTCTGACAGTCCCTGCCGCTCTGCCCTGGGTGGGTGGACTCATTTGTTGATTTTGTAATGTAAAAAAAAAGAGAAAAGTACAACCTTTTTTTTGCAGTGAACTTAAAGGAGCTTTCACAAGAAAAACGTGCGGGTATCCCTAAAAGCTTAAGTTCACGGTTGGAGAAACTACTTATAAAAACCCGTTTGTTGGGTGAATATTTCCAAAAAATGGTTAAGAATCATGATATTGAAAAATCAATGGCGCAGGATGTAAAATGTTAGTCAATTTTGTTTGTTTCATTCTTTTTTTTTAAGTATTAACTTGGGTCTAATTGTTATGGTTAAGTTCGAAGTCTTATTCTTTTACGAACCCTATTTTGTTCCGTTCTGTATTCAAATCAGCATTGTAAATTTTTCGGGTGTGTTTTATATTGTGGGCTATAGTTGACAACTTGCGTAACACAGATTGCTTGGAGTGAATTGTGCATTTTTGCTTTACCTTTTAATATTTAAATTCAATTACTTCTTTAATTCGATTACCCTATTAGTAATTGTAGTTTTTTCAGGGACTCAACTATTTTATAACAAAACCAAATTCCCAAGACAACCAGATGCATTTAATAAAGATCTGTTGAAACAAACGAAGATTTACAGCCCTCAAACATTGGATGAAATGTATGGCACATGGGACAAATATTACACTTATATATTTGATGAACAAAGATATGTACCTACTCCCTCAGACTCAGGTAAGCGTTCATTCACACGAATGACAACCGAAACGAAATCGCTGCCACAAAATGTGGTTGAGCTGACGTTACCCGTGAATAGCGTCACTGCAGCTTTTGCAGTTGCGATGTCTACGCAAAGTTTTGTCTGTGATGTGGCCGACTGCAAATTCGCAGTAGCGTTTGAGGTTGCATTACTGTGTCGACGCAACGACGTCGCGCGTTGCGATTTCGTTGCGATGCTGTTAGTAACCACGCCGTTGATAATGACGTCAAAATGCGATCCGTACTTGAAGTATTTATTTTCAAGTAAAGCTAACATGCACTCGCGTTGTGCGCCGTACATGTGTATAGAGCCTAAAATTCGTGGCCAAATGAGAGCCTCTCTTTAGATTGCATTTTTTTATTTATTTAGATGAATGCATCGCACAGTTGGCTTCGAATCCTATACATCATCAAGTATACTATCAGCCCACCTGTAACATTCCTGACAGCTGCAAATGGGCGCTTGATAAAGGCAGTGAGTACGGCTATGGGCTGATGCATAGGCAAGTAATACAATTTGACAAGTAATTTAGTCATTTTTGTAAATATTTTTAGTTTTTAAATGTAGAATGTAAATAAAATTGAATTAATACTACATACCTATAAAATAAATAATTACTAATTTGACAAGTAGGTACACTGTAGTCCTTTAAAATGTATAAACAAAGTTCTAAATCTTTTTTTCTCAGGACTTTTTTAATGGTCATCGCTCGTTTTGCTCGAGACTGTATCGTGTTCTCCAAAAAAATGGACAAATTTAAAACTGATACGTTTTGTTTGATGGCTTTTAATGAGGCGGAATATATTGCCTCAAATAGATTCGCACTGCCCGACATCATGTTTGAACAGAGTAAGTTTATGGAGTTGTGCTTCTATAATCATATGCCTAACCTTTTCCCAACTATATTGGGGTTCCAGTCGAACCAGATGCAGCTGAATATCAGTATTTTACATGGAGCGACTGCTTATCGGACCTCCACAACCCAGTTACTGAATAATACGATACCCCATGGTAAGACTGGCTGCCAGACTTTTAGAGCTTGGGCTTTACGTGCTTTCCGATGCGCGGAGGAAACTCGCTATGACAGATGGTCACCCATCCACCTGTGCGGCTGTAATTATTTAGCAACGAGCTCCTCAGCTGTGCTTCTATAATCATCATCTTCCTGCCCTATTCCCGTTTTACTTGGGGTCGGCGCAACACGTTTTTTTCTTCCATTCTCCTCTATCCAACGTCACAGTATCATTTACTCCTTTTTCTTCCATAAAGGAGTAAAGGGAGTAAGTAAGGAGTTGTGCTACTATAATGCAATAAGAAAATGAATATTTAAAAAAAAATATTTAACTGTTTCAGTGGGTTTTTGCGGTCTATTGGGCCACGCTCAGTTTTTCCGCAACTATTGGCTCAAGAGTCTTCTTCAGTACCAAACTCAAGAAGGTTGTTTTACTCAGAAGTTAGCAACTGGCTTATTTAATGAGAATTTATTGAGGGCAGGTGCTGAAGATACGTGGAAAATGAGTAACCCTGCAATCATCATGAACGGGCAGTGCGAAGCACATTTTACGGCAGTCGCTGCGCCGGCGCTTTCAAATGCTCTCAGATACATAATAGAGACTCATTATTGAAACTTTAGTGTTTTACTTTTAGTAACCAACAGACTTGCGTGTACGCCAATTTCATGAAATTTTTTAAATAATATTTTTCGAAAAAAAAATGAATCAATTATTATTACAATGAAACTTCACGAGCTTATGTAGTCTAAAAAGTAGAATATTGTTGTATATGTGTTTTTAAAACTTTCGATGTAGTCCAATTAACGAGGATATTTTTGTTGTAAGGAGACTTCAGAACGTGCACGCCGCAATCGCGGCGGTAAGACCCCTCTTTGAGGAGTGGCTGGATAGGCGTCACGGCGTCCTTACCTTCCGCATGACGCAGGTCCTCACCGGACACGGAAGTTTCGGGAGGTTCCTGTGTCTGATAGGGAGGAAAGAAACGCCTGGGTGTCACCACTGCGAGGATCGTCCGGAGGACACGGTGGAGCATACGGTGCAGGACTGCCCCGCTTGGGCAGAGCACCGCCGTGTCCTCACGACGGCGATAGGCGGAGACCTCTCGCGCCCGGCATTGGTCGAGGCCATGCTGCGGGGCGAGACGGAGTGGGAAGCGGTCGCCTCCTTCTGCGAAGCAGTCATGCTCGTGAAGGAGGAGGCGGGCCGCCTGAGGGAGAAGACAGCGTCCTCCCTCTATCCCAGCCGCAGTGGTAGACGCCCACGGCGTCGGACGTCATATGACGATCTCCGGCCACCGTAGGCGCGGGCATGCGGGCAGCGAGTAATGGGCGACTTGCTGTCCGACCATGGACCATGCCCGGGTCGACGGCGCGTTGTGTTCCACGCGCGCCTCAAAGAGTGTCAGCATATTGACGGGGCCTGTAAAGGGCCAAAGCCTGCCGGGGTCGCGGGACTTACCCATTACCGTGACCCCGGTACGTAAAGGGCTTGTGAAGGACACCGTGGATTTTAGTCAGTACAAGTCTGACAGTCCCTCCCGCCCTGCCCTGGGTGGGAGGACTCATTTGATGATTAACTACCTACTATGCAGGTTTGTTTAAGTTGTATACAATTCGCAACCTATATAAAAGTATTTTGTATAATGGAAACGCGCCTTATGTACTCCCAACTGTTGCTCACAATTGCAGTAGGTATCATTCTCAAAGTCCTTTTTTATTTCTTACTAGCGGCCTGTTCAGGTTTCGCATGAGATCAAATTTTTTGACTTTCCCTGTGGATTTTTTTCATGCCATCTGCTTAAGAGCTCAGTACTGCCTCCTGAATCAGGCCCTTGATCCAACTACTCAACGAGAGCCTCGAGAGATGTTCGTCGAGGCTATTGGCCATCAGGCCATTGGCCGTTACAACAATCGGCACAATGATAGCCGAGTTCACATTTCACATGTCGACCACCTGGCGAGCCAAGT
This sequence comes from Agrotis puta, assembly GCA_943136025.2. NCBI lineage: Eukaryota > Metazoa > Arthropoda > Insecta > Lepidoptera > Noctuidae > Agrotis > Agrotis puta. Next base: position 12,477,177 of record OW964176.2, on the reverse strand, counting down.
CAAGATATTTTTTTATTTGTTCATCTTTCCCGGCTTTCACAAGTTTCTCGTCATGTGGGACGGTAACATCAATTATCATTAATAATCGTAAGTTATTAATTATTAGGCTTATTGTTTTCAGTAAAAAAAAATGAGTCATGTACTTATCTATATATTTACGGCAATGAGGTGACTGAGCATATTTTTGTATAGACATGATAGGACTTATCATGCGGATATTCGTAATATCCGGTTAAGTTTAACTTTAAAAAAATCTAGATGAATCTACATTTGGGCCCAACAGCTGAACTCCTGCCGGGGTCGCAGGATTGTTTAATGAGGTTACCACGATACTGGAATGCAAAGGGCAATTGCGATAGGAATCACTTTAGCTTCAAGGACGTATGATGAGAGAGAAAACCGAGAAATGGACTAGAATAATATCAGAGTCGTACCCCAGAGATGGCAAAAGGAGTAAAGGACGACAAGGGAAACGGTGGGACTAAAAAACGTTGTCGGCCAGAATGGACCAGAACTGCAAGCGATAGAGATAGATGCCGTTGTTGACGGACGAGCTGTTGTTAAGGAAACCGGTAGTCGGTTATAATGTATAATATTGTAAATTATGTTAACCGCAATAAAGGCTCATTTGTTTACTTTTTATACCTACAAGGAAAATCAATTTCATGTAGCTATAGCTATCTCATTACAAAGGTTTGATAATGGGAATACCTATAATAATCATTTATTAATCACATCATTCACGTGAAAAAGTGTAGTGTAGGTATGTTTAAAATTATACCTACGTTTTTATCATACATTATCTATAAAAACGAAAAGATTATGTCTGTTGTATGGGAGCGCCCTCAAATATTTATTTTATTTATATGTTATAACGGCAACAGAAATATAATATATCATCTGTGAAAACTTCTACCAGGCGGACAGACAGACAGATGGCAGTGGAGACAGCGGAGTCTCAGTAATAGATTAAGTCTAAAAAGTCCCAATGACAGGATATTTTTCAATTCCGTTAATAATAGTGAATAACATGATTGTACCGATCATCAGTTGGATCACGGACCATAACTACTCACGGTAGGTCCCGTGCTCCACCCAGTTGAAGAGGAGGAGATGTTGTGTCAAAATGTATGTGCCTATGGTACATAATCGTACACATCTCTCTGTACTGTGTAATCCCGTTGTTCATTAATACATTGGCAAGACAAGCATGAAAATCGCAAGGGTGCTTTCTGTAATCAAATACAGTGAGTAAATAGGCACTTGAGACGTACAAACATGCGAACAGTTTACTCCGCATCCACGATATTAATACGTACATTACTTTGATTTGGCTCTGAGATTCACTGATTGGTTTAGTCAATGTTTGAATGATGATAGCGCCATCTAGTGAGCACATTTTTTCGAGTCTTAAGATCTGTCAGAAAACTTAACTTACTGCCTTCTAAAACAACTCAAAAAAGGGTAAAACTAACTTAAGAATAAAAAGTAATTATTGGAAAAACAAGAAAATAAGAAACAAACAAAAAAAATACAGTTTTTTACAAATGCAATATTTTGTTTTGATCCTGACCTCATAACCATGGGACCATCTGTGAAATCCTTCAATTCCTTCTATAAAAGAACAATTTTCCAAATCGGTCCAAGCGTCATCATGAAATTGGGGAACACACATAAAAAAAGAAAAAAAAGAGATTCTGACGATTGAGAACTTCCTCCTCTTTTCGAAGTAGGTTTAAAAAAAAAGGTTGTGGTGCATATTAAACTTGACACACATCACTCTTGAGAATCACGAGTTATTTCACAATTGTGCCACTACGCGCGCTGTTTTTGTTTTGACAGTATCTACCAACAATCTGTTACAAAGCGAATACGAGAAACTGATGATATTTTTAGAATCAATATCATCATCATCAACATCATATAACATAAATATTCATAAATTTCATAAACATCTTTTTTATTAGTATTAGTCATTGTTGAACCCAGTAGGTGGAACCAACTGTGGCGTTTCGTCTTTAAACCATGAAATATGCAGGTATATTGGACACATTGGGCACTTCAACAGGTCTGGGGGTATTGAAGGCTACTCTTTAAATGTATTCGCAACAGGGATTCTAGGCATTCTAATTAATAGATTATATTATTACATACACACTGAGTGTCAAAATTATCTCCAATTTCCATTTCACCAAAGTACTCGTATATCATCACATAAGTTGATATTAATCTATACTAATATTATAATTATATATCTCAGGAGCTACTGGTTCGAACTGAGTTATTGTCTTTGTGTTGCATTGCCCATTATTTTATCAAAGATAACTATAGGTTATATAATATTACGCTACAACCAATGCGAGCCGAGCAGCGGGTATGTGGCGTAGTGGCAGTACTTCACTTGTTAGTCCGGATGATCGAACTAATGCAGCTTTTTGTAGACGCTGGTTCAGTTGATAAAAAGTACTGAACTATAGGAACTAGTTATACTCTATCTTCTGATATACAGGCCTCGCCTAGTTCTGAAGATACAGTCAATATTCTATGTTATCCTTTCTTTACCACCACAAACGCATTGTCACTGTATTATCCCATAGTATACTGTTTAATATTAAGTCACTTAATTTTATTGTAACTCTTGTTGCTATGAATGGTGTGAAATAAACTATTTTTTTTATTACTTTTTCTTTAACTATGTTCACAAAATAAATGATTTGATTTCAACAAGGTTGAATGTAAGTTTTCTTTGACCAGTAACAAATTTTAACCTTTTAAGCAAATGGCTTCTTAACTGGTCCATTCAAACATCAGGACATCTGCATAACTATAAGAGCCTACTCACACGATAACTACCTACAGTGACAATGGCCCAGGATCACGGCTTTCAGCCCAAGTCATTGGTGTAAGGCACTATTCAGAGTTGATTACTCGCCATTTGACATGAGTGCGTATCGGACAAAGCAAACGTATTAGTGCATCGATCTACTATTAATAATGCTGTAGATTGAAACGGTTCATTGAATTAATGAGAGAAGTGGTTTTCTAAGTGATTTTGGTGTGTGATTGAATATAAACAGCAATGAGTGTGAGCTCAATAAATGATTCACGATTTTTTCGATGAAACAGAAATGACTGTTTGTTTATACATCATTTATGTTTATACTGTCTGCGGCTTCGGCTTTGCGTTTGAATTTGACAGTCAACTCGAATCGTATGTACAGACGCCAGCAGGTCAACCTACCTGAATCGGTAAAATTTATCAATCGTGCAAAATCTAAGGTTATGTACTGATGACTGCCGCGGTTGATGCTGAGGCAAAACTCGGTCAAAACAAACATATGAAGACTTACATATATGGCTATATCATTCTACAGCGATACGACGAGTAACTCGTTCGCTCTTACAGTCGCATCGCAAATCGCTGCCTAGTGTAGCTTCACCCTTACAGTCCTTCGCCAGACCGCTTTATATAAAAAAACAACGAACCGCAGTGCAACCTCCTCAATGTCACAAATAAAATAACTATAAACAAATCAAATTAACCAAACAAATTAATTAAATCAAACAATTAAATTAAAATTAGAATGGTAGTGGGGCCTCAGACGTCGGTCATTAGTGATCTATAATGATCAGTACGTGCTTAATGCGTATCGGAGCTAACCTAATTGGATTTGCAAACCAATTAATGTTGAACATTCTCTCATTATACGTGTACATTGGTACATATTGTAAAGTCAATACGGTGCGGTGCTGATTACTAATTGATTAGTTTCCGAAACAATGGTGGCGGTTTCTAATGGGCTGGAAATATGTTTTTTTTTTTGTTCTGATGGCAGGCCCAGGAGGTCTACTTTGTTAGTCTGTTAACGGAGACTCGGGTTCTTACGAACATTTTTTTAATAGCCTACTTTGTGTCCCACTTCTGAGCAAAGGCCTCCCCTTTTTCCTTCCAAACCTCTCTATTTTGGGCAATTTCTGGCCATGTCTGCCCCGCGAACATGATCAGATCGTCACACCACATCCACCGCGGTCGACCTCGACGGCGATGTCCTCCCTCAGGCGTCCAGTAAGTGACGATGTTTGCCCACCTCTCCGAGCGCATACGTTCAACGTGGCCTGCCCACTCCCACTTCTGCTTGGCTGTTTTTAGACCTCCATCACGTTACTTACGAACATAAGTAACGTTAAAATATTTTTTTCAGTCGGACTAAACTTAGAGACCACGGCACGACTGAAGTCCTTTTAACACGGCGATAGTGTCTATGTCATTACATCAAACTGCATTCAAAAAATTGACACGAATGTTCCGCAGGGCTTGTGTGCTGGCCCGGACTCTAAAAGGCTATTCTGTAAAATCGTAATACCATTAATTCTAAGTTCGGAGTCGATTTCACGGGGCGTAATGAAAACGCCCGAAACTACGCCGGAATCAGGGAAGAAACCCGTGATTCGATTTGACCCCCTGATGCTATGGGAGCAACATTAATTCAAAAGAAAATGTTTAAAGTCCCATTTTTACTCAATTTCCAGTATCCTACAAGTTATTCTTTGATTATTTATTATAATGAACTGTTAGTCATTGACACAAATTCTGACAATCAGTCCATTGTTATGATTTATTCAATTGATATCATTGTTGTTTGGGTTGCGTGAGTCAGTGAAATGCCTTTTACAAATAAAATCAATAATTTCTGATACATACTCTTATTATACATAACTAGCTGACCCCGGGAACATCGTAGCGCCACAGAATCAATACTAATACTACTACATCATTTGTTGTCACAAAAAATGTGATAAATGAAGAACCGCTCGACCGATTTTGTGCAAACTTCACATAAACCATTTACTAAATAGTCCGAACAAAGCCTAAACATTTCACTTGGATAGGTGAGCCCGTTCTTGAGTTATAAAATTACAACGAAAAGTGCCATGGATTTTTATTTATATCCAAACTAATATTATAAATGCAAAAGTAACTCTGTCTGTCTGTCTTTCTGTCTGTCTGTCTTTCTGTCTGTCTGTCTTTCTGTCTGTCTGTCTTTCTGTCTGTCTGTCTTTCTGTCTGTCTGTCTTTTCTTCACGCCTAAACTACTGAACTGATTTGTGTGAAATTTGGTACAGACATAGTTTGGAACTTGAGAAAGGACATAGGATAACAAAAATCTGCCGGAGTCACTATTCCACGCGAACGAAGTCGCGGGCAAAAGCTAGTAGATAGATAATTATGTGAACCAGACAAGATATATATACCTATATTTTAATTTTAATTTTGCCCCTATCTATTTAATTTTCTTGTATCGTGGGTGCTTTTGCAAACATTTATACTACACACACTACACTACACAAGTAGTGATTCCGGGTCTATTTGTATAATATGTAGGTCTTGGTCTTGTATGGATTTGTAGGTCATACAAATAATTGATCCGTGAGGGAATCGAAGCCGCGACGCGTAATGCAGCAGTATGTCACTGCCGTCAGAATACATGACGCTGTATGTTACCTTCACAGAGAATAGAGACTAGAGTAAGATCACGCTCGACAGAATAACGTCATTTTATAAAAGCTATATGATTCCATTTCACCAATTCGCACTAAGCGTTTCCGAACGTCTTTTAAAATGCGATCAGCAAAGGAGTGGAACTTTCTGCGTGCGTCTGTATTTCCGAATGCATTCGAGTATAACCCTAATCTCTTCAACCTTAGAGTGAACAAGCTTCTGCTTGCTTCAAGCTCGCTCCATTGACGCTCTTGTCTCTGTCACCCTGACTTCGACTAAGGTCAAGTGCAGCGTGTGACGGCCTCCGCAAGACTATAGGACCGCAAGCCGCTTCCAACGAGTCCTATATTATAATGCAATTTGATGTAAAACAGAACTCAAGTCGTGGCGCGGACTCAATTTCCCTAATCCGAAAGGTAAATGATTTTAACCGCATAATAATTATAATAAGTTTATTAATTTACGAGTATGGATTATAAGAGGAAAAACGTATGAACCATAAAATGAGGAAATTCATTAACAATTGATGTCATATATTTATCGAACCACTCGATTACCCGGAATTTTACAGATAAGATATTGTATTGTTGTTATTAAGTTAAATGTCATCGTCATCATCATCATCAATAGGAAAACGTCATTGCTGAACAAAGATCATCGGTCTCATTCATCGAGCGAGACCAGCGCACGAGAAGCGAGGAATTATGCTAAAATATAAACCAGCAAGCAAGAGGTTTATACTTCTACGGAGCCTTCCCTAAAGTCCATTTATAATTATCATTTAGCAAAAATCTTGCCATAATATACATAATATTCTTCAATGCGCGTTGTAATTTTGTAACGGTAATAACATCGTTCAAGTAAACAATAAGGGAAAAATGCTTGTCGGCGCAACCTCTTTGATATGAACTCTTAAACGAACTCCGAGATCTGGCGAAACGGCCACAGTGTAGAACGACAGTTTTGACATAGAAGTAAGATGAAGAGCGCACGCTGCCAGGTTCTCGGTGGAAGTTTTATTATAATTTATAGTACCAATAGTTAAAACAGTAATTGTTACAAATGCAGTTTTCTTACAATACATAAATCGCTATGCTAAACTACGCCTCCAAACACGAACACCTGCGCCTACCCAAACATGAAAAGCCCACCGGATTTCCTGATGAAAGTCGAAAGACTTCATGCTCATAAAATAAAAATTACTATGTCAAACTGAATGAAATTTTCATGAAACCAAATTTTTTTGGTGTTTCTGCATGTGAGTTTCTATATTTATTAAACCTCGACATAGGAGAAATTCTTAGTGTGGAGCAAGGTTTTAAAAAAAATGGCCAGTATATTATATCGAACAAAAATTTACATAAATCAGACCGTCAGAGTAATCGATCTACATACATAAAACAAAACCGACCGAATTAAGAACCTCCTCCTCATTGAAGTCGGTTAGAAATAGCCAAAACTTCATAGTGTTCAGTTACTGTTGTCCCGACGCGACGGTATTATCAAATGTACATACATATTTTAGTACGCATGTCACGTCTATAAATAGAAGATACCACTAATAAATCTACTAAAAACTGGCGCCATACCATGAATTACAGTAATCTACGTGCCAGACATATAAATTGACAACATACATACGCCATTTTGGACGTCCGTAATATTTCCCTTCCCCAGATGATATCAAAGGGAAATGCTTCAACAAGCACATAAAGATTCTAATCTTTGACTGTTTTATGTTATCCTAATTCCGGCCGCAATTGACTGCATTTAGTTTAGGAAACGATTTATTTTAAGGGAGTATTAAGAATGTGATTTTTATGGCATAATAGAGCTTTTAGTAAATGTTTATGAGGAATTGAAATGATTTCAAATGTCATTTGGAATAGTTCAGTTAGCTTCTGGTCCAAAAAATAACTAGCACTGCTTATTACCGCGCAGTAGCTAGCAAAAAAAGAAAGATATAAAATTATGATACGTATAGGGATTGTAATATTTCATATTGCATTATTTGTACTATTTTTATTAATATAATCTGTTTAGGGAAGTGTCAGTATTTACTATAAAATCCAAAATTCCCTAAATAAATATTTTAATTGAAGTACTAAATTATTCTATGTCATAGCAAACTCGTAGCGCGTAGCCGTTCGTAGCTGTTCGTAGCTAAAACAAGCGACCGTAGCGCTACCATAGAATAACTTGCTACATGTACCATCAACAAATATTGTTGTTAGCTAACCAAACAACGGGCTTGTGCTTGCTTCAAAACCACGTAACTTATGATTGGAAAATTAATTAAAACTCCATTCTTATTAACCTTCATGTTTATATGAGAATGTTTCATTAATTTTAAATTAATTTTCACGTGGGTTATGAAAACTTTTTGTTACAATTTATGTTTTATTTTCGCCTCAGTTATATCTGTCGCGTATTTATTAGGGTTTATTAATTTTGAACGCCTTTGTTGTTCATTTCCAATTAATTTGGTAACCTGTAATAGTAACTTACACTACAGAAAGCCAAATGATGCGATCTCTAACGTCTACAAACATACATCTGGACATACGAGTACAGAGCAGCGGTTGTTAGTAGTAAGCATCTAACCTATTTGAAGAACCTAAGGTCATTGTTAGTCACCAATAGGTCAGTGTAAGTCACCAATAAGGACAGTGTAAGTCACCAATAAGGTCAGTGTAAGTTACGAATAAGGTCAATTTAAGTCAGCAATATGGTCAGTGTAAGTCAGCCATAAGATCAGTGAAAGTCACCAATAAGGTCAATGTGATTCGCCAATAACAACAAAGCCTAAATTGAGGTCATTTTAAGTCACCAATAGGTCAGTGTATGTAACCAATAAGGTAAGTGTAATTCGCTAATAAGGTAAATTTAAGTTACGAATAAGGTCAATTTAAGTTATCAATTTGGTCAGTGTAAGTCCCCCATAAGGTCATTGTAAGTCACCAATAAGGTCAGTTTATGGCAACAATACGGTCAATGTGATTCGCCAATAAGGTCAGTGTAAGTCACCAACACGGTCAGTGTAATTCGCCAGTAAGGTCAATGTTAGTCACCAATAAAGTCAGTGTAAATGCAACGTTCAAGATTCTGGTTTATTATTTGATGATGTCTCTTTGTCTGCATTGCTGTGAGCAAACATATGGATGGAACAGTTGAACATTGTTGCCACCAGTATATTGCTTACGTTCGGTATTGTTGGTTGGAGCATTGTATTTTGTTGATATGTGGTGCTGTGATTGGAGAGTACACCAATGAAATACAACACAAAGGAACAATAGTTTATATATTAAAAATAAAACTCAAAATTTACTAATTTGTGGCCTGTTATACGAGTAAATACAATAGCTACGACATTTTTTTTTAAAACGCTAAAATCATCAAATGAGTCCTCCTACAGAGGACAGAGCGGGAGTACCGATTTACGTGACCCCGGATCGTAAAGGGCTATTGAAGAACACCGTGGATTTTAGTACGATTCTGACAGTCCCTCCCGGTCTGTCCTGGGTAGGAGGACTCATTTGACGATTTAAAATATGTCCTCAAAGTTTAAAATACAGAATACTCACTTTCTATTATAAAAGTTTTACCGATGTTAATTACTTTTTCAGACAAAAAATTCCCATGAAAGATCCCATGGAAAGTTTACCGAAAACTACTACTTTAATGTAAATCAAATAACTGCTCTTCCTGCTTTTGTATATTTTGAAGACGAGATGGTGCTGATTTCACCTGGATCAATTCATTGTGGAATTCAAAATAAATATTTGGCTATTATTGTGTGAGAAGCTTGTGTGCTAAGATTTTTTCCCACCAATAGCTTAAAATACAGAATACTTACGTTCTATTATAAATGCGATGTTTATTACTTTTTCAGACAAAAAAATCCCATGAAAGATCCCATGGGAAGTTTACCGAAAACGACTACTTTAATGTAAATCAAATAACTGCTCTTCCTGCTTTTGTATATTTTGAAGACGAGATGGTGCTGATTTAACCAGGATCAATTCATTGTGGAGTTCAAAATAAATATTTGGCTATTATTGTGTAAGAAGCTTGTGCGCTAAGATTTTTTCCCACCAATAATACAGCGAAATAGAATTCCTCAAACAAAACCAATATTACACGAGACTCATAAAGCAGTAGCTATCACCACGAGATGTGTTCATAAAACCGGCCATCTCCTCCGGAATTAGGCGCAGCACATAAAGACTATTGAAATGACAGCGGTCACCCCTCCTTGTTGTCGTTGGAGGAATTACGACACACTTGCCTTCGAGTGTACAACCTCCTTAATAAAACAAATGTAGCTCACTTGGATAAGGCACTTTGTATTTAATCATTATTGTTACCAGGCCACATGTGGCCAGGGTTATATTTTAATTTCGCCATTCGTCTACACTTGTTTTCAATTATTCTATTTGTCATGTTTCATTTTAATCAAGTAATAATTTATTTGGTTAACAATAACATTATTATTTTCAAACTTGTATTATTTTCCTGGTTATAACCTGCGATAATTATGCAATGCAATGATGTAATTGTATGTTACTGGAAATATTTACGCAGCATGAAGTATAAATAAATTAAGAGTATAATTTTATTTAACTTTTGTAGTTCATGTTTTATGTCAGATTTGAAAGTGCATACAAAGTTTCGTATCCGTGCTATTAACCGCTAAGGAATAATCTCTTAAGGAGACAATCATGACTGTTAAATTAGATCATGATTTCCACAAAACTGTAATGATACAAGAACTAAAAACATCTGCAAAAAAGCTATTTAAAAAATATCTTTTATTTCTCAATTGCAAAAAATAGTTTCAGGATTTGGCCCAAATTATACCTATTAGTAAAAACTTGTGTACTGAAATGAGTGCCGTCCTTCAACAGCCGTTTTAAAGTCTTGTTTAGTCCTGAAACATTCAAAAGACCCAAAAATATCGAAATTTCATTTGAAATTCACAATAACGAATTTCACAATAACGAATCCGGACATAGGCTCACGTTTCTAGGTACTTTTAGTGACACGGGACGACGTGGGTACCCCGTGGTCACCCTAACACACGCTAATGAAAATTCTTTTGGACATCGGGACACCCCAGTTTTAAACGGGACAGTTTCGGTGAAATCGTTGTCACTATTCTGCGAAAGTTGGAACATTTGGTGGTGTAAAATATTTGATGAAGTTCTGCAAAATGAGGTGTGAAGTTGGAAAATAGTTGTATTTAGCGGTTTTAAAATATATTTTATGTTATGAGTTTGTAAATAACGAACATAAGTTTAAAGTGACGAAAACACTTCCTTAGGCTTCTCTTCGATCACATAAATAGTATAGAATGAAAAAGTGGTGTAGCGTTTCGGTTACCGGTTATTACCTAATTGTAAAAATAGTAAACTGGCATGTAACTCTGCAAAGCCAGTGCACCGGCCACAACTAGACTATGTTGGATACTTATAAATTAGTTTTACGCTGCTTATTGTCATTGCATTGTATTTGTATTGCAGGTGGTTGATATCTTAACAAAAAAACCTACTCATATTAACAGGCTCTTAATAGCTTTTGTTTTTTTTTGTATTTATTTTTTAAAACGTTGCCCCACGCTCGGAATTTCTCCTGTATAGTGGGTTGGTTTACAAACACAGAAACTCACATACACAAACACACAGATCCGAAACATGTACTTTTGGATCATACAAATATTTGTTCCGTGCGGGGATCGAACTAGCGACACGCTGCGCAGCAATTGATCGCTCAGCCACTGCGCCGTGCTAAACGTGCCGTCAACTTACACGCGGGCAATGCCGCTGCCAAAAGCTAGTCTACCAATATTTCTAACCTCACATTGACAGACGTAAAGTCACCCTCATCCGATTGGTCGTTAAACGCCGAGGGGCTCGCGACGCCCTCTCAATCGGTGGATGCTGACGCGGCATACTAGCTTGTTCCACTGACGGCCCCTTATAGCTTGCTGGAGTGTTTTGTATGGGCTATAAGTTCAGTTGACTGCATGAGCTATGATCGAGGTAATGGCTGAAGTTCAGAAAATGATTTTGCAGCAACAGATGATGTTTATTTATTTAAACTTCATGTGCAAATAGTCATAGTTGGACTTAATGGCACAAGGCATTTTCTACCCGTCGACCTTTAAGTTAAATAAGACTAAGTTAAATAACATTTTGGTATGGTAATCAAAAAAAAAACATCTAAAAGTAACAAAAAAAATAAATAATAAAAAATGTTTAGTAGCAACCTTTATGGAGAAATTATGCGAAACTATTTACAGTTCATAATTTATGTGTACTTCTGGGACGAACAAAGGCCTCCTCTCTATGACAGGAGTGAGCTTCATATAAACACGGACATACCGGTTTACTCACAATGTTTTTCTGAACTATTTTGAGAGAAATTACATGAAGACAAAAATGCACCTGTTTGAGTTGGAACCCTAGATCTAGTTTATAAGTCAGTCTTTGCCACAGGGCCAACAATACTGTTTCAATTGTGAACATAAAATTGATAAGTACTACATATTATAATTATTAAGAACTTCATATAGAATTCTTGAATTGACTTGAATGCTTCACTTGTGAGCACAATAACGTTAACCAAACACGTTAAGTTATGCCTAATTTAGTTATCAATTCGGCTATCACTAACACATTTCACACACATGATTACACTATGTATTTAGCAATTCAAACATGGATAGAAACCATGCATGCAACACACTGCCCGCGCTTAAGCAGACTCTATTAAGAATTCATAAAACATGTTTAACTCTGGAAAAGCGCCTACAACTTTACGAATAGCAAACAATCCTTCCCGCTCGGCTTAGCAATTTTTGTAGGCGTTACGAAATAAAGGTATGGTTTAAAGGGTAAAGTAAACTAGTGATAGGGAAACTTGGTTATGTCAACGCTATCAAAGGACTCTACTAAAACTCAGCCCACGGCTGCCACTGACAGATAAAAACGTCGGATTTGGTAGCTCGGTGTACCCGTGTCTTCGTCAGCGTATTTACTTACCCTGGAGCTGTTTGCTCCTTTACCCTTAACCTAACCTTTAGGGTCTGTATCCAAGCGAAAACAGAACAGCGGAACTGTGAAAACATCAAAATAAACTTTGATCATTTTGGCCTGCCTAACTTCCGCCATTTATTTTTTAAGCTTTTTTTTCTTTTTCGTATTGATGTTACTGTCAGCTCATTAATCAGGAATTAATACAAGTTCCGTTCGCGTGGTGCCATTTTGAAAATAAATTAAAATGGAGGAAGTAAGCCAGGCCGTTTTCTTAAAAAAAATAATGCTTTTCCCTTATTGTTATTTTACCCTATTTCTGTTGCGAATCTTTTATGTTCCAGCAAACTGCAGTTTGAAAAATATTTTATAACCCACTTAAACATTTTAGTGGCTGAACGTGTTGTCTTAAAGTTATGATGAGACTAGTTCAGAAACTTATCCATTAGGCTTGCTTGAATAAGAGGGGAATGTTTTACGACTTTAGTGATATTATCTATGTATGGAAATAGGTAATTCAAGTTTTGTGAAAACAAGCATTATAAAAAGAGAGATTATCATGAAATTTTAAGACCACTAAGTTTTTTATTGCTTCATTATTAAAAGTCTCTACTTCCTTAAATACTCCCCAGAATTAGTTTCGTAACAATTATGGAAAAAAATACATATTATCTACTTAATATTTTCTTAATTGTCTACTGAAACAAACTTTTTTCTTCGTTTCATTTTACCGAAAAATCGGCAACAAAAAATAAGTGTCAATCAATAAAAGGTGACTGGTTTCATCCCCGCTATACGCTTATTTGTAACGGTCAAAGCTCATCACTTGAACCGCACATCCTATTGATTCTGCACTCCTTCTCCAACACTTTACATATTGCTTATTTAGCATTATTTCATTTCGGCGTGCCGCTATTTGTCTTTCGTGTTTTGCTGATATTGTCATAGCTGTTCACTTGTTCCACGTGAGATTTACTATTGCTGACAATAAGAACGTGATATTCTATGGAAAGTTTTTTTTAAATCGTGGTATAAAAAGATGTCTCGTCTCGTGGAAAATAAGTGTCAATTCACACGATATAATAACGAGTTTGCTTAGCTTTCGAATTGATATTTTTCTCGTAAAGTCGCGATTCATTTTTCTCGGCACCTCATTTAAATTGTGTCGATATGGTTGACTGTAGAAATATTGGAAGTGTGAATGCACTCATTATTTTTCTTTAAGATTATTTGTAGCGGGACGAAAAGGGTTCCCAAGCGTATCAATATTTGCACAAAATATTCGCTTGAATGTATTTTTGTTTATGAATATGTGTGTTGTTGCAGTCAGTACGCGAGGGTTAATGATGCTAATCAAGGAGAATGTAGTATGTAAAGTAAATTAATGTAAAGTTTATAGTACAAGTATGGCTTTTTATGATTGGATACGTACAGTTAACGCCTACTTTTTGAACAAAGGCCTCTCCCTTAGCCCACCACGCTGAATCACAATCCGTCACTTGCATCTCCGTCATGAGTTGCTCGCGACTTTCGGGATGTCGTCGGTCCACCTAGCGGAAGGCTTGGCTACGCTGCATCTTCCAGTTTGTGGTCGCTTTTCCAGAACTTTTCTTCCTCATTGGTTTATCTATCTACGAGCAATGCGGCCTACCTATTGCTATTTCAACTTGAAGATGTTGAGAGCTATTTTGTAAGGATGATGCCAGAAGGTTTGTATGAAACCTGGTCCCACCCTCCAATGTCTATGTTTTATACATTGTTAGATAGGTATTTCAAAGCTGAACAAAAGTTTCTATGGCGCCAAATCCAAATCTCAGTCCGTTCAGAGTTATCCATTGTTAAACAAGTTAGTTTTACAATAGATAGAAATTATATTTTTTACCAATATTAGTTTTATTAGCTACTTAAGTATTTTGCACAACCAAAATTCACTGCATTGAGATTTTTTGCAATGGCAATGTATTCTCGGAAAAAATGCCAGAAATCCGGAACCAAAACTTGGAAATCCGGCCATAGAGACCAAAACAAGTTTAAACAATTCTCGGGTTCGAAAGAAAGGGAAACTTCTGGTCCGAGGGTTAGGGGAAGTATTGTCTTATAGGGAAAGGCTCAAGGGATCCCCTTGGCTGTGGCACGCAAAGCCGAAACCGCGAAATCTCCGGGACCCATCCGTCATAATTTCAACAAAAAAGCCTACGCTTTCAGATGAAGTGTTTTTGTATTCTCCATATGCAACACTTTTATTTTTATGCGGTTTGAAAAAGAAAACCTCATTTGATTTCTGTGGGCACTTATGTATTATAACAGATAAGTAAGTACTTACTAGATTTTTTATGTTTTTAAATTGATCTATCTATTTTTCTTCCTATCTTATGTTTTCTATTAATCGTCGGTAGTAAGTAGAAGTTACAATTTGAAGTCTGAGTTATTCAACTTTGATTTTAAAAGAAACTTCTGTCTGTTATTTTTTTAATCAGTTTTAATGTAAATATATTAAAGCACACTTATTATTTTATAAGATTACCTACTATGACTTAAAACAACAAAAAAAAACTATTGTTGTATAAAGGTTAAAAATATTTGTATGAAGAATATCCCAAACGTATACACTCCTTAAATAATGCTCTACCAAAAACACTCGTGAATTTTTACAACCCGAATCATAGGTACGTTTTCACAATGTTTTTTTGGACATTTATCTTGTATCATAGTCTATGGTTATAGGGTCATAAATGATCTTATTTACGATGTTGCACTTTACGTTTTAAATCAAATTTTGTCCACCCTTTCATAGGGGTGCCATGTTTTATGTTATTTATTTAGGTAAGCAAAGATTATGGAACAATGTAAATATTTACTATAGGAAGTATTTATGTCCTACGTTTTGAGGGTGATCAGAATTCAGAAATTTTATATTACATTCTAATAAAAAAATAAAAGGTATGATGTTAGGCTAAATAACCGCATTTACAGAAACTAGGCTTGCGTAATTAAAAATTACTGAAATATAACAAAACCAAGTTTAATATTTTATACCTAAAGCGTAAATTATCCTAATCCCTTGACTGCTCAAAATCTATATATATAAAAGGAGAACTGACTGACTGACATATCAACGTACAGCCGAAACTACTGGGGCTAGGAATGTGAAATTTTGCACACGGCTTTCTATTATAATGTAGGGGAGCAGTAAGAAGGGGTTTTTGGAAATTTCACCTTTAAGGGGGTGAAAAGGGGGAATTAGGAAAGTATGTAACCCACGCGGACGAAGTCGCGGGCAAAGTGCTAGTTCAGCTTAAATAAGAGTTAATTTCTAAAACAGTTTTCATTATTAATGACCTACACATAACCTTTTTGAGTGTTCTTCACATAAAGTTTATTAAAAATGTACACACATTTCTATGTAAAATTCAAGACTTGGTTAGTACCTTTATGTTGCTAAGGAATTTCTAATGGTGGTCAAGAGTGACGTCACGGGGTGAATGAACTTTTCATCTCGGTCAAAAGTAAGAATGTTTTGAGATTTCAGAGTTTTTTCAGTGGAGAGAGCACCACCTTACTTGCTATTTTCGTTT
Source organism: Agrotis puta (assembly GCA_943136025.2). Lineage (NCBI taxonomy): Eukaryota > Metazoa > Arthropoda > Insecta > Lepidoptera > Noctuidae > Agrotis > Agrotis puta. The sequence goes on along the minus strand of OW964176.2, from coordinate 12,461,068 downwards.
CTTTATTTATTTAAGGACTTTTATAATCGCCTTTCGTATGACGGCACATCGTACCCCAAATGAAAAAAGAAATAGACAGCAAAGAGAATTTAGGTATTCGAACTTTTTTTAAGTCTAGACGTTTTGATAACAAAAGTGGAATCTATATTATTGTGAAACCTTAGTGTGAAACTTCTCAAGACTATTGAAAGTCAAACTGTATCTAGAGAGTTGAAAAACGTAGCTTAACTAGTTTTTTTTTTCTACAAATCACTTTATTGTAAATTCAAACGTGGAATTACATACTACAGATTTAAAATTCAGCCAGCAAAAATGCATTTGTTAAAAAGTTACATATTCCAAATTCAAGCTTCGTTTGTTTCCGTACAAATTAGAATCTGTCAAACGCTGAGTAAAGTCGCATTCATTACCGAATGCAGTCTATGGTCGCACTGCTCCGAGGTCGGATGTTTTGTAGTTTTCCTTTTTGTACTCCCTTAAAAGCTCTGGCTGTATTTCTATTTAAGGACACCGCAAAAAATATGTCCTTTTATCAGCTAAAAAAAATAGAAACTGGAAACAGTTTTTCATGTTCAACTTGAAATTAATATAGTATTTTGGTTCGTTTTAATGGGTTTGCGATTGAGCCAGAACCTAAATGGGGTAAACGAACGAGGATGCACAAGTCACAAAATAAAACAAAGTACCCAGATATTTTAAAAATACACTAAAAATGAAGAAAAACTTAAGTTTCGTAGGAGTTCTGTCGTGAGGAGACGATTCTAGCTGCAGAATCAGGTCAATAATGAAAATGTTTTATCAATAAGTTCTTGTACTGGTTTTAATTCAATTGCAAGATTTTATCTGTAAATAGTTGTTTAGTGGTGTTGTCAAAAAAAAATCGGTCGTCATCATCGCAAGAATAAGAGGTTTATTCGAGATTTTTATGAATCTCTGAAAACAGAAGACTATTCTTTTGAAGAGATTTCAATAAAAATAGCTTATCGGTAGACCAACGCTTAACAATTTTTTTATTAATATTCAACGTTCAAAGCAACGCAACGTAAACGCTAAACATGCTTTTGTTGCAAATATCCAATAGCAAAATATTTACTATATAAATTCCGATTCAAAATGATTTTGTACAATATAGAATCTTTGAGGGGTAGATACTATGATAGTTTTTCTTAAAGTACACATTCTTGGCTTATGAAAAGCTGTTTGAAGTATTTGATTGCTTTAGCATTATTGAAATTTCTGAACGCAGCTTTTATTTTAAAATGCAGTATCGTTGGATTTTTTTTATGACGTAAAATATGTATAACATGGCCGTGTTTTAACGTACGGAACTCATATTAAATTGATAGCATTGATATTTTATTCCACAGATTTTTATGTCCTTTATTCCCATCAGGTTTATGGTTCCGCTTGTTTGTTTTGTTGAACGAAATCAAATTAATATAGATATGCTAAGTCAGTTTTGTTCAGTCATTTTGTGCAGTCACAACACAGTAAGCATTACTTTGTATAATTTGTTTCATCACCGCGGCTTTCAAAACGGTGAAAGAAAACATCGTGAGGAAATCGGCGTGCTACATAACCAACAATTCGAAGTCATGTGATATCGACCAACCCGCAACGGGCCCGCGTAGTGGATTATGGCCGACTCCCTCTCACAGAGAGAAGGCTTGTGTCCCAGCAGTGGAAATTGGGCTTTATAGGCTCTAGATGATGGTGTCCCACGATTCATTGATTCAAAGTCAAGTAATCAGAATAGGCACCAAAAAAACAAACGTGATTTCTTTCGAAGCTATTATATGTTCTGCGTTCGAAGTGAATTTGTTAAAGGATTATCAAGAAAGGATTTTGTATGGTTCTACATAATTATATTTATTTAAAACTTTTCATGTCATGATAGCAAGTACTACATACTCGGCGATGGCTACTATCACGAATGCCGAAATAAGTACTTTTGAAATTACAATTGTTGGCGCTGACTACACGGTGAATATTCCATTGTGCTATATTATATAGGCGTTGACTTCGGACCATTTTATTTTACGTGTGATTAGTTTTCCATTGTTTCAACCATTTCGATTTTGCTCCACACTATGAATTCCTTTTGTGTCGTGGGTGCGTTTGCAAACATAGAAACACACATACACAAACATCCAGACCTGGAACAACTATTTGTAGGTCATACAAATATTTGTTCCGTACGGGGATCGAACTTACGACACACTGCGCAACAGACGATCCCTGAGCTACTGGGCCTACGAGTACCATGCCGTCTACAATGTAACTTAAGAGCAAACAAAGAACTTTCCAAGAAAACAATAATTTATCTTATAAACTTGCATACTGCAACTTGCATTAGGGTACATTTATAAAGAAGTATGTTGCCGATATGGATAGGTCGGTCGACTCGGTACTGGTCGGTGCAGGTTCCATGTTATCTTATGCGCTTGCACATAACAGACGCAGGTTGATTATTTTTTACACTATCCTGATGGTCGGGCACATCGCAATCGCGGCGGTAAGACCCCTCTTTGAGGAGTGGCTGGATAGACGTCACGGCGTCCTGACCTTCCGCATGACGTAGGTCCTCACCGGACACGGATGTTTCGGGAGGTACCTGTGTCCGATGAGGAAGGATAAAACGTCTGGGTGTCACCACTGCGAGGATCGCCCGGAGGACACGGTGGAGCATACGGTGTATGACTGCCCCGCTTGGGCAGAGCACCACCGTATTCTTACAACGCCAACGGCGATAGGCGGAGATCTCTCGCGCCCGGCATTGGTCGAGGCCATGCTGCGGGGCGAGACGGAGTGGAAAGCGTTAGCCTCCTTCTGTGAAGCAATCATGCTAGCGCAGGAGAGAGGACAGCGTCCTCCCTTCACTCCAGCCGCAGTGGTAGGCGCCCACGGCGACAGACATCGCCAGAAGATCTGCGGCCACCGTAGTTTCTGTTACGTAAAGTAAACGGGGAGTTTGACGTTAATTTTATGGAAAAAATTAGTTCCTCATTCGTACACTAGAGGCGCTTTTTAATTTTTCCATACAACAAACGCACCGAAAACCTGCTTCTTTATGAAAACACCTTTAGGTGACATTATAAGCCAGTGGTACGCGAGCTACGCGCAACAAACGGTAACTGGAAAGTTTTGAAGAAAAACTCGCATAGAACAAGTTACCATTGGTTAACTGCGCGCAAGTCATTTATCGGCCTTATTAGTGCTCGTTATTAGTTGTTTTAACTTGTTCGGTTCACAATTCTATTTAATTTTGCAGTTACTAATGTATTTACTAGATGCTCCCAGCGGCGTGCTTCGCATGTAACTCGAAAATTATCCAAGAGGAATATAATATCGGTTTCTAGTAAGTTAGTTTAAGAATGTTACTGATAATATGAAAGAAACATGAAAGGACTAATTCGACTAACACCAATAAAAATAATGTTAGGTATAGAACATTGGTCGCGGGACTCTGGAATTACCGTGACCCCGATACGTAAAGGGCTACTGAAGGACACCGTGGATTTTAGTCAGTCAAGTCTGACAGTCCCTCCTGCCCTGGGAGGGAGGACTCATTTGATGATTTTACCACGATAACAAAAAAAAGGTATAAAACATTGCGGGGCGAGACCTAGTAAGTGGTCGCCTCCTTCTGCGAAGCACTCATGCTAGCGAAGGAGGCGGGACACGTGAAGGAGAGGACAGCATCCACCTCACAACCCAGCCGCAGTGGTAGACGTCCACGACGACGGATGTCGCAAGACGATCTGCGGCCACAGTGGGCGCGGGCATGCGGGCAGCGAGTAATGGGCAACTCGCTGTCCGACCATGGACCATGCCCAGGTTGAAGGCACGTTGTGTTCCACGCGCGCCTCAAAGAGTGTCAGCACAATGACGGGCCCCCGCTTAGAGGGCCAAAGCCTGCCGGGGTCACGGGACTAACGTATATGTAAAGGGCTATTCAAGGACACCGTGGATTTTAGTCAGTACAAGTCTGACAGTCCCTCCTGCCCTGCCCTGGGTGGGAGGACTCATTTCATGATTTTACCACGCTAAAACAAAAATGTATAGAAACATTATAGAATGGTTTATTAAGCATTTGAGTTTAGTGGATTCTTGTAATCGTGTTATGCAATAAATTGTAAGGCAATTTTCTTACGACCACACTGCAGTGTGGCTTCCTGAAAAATTCGTCGACCTATCAAAACAACCCCCATTTTTACAAAAAATTCGATCAACAATTCATTATTATCTTCATTTCAGATTTGATTACTCAATATAACTTGTAAATTGAATCCATTGAGCGCAAACGTTGTAAGGACGTGAACACGTGTGTTCAACATGCATCAATATGCATATGAAAATGAAAATCTGTTCTCAAAAGTAGGGATGGGACAAACTACTGAATATTGTGGTATCGATATTTCGGAAATTATTTCAACGTGTTTTATAAAAACATTATCTTTTCTAAACAAGTCCCAATAATTAGAAAAAATATAAATATCTAATCTATCTGATTAAAGACCATAAAATAGAATTGTTATGCTTGACTGCAGATCTGGAATAAAAAACGAAGAGAAAGGCGGGATGGTGTTGATTATCAAGACTGAATGTAGCTCTTATCTCGATATACTAGAGTTTTTTTTTTATTAACAGCAAAGGCACAGACGCAGATTTAATGAGATTAAGGTATCGGTAATGTGTTTGCGCCATACTTTTCTAACAAGCAAAGATCAATAGATATACATCCTGTTTTAGTCTAATGAACAAAACAATTATTTGTTTTGTAACAATTAATGTATAAAATATCGATACTTTTATACTCGATCCCTACTCTCAAGCTGTTGAAGCAGTAAATAAGATCCGGAATAAATATCCGGCCGCCAACTGAACCCGTAGCACTCTGTCTCTATCTGACAACCTGAGGGAGAAAGGGAGAGATACAACCACCCAGTGTTGATGACGAACTGTGATAGTCCCTACAGCTTCCCGTGAACTAGTGATTGACAGTGCAATCGTTGCACAATGAGACTGGTAGCTCCTCTGTGAGAACAAAACACTGTAACCTGGTGGAAAATACTACAAAACATTGTAACCAGAAGGTAACAATTGTTTGTAGTATCTTTGCTATTTTGTAGTATGCGTTTTTTAATAAAGAAAATGATGTTATCTAATAGGCAACACGGCCTAGCTGTCCCATAATAAATCATTTTAATACTTTAGATATTGTTTAATTTTTACAATCTTCTTATACTTTGTCTTCAAATTTTAGCCATCTCTCTGCAGGGGTCTCTTAGTAATTTTTGAACTTCAGCACCTTTTGTCTTGGGCATCTATCAATATCTCCAAAACTTTATTAAATTACACTATTTGTAGTCTAAACATAAATCAAAAAGTAAGATATTCTACCATACGTCAATTTTTTCCACAACTTAATTTCACTACCCCACTGTGCGCCATAACGTTGCATCGGAAATAGAAACGTTAAATTCACTACTGCGCGGTGAGATTTGGAAGTGAAAGGTTTCACGAACATTCACTAAGCAATTTCACAGAAATACAACGGTATAAAGAAGTTATACTCTTACAAATTGAATCATTTTATGGGTTTGGTGAAAAAAAAATCAAGACGATACCTTTTGCATGTTGATGGACCAGAAATGATTAAACTACTTTGTTTTTCGTAAAAGAATTTTGGTTTAGAATGTTTGGAGCGATAAACTAAAAACTGTTTGATTAGTATATAAACTAACAATTCGTTAAATATTTATACATTTTTAACCACTTGTTAAAAGTCCACAGTATTCTTACAAGTAGCTGGCTAAAAATTAGCTGAACTGGCCCTTTGTCCAGTCATTAGTTTAACAAAATATTAGTTAATAAGTTCAACGTACTAGATAACAAACTGTATCAGTTCAAACTATAATAGGTCTCGTTTTAGGATGATAAATGGTGAAACTTTCATTACATCCAGACTAGCTTTTAACCATCAATCAAAATATACCATTGCTTTAAAATAAAGCACTAAATGTAAAGGCTAAATTCATGCTTAAGTCTTTGTCAAATAGAGGCGTGGCGAATACGAAGCGAGGCGTTTTTATTTGTAATGTATGGAATTGTTTGAATCCAGTCACATAGAAAAGCGAAAGCGAAGCGAGTATTTGCTCTGTTTGACGTCGTTCATAAAAAGCCAGCTAATACAACTTCCACGCCTAGGTTTGCTGCACCCAGTTTGACGTCTCGTATCGGTTCGTTATCGCTTCGGATTTGGTCCGGTTCGCTATCGCTTGTCTGTTTGACAAAGGCTTTAATGTTATAGCCGGGAGGCGTTATAAATTGCTATAATAAAAATTAGTAGAATGTTATATTCTATTCTACTGATAATAATAGGTGTAAGACAGCGGTCAGCAACCTTTTGGTTGGCAAGGGCCCCAAAATATCAAAATCAAATAACTGCCGGCCGCAATTTTTATATTCGTATTTTCTCTTTTCAATCTCCTTATTTATAAAATAATATCTTCAGTTTATGAAACAGTCGCGCATTACCGACCGCTGGTGAGGAATAACGTTATCACAATTCATATTATGAATCTGCTAAAGTGTTTTATAGGCCCCTAGATCTTAACCATCTTCTAACTAACTTGCCTAAGCAAGACGCGAACCCGTGTACAGCGTACGAAGGCGTTATCTTGAACTAATTAATTTTATTAATACCGGCATCAAAACACCGTTTAACCCTGACCTCCCACACTTCCCTGTTATCAAACAATATTGCAAGAACCAGGAGAGATTTAGCGAAGATGGAGGGTCCTAATTACGCTGGTCCAATGTAACAGGTGACGGGAAGTGATTTACTTGTGAGCCATAGATTATTATTATAGATAGAAATTTCATAATCGTTTTAATAGTTTGTCGTTGTAAATATTAATTATAATTGTTGTGACAGCCATAACAGTGAGATTTTCGTAAACGTTTCAACAATAAAACTGTTTTAGAAACAGAGAGTGTACTTAGTTTTTAATTAAATGTTAGGTGGAGTCTAAGGAATGTTAAATCTTCTTCATTATCCATGGAGTCACGGTCGCGGGACTGTACGAATTACCGTGACCCCGGAACCTAAAGGGCTATTGAAGGACACCGTGGATTTTAGTCAGTACAAGTCTGACAGTCCCTCCCGCTCTGCCCTGGGTGGGAGGACTCATTTGATGATTTTACCAAAATAAAAAAAAAATTAAAATAAAAAAATCCATGGAGTCACATCGTGATGTCACATCCTTGCAAAATTAATGGTTACTGGTAAGGTGGAGGACAAGCATCCGTGGGTCAGGCAGTCCACATAGATCATCATCATACTCATCATCAGCCTATAATGGTCCCACCGCTGAGACACAGGCCTCCTCTCTGTGATAGAGAGTGGGCCATAACCCACCACGCGGTTCCGAGTGCGAGTTGGCAGATACACTTCGAATACTTGGTTTTCAGACAAGACCGGTTTTGTCACGATGTTTTCCTTCACAGTTTTAAGGCCACATAGATGGTCGGAGCAAAAACACTCTTGCGACACGAAACTTAATATGCGCTTCACTCTGGCAGGGACAGAAACAATGTATCGTCAAGTTAATCACTATGGAGAGGCCTATGTTTAGCAGTCCACTGGTAAACATAGGCCTCTCCAATCACACGCCATTTCACTCGATCACAGACTCTCTGACCGACTCGCGGTCTCCACTCAAAAACATGATTTCGATTGTTATAAAAATTAGTGCTTACAAAATGCAATGCAAATGGAAACAAATAAACAATTTTTTTTTATTATTATTTATTTAAGGTCGCTTTTCAACATCTAGGGTCATTAGCGACCACAGTTAACAATATATTAATTTACGTACATACAATAGGGTGCAATTAATTTGTTTAAACACAGAGGGGCCCAACCAAACGCTAATGTCCCCGAAAACAACACATACAATCCAGTACAACCCAGAGAATGCAACCCAACATATGTAGCTTAATATTATTAAGCCACACATATCGGGCACCACCCTTCAAGCTACACCAAACTATATTATTATTATTATCGATTTATCATTTTATATCTGAACCTAAAAAGTATATTTATTTGGAATCAACTAAAGAGATCAGCATTTTATTATAACGTACAATAAAAAACAAAACGTTACAAAAATAACGTCCAAATTGCGATTATGTTCGTAAATCACTATAGCCATCATTTAATATTCAAAGTCATTTTTCAAAGAGGAAATATCACAGCTTGCCACATCATCACGGAAGAGGGTAGAAAATTGCCGACTGCCCCCGCATCACGTATGGTTCCTCTACATGAATGTACGAAGAAAGTTTTCTTTGAAATTGTACATATTTATTTAAAAGTAATCGAAATCTTAATCGAAACCGGCATGCGGCAGGACATGTCTGCCGCATGCCGGACAAACTGTGGGCCAAATAGCTCAAAACTGGTGCCCTGAGACAGTAACACGAGGTCGTGGCAAGCCACGTAGGAGATGGCGGGACGAACTGGACAGGTTTCGTCCGAACTGGAAGGAGGACGCCCAGTATCGTGAAAGGTGGAAGGAGTGGAGGGAGGCCTTTGCCCAGGAGTGGGACAGAGCAGGCTCTTAAAAAAAAAAAATCGAAATCTTTATTTTTCATTTATACGCGTTTGTTTCGACGATTATTTATCAGATGGCTTTGTCTGATTATTGCCATTTGAAAAAAAAAAACTCCATATCTTTAGTACATTTTTGTTTACGTGGTAAAATCATTAAATGAGTCCTCCCACCCAGGGCAGAGCGGGAGGGACTGTCAGACTTGACTCACTAAAATCCACGGTGTCCTTCAATAGCCCTTTACGTACCGGGGTTACGGAATTTGTGAGTCTCGCGACTCCGGCAGGCTTTGGCCCTCTATAGGCCCCGTCACTATGCTGACACTCTTTGAGGCGCGCACATAAAAGGAAAATGAATTGATTGTGCTTTTTTGGTATATCTCATATGATTTCAAATAACTAGGCCAAAAATATGTACGAAAGTTCATGACATTTAAACTATACTAAACACCAGGAAAACTAAACCGGCCTTATTCCAAAAACTAATATTTATTTATTATTATTAATTAAATCCGAAATGAGTAATAACAATTAAATCTACCTTGTTTCAATCCATTTTGAGTGAAAATAACACAAAAACTACAACACAATGAAAAATTTGCTATGAGAAACTTTGACATACCTTTGACAGCTACCACTGTTAGATGGTTTATCGCAAAACCACGATTTGTAATAACGTTTGTGTAAACCTTAGTTTAACGAGATATAAACCTGGGTTTTTAGTTAAACCCCTTTTTGTAATAAGACGGAACGAGTCTAAAACAATGAAGTTTATTAAACTTTGAATTTATAAAAGACAATAAACATCCTTCATTAAAATCTAGAACAATAAAGTTTTTAAATAGTTATGTTTTGACAGTTACTAACTACGTTTAACTTTAGAGATCACAAGGCTTACTGAAATTTGTATTACTGTATATTTATTCAAATTGGTTGACCCAGAACGGTAATAAAACAATATAAAACAATTATTAGGTTAGGTTCACAAGTTGAAATGCCCTAACTTTGTTAGGTACAAAGCGGGTTATTTTGTAGTTATTGTGGCATTTTTGTAGAACATATATCTTTTATAGACGTCTTTTTTACATTTATACATTAAATAGTATGTTTAATTTATACTCTGTCCTTTATATACCGTAAACTCAGGTTTCTTTGATCAATTTTGAACTTTAATTGACTGTAATTTTTGAATGTGAGGTTCTAAAAAAAATATAAAAAAACGTTAATTATCGGTTTTTATAGTTCCCTCTGTAGAAGTAAAAAAGAAAAAACAAAAATAATGAGTAGTTTTTCAGAAAAAAGTTAAAACCAAGTGATAAAAAGTAAAATGATTCTGGGGTTACTTTGGAACCCCCCGTTTTTAACATATAATCTAAAAGTAGCCCCAATAAACTATACAAAAACAGAAAGAAAAAGTATTGATAAAAAACTTAACCTTTTTGCACGAAACAACGTGTCATCACCAGCGCACCCCCAAAAAGGATTGTGACAGTTTACCATTGACTACTACCTTCCTAAATTAATAGCAGGTTGCCTTGCTAGTTGCATTATGGATTACATTCTTTCTAACGCCCAAAATTAATATTCGAACTCAATTCAAATCCATTCGGACACTTTTAAGATTCAGAGCAAATTAGGTCGTTGATTGGTTATAGACAAAGGTCGGGATCAAGATTGCTTCCGAGATAGATTACTTATTAGACATTTCTAACGTTAATCACTTCTTTTCTTTGAGGTTATTTATGCTATTGGATATCAAAAATCAGCTTTAGATAGGATTGAAAAAACCTTCTAAAGCCTTTGTCAAACAGACAGGCTTGGCGAATGCGAAGCGAGGCGTTTTTATTTGTAATGTATGAAATTGTTTGAATTCAGTCACATAGAAAAGCGAAAGCGATCCGATAGCGTGACAGAACTATCGGACTGACGTCTCGCTTCGCTTTCGCCTGTCTGTTTGACAAAGGCATAAATTCTTATGTCAATAAAGATATTGTTTTCTATGGTAACAAAACTACGATTCAACTGGAAATATATTAAAACTTTCAGTTAGATTCAAACGTACAAAAATTTACATTGCCAGTTCAAACTTTACGTTCGCGACTCAATCTATTCATCAAAACTGAAAAGCCGGGTTTATTCTGAACTTCATGCTTCACAGTCACAACAAAAATAACATCAGTACACAGATGGCAGAGAAAGTTAAACGTCTTAGTACATCAAGGAGCATCTTGCAACGCAGGTGTCGCCGGGGAAAGTTGGGGTACTCCGACACCCCATACACCCCCCCATGAGGGGTGACGGGGGATTTTTTGTCGATTTAGACGTAAACACCGTTTAAGACTTGCCGAGTGTTATATCCTTGTTTCGAGTATCGCAGCTACTGTATAAATTATGTAATATGGCTGTTGCAGGCTCTAGCGTTGTGTTTTGTTTTATGATAAGTTTTATTTTCGTTTTATTGCCTCTGTGTTTACTGGGATTCGAGTTGTGAATAGATGTTAGAAACACCTATACAAAATTCGAATCCCAAATACATTTTTAAATAATATATTTTATTTTATAACATATTTTATTTTTATTATTACTTTTATTTACTCGTTTTGAGGCACAATTAAATTTATATTCATTAATAATAATTAATAATTTTTATTTCGAATGCGAAAGTTTGGATGTTTAGATGAATGTTTTTTACTCAATCACGTGAGAACGGCAGAACGGATTTAGATGAAATTTTGTGCAGAAAGTCTGGATGATACATAAAAAAGACCTTTCATCCCAATATTATGTTACCATGGGACAACTTTTTTTTTTATATATACGTGGATGAAATCGTTTGCCACTGCTAGCCTTTTAATAAAACGGTTTTTTTTCCTGTCTTCAATATCAAACATTAATAAATTATAATATGTTTAAAACTGATTTATGTAGGGCAATATTATTGCAATTTCCATATGTTACCTACATTTAAATATTAAAACAAAACATTTTTATTACTAGTAAACAATGTGTGCCAGCTCACGTTTGAAACAAAAATAAAACGAAAGTGAAAGCCGTAAAATGTTCGTAGCAAGTTGCTACGAGGCTACGCCGTAGCACCCTTTGTAGCCATTTTTAAACAGGCGAGGTAATTGTGCAATTACGTCATTAAAAAGGCTTCGCAACGTGCGTAGTTGTGAAACTTTCAAATGACCCTCCGAGTATAGCGAAAAAATAAAAAAAATATTCAGCATTTTTTAGGTTTTATTTTGTCACGTGGACTTTTGGTTTTATAATTTGATTTTCCTGTTTGAAAATTTGAATTTGTGTTTGATTGTGTACAGGAATTTTTTTTTACGTATTAAGGTGCAACTTCGACAAAAATATTTGCCCTGAACTTAGTTACCAGACTTTTTTGACAGACTGCAAAACTAAAGACTATAAATTAAACATTTTTAAATGTTACATTAACTCTTGAATTAAAACGGAAAGTAATCTATCTATCTCGTGTTTTTTTTATTACAAGGAATGAGTCTTTAGGAGAATAAATTTTTCACAGTATATATGGTCTTAATTAGGACATTGGATACAGATATCCAAGATAAGACAGTCCCGCGGCCACGGAAATGGAACATCCAAAAAAGGACGTTGGTAAAAAATTTAAGTTTATTTTAAGTCTACATTTGCTACACTCGCACTTAAATCCAACTTAGTCGTCTTCTACGCAAACTAATGTAATAATAAGGGTAATAGGTACTCGTAATTAACTTAGTACACAATTATCAAATAGTGAGGGGCCCTATTAAGAAGGCGTGTATGTCTGCGGGGCACACAGTTTATCACTGTGTATTGTCGTTTCCTACAAATATCCGCTGTCTGTGGTTAGATAGGGGAACATAGAAATATATTGACTAGATGATGTAACGTTGTTTTTGGGTTTATTAAGAATCAGTGAAGCGACGAAACTAGGAATGTGTATCTTTTCGTGCAGAAAACATTGATACATAAAAAACCCTGTTTTATATATCAATGGTAGAAACTAAAGTTAGATTTTGAGCCGCTCTATTGAAAGGCGGCATCACGTCTCGATGTGAATTGACTCTTAGCTGCTAAAAACAACAATGATGATTAAAAAGTGATGTGAAAAATAAGAGTGGTGATAAAAATAAATTACACAGTACTTTGTTTATTTTGTGGAGGAAAATATAGTGAAGAAAATCGGCACGTCCTAAAATCCACAATTCGAAGACATAGTACAGAAGCCAGCACATCAAACTACCTCAATCTGTCGAATTTCTTTAATAGATTTTCAACCTTATGACAATAATGGAAGGTTAACGTTCGATTGCTAAAATTTGACAGATTGAGGAAGGTTGACCTGCTGGTTACAAATCCGTACTCTGCAAGCGTGGAGGATTTTAACCCATTCCATCTCATAGAGAAAGTATTGGTTCATCTATCGTTTAATTTAGATTTAACATTTATGATTTTATTTTATCTTGTTCAACAAATTACAATTATCAAGAAAATGTTTCATTAGAGAGGTAATTCTTTTTTTTTTTTTTTTTTTTTGCGTGGTAAAATCATCAAATGAGTCCTCCCACCCAGGGCAGGGCGGGAGGGACTGTCAGACTTGTACTGACTAAAATCCACGGTGTCCTTCACTAGCCCTTTACGTACCGGGGTCACGGTAATCCCTTGGTCCCGCGACCCCGGCAGGCTTTGGCCCTCTACAGGCCCCGTCAATATGCTGACACTCTTTGAGGCGCGCGTGGAACACAACGCGCCGTCGACCCGGGCATGGTCCATGGTCGGACAGCAAGTCGCCCATTACTCGCTGCCCGCATGCCCGCGCCTACGGTGGCCGGAGATCGTCCTGCGACGTCCGACGCCGTGGGCGTCTACCACTGCGGCTGGGGTGGAGGGAGGACGCTGTCCTCTCCCTCAGGCGGCCCGCCTCCTCCTTCACGAGCATTACTGCTTCGCAGAAGGAGGCGACCGCTTCCCACTCCGTCTCGCCCCGCAGCATGGCCTCGACCAATGCCGGGCGCGAGAGGTCTCCGCCTATCGCCGTCGTGAGGACACGGCGGTGCTCTGCCCAAGCGGGGCAGTCCTGCACCGTATGCTCCACCGTGTCCTCCGGACGATCCTCGCAGTGGTGACACCCAGGCGTTTCTTCCCTCCCTATCAGACACAGGAACCTCCCGAAACTTCCGTGTCCGGTGAGGACCTGCGTCATGCGGTAGGTAAGGACGCCGTGACGCCTATCCAGCCACTCCTCAAAGAGGGGTCTTACCGCCGCGATTGCGGCGTGCCCGAGAGAGGTAATTCTAGAACAAAGTAAAGAACAATATTAAATTGAAATTAGTTTATGTCAGCCTCGGCTTCCATCTAGGGCCACGTCACATTGAAAGCGAATCCATTGTGAAGCGATGGCTTTATATTGATGGCGATACGTTCGGAGGTTCTGTCTACCACCATGGGAAAAGGATGTGTTTCACACAATCATCATCATCTTCCTGCCCATATCCCATTTTACTTGAGGTCAGCGCAACACGTTTTTTTTTCTTCCATTCTGCCCTATAAATCATCACAGTATCATTTACTCCTTTTTCTTTCATAAAATTCTTTAAACTATCCATCCATCTTTTCTTCGGCCTTTATCTTCCTCTCCATCCATCAACATTTATACTCATCACTCTCTTATATGTGTGATGTCTTACACACAATCAAATACCATATTGTGGACCCAAGAACTGCTGCTTGGCGGAACACAGTAAATAGTGTTCGGCGCTGGACTCCGTTAAAATGATATTCGGGCCTTCCAGGCGGCCTTAGCGAAGCCTACAACTGCAAGTGGGATTGTTTAGCCGTGACCGTAGGCTACAGGTAGCCTATTGTGCCCATGCTCAGGCTGGACCACTAGGAGTTGGGTTTTACTCACCTCAAAATTTTTGATTACAGGTCTTTTATAGCGGATAATTTTTCCTGTGGTTATATTTCAGTAATTTGACATACAGACATTTCCATAGATAGTTTTTTTTTAGGATTTTGTAAAAAAAAATATTAAAATCGTCAAATGTACGATGGAAACTGACGGTTTTTTTCAGTTGAACTTTCCATTCAGGTTCTCGGTTTCTTTTAAAGATAGTCCGGAAACCTCGGCCAGCATCAGGAAATCGTATGCGCATTCGGGAAAACAAGTAGGTATCACGTGTCACAAGCGCGTGACAAATAAAATCTGTTTCAAAATAAAAGTCTTTAATAAACGATATCTTAAGTAGTATTTAGAAAAACGAAAAATTTAAAAAAATACATGATTAATAATTTTATTGTGCTAAAACATCCGCGCTACGTAAAAAATTACCCTGCATATTTCATATCATCATATTACTACTAACTAAAGCTCTATATAGCACAAGCTTTATGATGCCCGAGTAGTCTCAAAGAAATAAACGTTGTATAAATAGCAGGCACAATATAATCCCTGAACTTAATTTTAATTTAGTAATAAACAATACTTACGCAAATATTAGAGTTTACTCGTCCCTAATTAATTCTTGTACTATGAAAATTAATTTTAAGAGGTACTCGAACGAACCTAAGCCTTGATAAAGTAGGTCATTTAATATTGTAAAAGTTTGTTATACAGTTTTGAACTAAAACAATTAAACATGATTAGAATAATGTTGGTAAAGTTATTTATTTCTCTTGTTTGAGTTTGTGGTTATGATTTTATTATGAAACCCATTAAAATTGGAACAATTGGCAAAACATTTCAATCAGTGAATGTTTTAGTCTGTTCTGTACTATCTCTATATGGTAATTGCTAAATGCTATTTATTAATAAATAATAATAATAAATATTCCACAACTATCACACAACGCCATCTAGTCCCAAGCTAAGCAGAGCTTGTGTTATGGGTACTAGACAACTGATAAACATACTTATATATTTCTAAATACATACATATTATAGATAAATTACACCCAGACACAGAACAAATGATCGTGCTCATCACACAAACATTTGTCCTGGGTGGGAATCGAACTCACGACCTCCGGCATAGCAGTCAGGGTCACTAACCACTAGACCAACAGGCCTGTCACTAGTCAAAAAGTTAATTAATTGTACATAACAGGTCTCCTCTCTGTCAGAGGGAGTGGGGTGTAACTCACCACGCGGGCGCAGTGGGTGAGTGATTGGTTACCGCACTGCGTGTCGCGGGTTCGATTTTCGTATAGAACAAATGTTTGTATGACCTACAGTTAGTTGTCTGGGAATGGGAGTTTAAATGATTGTAAACGCACCAATGGTACAGGAGAAATTGTAATTGTTTTCACATATTTTACGATGTGAATTACTCTTGAATTTCTAGAATTCCGAGCTTACTGCCTATTAATAGCCATATCCAGCTAAAAGTATTTCTTTGACTAACAAGATTTACGCTCTCGTTGGAATTACGACACGCTACCTTCACAGTGCGAAGCGTACGTCGAATAAATCAAGCCGTGCCTGTTCAGGCCCGTTCCGACCCGTTCAAAACCGTTCAGGCCCGTTTCATTCTCCCCTATAAAGTCTTGCCAGAACGTGACGCTTGCCGTTTGATGGGCAAGATTTTCGTCTGAATATTTTATTTGTATTGCAGTTCGGGATTTGCTTTTTCGAATGTATTTTTAAGTGTTTCTAAAAATATTGTTTCTTAGTTTTGTGTTAATCGGGGTCCGAAAATAAGGAACCGTAACATTTAAAGATTTCTTTTTTTAAATCTGTTTCAAACTGGAGATTTTTTTTCCGTGACACGAATTTAAATACCTACTAACACACTAACAGTCAGACCCGAACCCAGCTGTCATACTCGTAATAATTATGAATTGCGATTAAATTCGTCCGTCCGTCCAGGAGGGCCCCGTCACTATGCTGATACTCCTTAAGGCGCGCGTGGAACACAACGCGCCGTCGACCCGGCCATGGTCTATGGTCAGACAGCGAGTCGCCCATTGCTCGCCGCCTGCATGCCCGCGCCTACAGTGGCCGCAGATCGTCTGGCGACGTCCGTGGGCGTGGGTGCCTACCACTACGGCTGGGGTGAAGAGAGGACTCTGTCCTCTCCCTTACGTGGTGCGCCACCTCCTTCGCTAGCATAACTCTCCGCTTTCCACTCCGGTTCACCCCGCAGCATGGCCTCAACCAATGCTGGGTGGGAGAGGTCTCCGCCTATCGCCGTCGTAAGGACACGGCGGTGACGTGCCCAAGCGGGACAGTGCTGCATTGTGTCCTTCGGGCGATCCTCGCAGTGGTGACACCCAGACGTTTCTTCCTTCCTCATCCGACACAGGTACCTCCCGAAACTTCCGTGTCCGGTGAGGACCTGCGTCATGTGGAAGGTTAGAACGCCGTGACGCCTGTCCAGCCACTTCTCAAAGAGGGGTCTTACCGCCGCGGTTGCGGCGTGCCCGAATCTCAATACTCAATATTGGTGGACAATCGCTCCCTCCAAGCATGATTCTGCTAAAGTCGCTTTTTAGGAGTTAGAAGTAAATTTGCCACACACTCCTAGTACTTTCCATTTTGATTCCACATCGTGTTCTCATTTTCTGTAATTTTGTGCCTGGATGTTTGTAATCCGTACGAAAAAAGCAATGTGGCTAATTTAAAACTATTAAAATTAACTGTGGTGAATTTACACTTACTTTTTTTCGTGACGAATTAACTTTGTGGCAAATTTACAACAACCCCTTTTCAGAAACCCAGGACTGTTGTTAAAAAAATTGAAGGGAATATCACGTGGTTCTTTAAATTAATTTGATAAGAACTTTGTTGACACAGATAGGAAGGCATCTGTTGTTTTCTCGAACTAAATGTTCTAATTAACTTAATGTTAGTGTTGTACTTTGTTAGCAACTTTGTTACAAAGTCTAACTGTAACTATGTTAAACTCGGCAGAGCAACTAAATGCGAACTTAGTAACTTAGAACTTTACTCTGCTTTTCTCTTTTAACAAAAACATAACTAGACGAAAAACGAAAATTATTTTCAGTGTATTTAATCACAACATGTCGCTTTAAATAAAAATTATTATAATAAAACTGTAAGGAGTGATTAAGAGATCCCTTAATTTTTTTTATTAAAGTACCTAATGGATTGAAATCCCCAACAGGTTGGGTATAGCTGAATCTAATATTTTATCCAAATTTCACAAAGAAATAGAAGATATTTGCTTATAACAGGCACAAATGCAGAATATACTTGCTTCTGAGGGATTCCTAATGGAAAAACCCAATAACACTGTTCGACCGGGAAATTGAACCCAGGACCACTTCTTCAGTAGTCACACTTTCGACTACTAGATCAACGAGTCACGTTCAGTCATTTGTCAAAATATCTAGGAACAATTTAATATATTGATATAATTTATAAATCGTTTGTAGTCGATGTAATAAAGGCGGTAAACAAAGTTCAACCGCAATATTAACCCCATTTACCTAAAGTCAATAAGGGTGCATTTGCCCTAAAACCAAATACGATAAACCGCAAAATCCATAGTAATCCAAAAACACCGTAACCAAAATGTAGGTACATAATAAAACAGCATAATTTATTAAATCGACCTGCGTACCCTTTTAAGATGCACCGCTCATTATATAATTCAACACATCATAATCCCGCTGCCCGCTACAACTTGCAATGAAGTTTCAACCTACCTGTCCGCCATTTTGATTCCGTGCTTAAATTAATCCTGCGGCATGTCCGGCCCTCGAAAATTATTTAGACTGACGAACGGCGTAAATAAAGGATTAAAAGCGAATTCTAAATGCCCGTGTATTTAGATTTTCACCCTTTTATTTGTTCACGTCAGATATTTTTGCATTAACGCACAATATGGCCGATTAAATTCTCTCTCTGGCTGTGTTTCGAAAGGTTTGAATACTTGGAAATTTGTTTGTCGAATGTCAAGGTCGGTGACCTCGAGGGGTCGTGATGGGTAAATGACGCGGCGGCACCTAACTTTTGTTATTGTCTTCTATCGATTTATTGACGTTGTTGAGACAGCCGACAGTCATGACGAGGTCAATTTATAAGTTGTTGTGAGATACATTTAATACTTACATTTATAACATAACGCGCCAGTTTCATTTAAAATAAGGTGCATCTAGAGTACAAACTTCCAGTTGTTACGTTTCAGTACTTACCATATAAAGCGATAAGTACCAAATCAAAATCAAAGCATTTATTTCAAGCAGGCCAGTTACAGGCACTTTTGAATTATCAAAAGACAATAATATTATTATATAACATTTAAAATAGTTATGGTGCTACATTCCCAGTCGCAAGACATTATAGCTGTGAAAGAACATACATAGATAATTGACAAATATTGGATACTGAGGCTTTTTTTTTTTTTTTTTTTTTTTTTATCGTGGTAAAATCATCAAATGAGTCCTCCCACCCAGGGCAGGGCGGGAGGGACTGTCAGACTTGTACTGACTAAAATCCACGGTGTCCTTCAATAGCCCTTTACGTACCGGGGTCACGGTAATCCCTTGGTCCCGCGACCCCGGCAGGCTTTGGCCCTCTACAGGCCCCGTCACTATGCTGACACTCTTTGAGGCGCGCGTGGAACACAACGCGCCGTCGACCCGGGCATGGTCCATGGTCGGACAGCGAGTCGCCCATTACTCGTTGCCCGCATGCCCGCGCCTACGGTGGCCGGAGATCGTCTTGCGACGTCCGGATACTGAGGCTAGGATTACTTCTCATGGAACTTTTAACCCTTACAATATGACTCTATAAATATTGGAATATTAAAAATTCCTTAAATCCGGAACGATCCTCATTAGAATTGGTTAAATTATTTTGATGTGAAAACTAAACATACATATACACTTTTGCAGTATAATATTAGTAGGATCTTACTGTTTGTTTCGGTCGCAGGACTGTACGAATTACCGTGATCCCGGAACGTAAAGGGCTATTGAGGGACACCGTGGATTTCAGTGAGTACGAGTCTGACAGTCCTCCCCGCTCTGCCCTGGATGGGAGGACTCATTTGATGATTTTACCACGATAAAACAAAGCATCTCAGTGTTTCATATAGAATATTCTATGACTTATTACAATTTAAATCTTTCGACAATTACAACATTACAATGACCAATAAAATACCAATGAAAAGAAGCTCAGTTTCATAATAATTACCAGCAATAAGCGACATATTAATACAATGTGACACCTGGACTGAACGCAACGTTTTGCTCACTGCGTTCCACTTCAGATGAACGAGGATATTTTCCGTTTTAAATTCATTTAAAACTGCAAGTTTCTGCTGTTTTATTTGAGCTAGTTTTCTCCAATTTTTAATCTGTTTTGATACTGCGTGTTATATTTCGCTGAGGTATGTTGACCTCGTTTTTAAAAGAAAAAGTATCTTTACAACGATGAATCAGCAATTCGTGAATTGAATTCTTAAACATGCTCAGATGGTATATGTTTGGTATTTTAGGTCCGAGAAAAATCAAAGAAGTAATAAGAAAGATTAGTCTTTGATTTAACTTTTTTTCATATAATTATTTGATGGATTATCAAATTAGAAGCATTTAAAAAGTTAGTCATTTACGGAGAAAAATGAGCATATTTCATTTAAAAATCATTTTCTCTTAGAATCATTCAATTTTATCATCATCATCAGCCTATAAATATTTCCATGTCTGGGAGACAGGCCTGGTTTCTGAGCATTATCATTCAATTTAATTTACAATATTGGTAAATAGGCGAACTTAATAGGTAGGTATCCTAAGTCATTCTTTACCAGTCAACCTTTGGTCGCGGGACTCACGAATTACTGTGACCCCGGCACGTAAAGGGTTATTGAAGGACACCGTAGATTTTAGTCAGTATGAGTCTGATAGTCCCTCCCGCTCCGCCCTGGGTGGGAGGACTCATATGATGATTTTACCACGTTAAAAAATAAATAAAGAACGGTCTACCTTTGTCTTAAAAGCATTGGAATCAAGTGTTTGTTATTATTTTAATCTTCTGAATACATATTCCTCACCTGAACCCAAAGAAAATCACTCACGCCTACAGAATTCACAAAACTTATCGCGACCAAAAACCTCCGAACTTACATCCACTATGAATAAGTTAAGAGGCCTTCGAAAAGCCTATTACATTGCCAAGAGTGACACCCATTCACGTCTCCACATTCGTCATCGCGGTACAATGTCGAAGGGAACCAAGCAAAAGATTTGGTTCACTCGTGAATGGAATAGACCGAGATCCCTTGAGCCGTCTTGTATGATGAATGATGTTGTTCTTTTCATTCGTACTTAGAATCGTGATCTTTTGAGGAATATCTTGGAATAAATAACGGTTTTTTTAGAGTAAAAGGATCGTGAGTGAACGTTTTAGCGTTTTTATGAATATCTTACAACAGTATTTTAGAACTTTAATCACATTACAGATTCTCAATCTTATAAGTATGATTAAATTGCAACAGAAACTATAAAATTTATCATTGTAGACAGTTTACTGATGCTTTTATTAAAATAATTGCCCCGAACCAAATTCTTTTATTTTCAATTTTTTTTTTATAAAAAAAAATACATTTCCCCACATTAGGAACTTCTCCTGTATCGTGGGTGCGCTTACAAACACATAAACTCACATAGACAAACGCCCAGACCCGGAACAAACACTTGTAGATACCATACAAACATTTGTGTGGGAATCAAACCCACGACACGCAGCGCAGTAGTCCAATCGCCCAGTCTCTGCGCCAATCGTGCCGACAATTACTTATAAAATTTGTAAAAATGTGGAATACACGTAGAAATAATGAAATTAATTCATATGGAACACTAGCACTTTTCCCGCGACTTCGTCCGCGTGGGTTACGTACTTTCCTAATTCCCCCTTTTCACCCACTTAAAGGTTAAATTTCCAAAAACCCCTTCTTAGTGCTCCCCTACATAACAATAGGAAGCCGTGTGCAAAATTTCACATTCCTAGCCCTAGTAGTTTCGGCTGTACGTTGATATGTCAGTCAGTCAGTTCTCCTTTTATATATATAGACTAAAGCCTTTGTCAAACTGACAGGCGATAGCGAACCGGACCGAGTCCGAAGAGATACGAGACGTCAAAATGGGTGCAGCGAACCGAGGCGTGACAGTTGTACTAGCTGACTTTTTATGAACGACGTCAAACAGAGCAAATACGCCTTCGCCACGTCTTCGCATCGGTTCGGTCACGCTATCGGATCGCTTTCGCTTTTCTATGTGACTGGATTCAAACAATTCCATACATTACAAATAAAAACGACTCGCTTCATATTTGCCACGCCTGTCTGTTTGACAAAGGCTTAAAAAAGTTTTCAAAGTCGTTACAAAATAAAATTAACAAGACTAATTAATTTTAATATAATCCAAACAATTACGACTATGTTGACTTGAGTGGTTTTACACGCAGCTTACTTACTTCACCCCTCCAAATTAATAAAACGCCCAACGTCGAGAAAAATTGCACTTGTAATTGAGAAAACCTTGCTGTTGACTTTTATTGCCAAGTTTTTTTTTGTCTATAAATATCTCAGCATGAACCTTTACAGCCCTCCGTTTTTGGGGAGGCATCAATGCGCCATAATTATCTTACCGCAAGTTAAAGAAGCGCCTGCCGGGGTTGCGGGACTCACGAATTACGGTGACCCCGGTACGTAAAGGGCCATTGAAGGACACCGTGGATTTTAGTCAGTACGAGTCTGATAGTCCCTCCAGCACTGCCCTGGGTGGGAGGACTCATGTGATGATTTTACCTGTATATCATAGTGCAGGCCATCATTATTACCTTATCCTGTCAACTGTTTACTACAGAAACTGATAGACGGTGATTCCAAAGGTGCCAAACTCGTGGCCTTTAGTTGCCCTCATTTTTATTGCCATAGAAGCTCTAAGAAGAAACCGAACAAAATCTTTGAACACCATTTTCATTGCTGTATCCTAAAAATGTGCCTATAAACATCCCAGCATGATGCCTCCAGCCCTCCTTGCAGTACTTAGGGAGGCATCGATTGGCCGTAATTATATTATACTACCCTAAGGTAAGGTGACTGTTAATCTATGAAAATAAGGGGAATGCGGTGGTGTCGCCTGTTCATTTTACTTAGGACGCCTTAGGAGAATTGCTGGGGCGTCTTTGATGTATGTTGTTTGTATTTTGTGTAGCTTAAAAATTAAAGACAGCTTTTATTGGTACACCGGGATGAAAATCCCGTTAAAACAAATTTTTGAAATAATTAATGAAGTACTTTTCAAACTATATGTACGTAGTTTGTGTAAAAAATATTTCGTATGGAATTCTACCATTCACAGAATTTTAGATATAGAATTAGTCATTTTGGAGATAACTTGATAAGTACAAACTTACATAAAATAATAATGTTATTTATTATATTTAGTGTGGTCTTCTTTTATAAGTGTAGACTATAGACCGACTTTAGACCGTAGAATATTTTGGTCTCTTCTTTTTAATACAACTTTGCCCCACACTAGCAATTTCTCGTGAATTGTGGATGTGTTTAAAAAAATAAACATATAAAGTCACATACACAAATAGCCAGAATAGATCCGTAGGCCATACAAACATTTGTAGCGTGATTCGTAATATCACCTGAAACCTAATTAAACAACGATAATCCGCAAAAAAATCCCAAACATTCCCTTTACCATAATTAATGCAGGAACAAAAACAAAGTTAGTATAATCCTATTAGATGTTCCGGTGCTTTTGTCCGAGGATTTATCCGGTCGGCACTACCTCGAATAGAGTGATCATCGGTATTAGTGAGGACCGCGGGCGACTAGTGATGTGCTGAGTCGCAAGTCCGGGAAAATAAAGGAAAAGATGGCTAGGTAACTATTCATATTTCAGACTCTTTAGTTTAAGCCAACTTCCATTAATGTTCTCTTAGCATCAAAATTAAAATTCTTTCTTAATCATAATCTATATTCGTTTTCATTGATGTCTGCTTGTGATTGGACATCGATAAGCTTCGCATTAGCAAATTCAGGTGTTGATAAGTTAAAAACTAAGATCTTGATCATGATTGCGATCGAGAGGTAATTTCTTGCGTTATAGTTTTTTGATTAGAAAAGAGTTCATCAATCGAGAGGTAACTGCGTTTTACAATTTCGAATAAGTAATTTAAAACTGAATAAATGCAACTGTGACTCAGCAATGAGTACCTAAACTAAAATTTTAAGCAAACTACAACATTTCAAAGAACTATTATTAACGTATTCAATGTTCAACAATTAACACAGAATTATGCTACAGTTCCAATACCGGGGCTTATCCACGAAACCGGGATAGCAAACATCCCGGAAATTCACGACATAAACAGCACTAGTCAGGGACCAAACGGTTCGAGATAGGGTACATTAATATTCTAACTTAGTCAAACGTGTTTTGTTTTCAGTGACCATTTTGTTTTTGTTTTAATTAGTAAGTTTGTCCATGCACGTAAGGTATAAGCCATTAAGTGGGAGATGGAGGCTATGTACTCGTAATTAAATTGTGTACCTGCACTTTAGAGCAAACTACAAATAAAAGGGAGGTATGGATATAACTTTAGATTAGAATGTTGTCATCGGTATAAACCTAACTACATTAACTCGATTTTCGTACCTAAGGGTAAAGTTTTGACATGATAGTGAATTGGAAAGTTCAGTGACAAAGGTGGTATTAATACTGGGTTTTTTTTTTAGAAAAGTGTGGTCATATTTATGAATATGGACACACTATCCACATGACAACTTTCTCCTTCAGAACAATATCGTAATCACGAACAAGTAATCTTTTCCTTATAAAATATCAATAGGTACTTACTTGTACTGACACGCTGTAGATATATACAGCCATTTCTGTCCCTAAATGAGTCCTCCCGCTGTTACATCGCATTGAAGAGATTGGAAGAGACTGTCAGACGGACTGTCTTACTGTCTAAAAACACCCTGTTCATTCACGTGCATTTTGCGTTCTAGGGCCGCGGTATCCTGCTAACACAGTTCCATGATCCATGCGTCTAATATCTGTAGGTAGGTTGTAGCAGTATACAGTAATTCAGATCGTTTCTCAATTCATTTTTCACCCTTCTGATAATCCAACAACAATGTAACTGAAAGTCCCATATTCCACTTTTTTTCCGCACCCATCACCCAAAAAACATTTCTCATACCAGCCATTTCCGTCCGTATTTAAAAACAAGAAAAACAAAAGGTTTAAAATGCTTTGTGTACCAAACGTGGGTAGAAGAAAATCCTCTAATTGCGGCGTCGCACGGCCGGGCATTGAAGCGATAAACATGAATAATGTCGCGAGATGTCCAACACTACTGCCACGGACTTTATTTTCTCGTTCTCTTTTTAGGGTTGTTCTATTTGTGTTGTTCTTAAATCGAGCTGGAAATCGATTCATTTATAATCGAATTTGATGGTTCTTTTTTTGAATGGCTCTTCGGCCGGACCTTTGGTACTTCTAAAAAGAAAACTTATTAAGTACACTATTTGCTGGGAAGCTATGAAAGTAAAAACTAAAATGTACGCCGGTAAATTCTATTGTAGTGTACAGAAAAATACTGATAAATTCGATTAATGAGAAAAATAAAAGTAAAAAGCAAGATCATAAAGAATTACGTCGTCAATGCGTGCTTTTCCGATTAGCATTTGACAAATTACCGCTACGTATGGATTTTGAATATCGCATTCATTCGAGTTACAAAAAAAAAACTGTTCTTTTTTTAAATATCGATTCTAAACGATCAACCCTAAAATGTCACCTGGTTTTGCAAGATAACACGCGCAATGCGAGAGTCTGTAGACTTCGTAATTCTCTCGACATTTTGATTCATTTTGATTAATAAGACTTTGTAATGACACTGAACTTGCACGGGTTACAGTGTGATTTATAGGATTACTTGTAATTTATTACGTAATGGGGGCGAATATTAAGCGCTGGAGATTATGATACTCAAGTCTTTGTGCCAAACTTTGTAGACGGTGTAAGTTGCTCGCAAGTTATATGTCATTTTAATAGGCCGAGTGAAATGAGTTCTCACTGGTTTTTTTTTCAGAAAAAAGGATTTTTTGTTATGATTGGAATTCTTTCATAAACCTTTGTTTTAGTTAATACAGTCATCAAATGAATCCCGCTCTGGGTGAAACGGAAGGGACCATCAGACTCGTACTGACTAAAATCCACCATGTTCATTTACGTTCCAGGGTCAGTCACGGTAATATGCTTAGGTAGTCCCGCGACCCCGGTAGACGATTGGCGTTATGGGGGCCCCGTCACTTTACTTAACAGTTCTTTGTGCTGCTGCGCCACGTGAATATTACGGTCATGAAGAAAGCTGCTCTGAAAAATTTGACGCTAATTTACGTCAAATTTTTCAGAGCAGCTTTAGCAATGGAATAATCACAGATTGGGGTAGGTTGATAACCTGGTGTATGTACCTAGAAAGTCTTAATATTATTTAATAAAAATGTTTCCTTTTAGTTTCTATCCAAAACTTCAACAAAAACTAACATCAGCAGTTTGTAGTTGAGCAGTTAGGAATGTAAACGGCACAACTCAGTTGAGCAGTTGAATAGTATAGTTGAGCAGTAGGGAAAAAGGGGTTATAAACACCCTTCATTCTCAAAACAAACAATTAAAACCTTAGACCGCCAAGAAAGTGAAACAATCAATTTGCATGCAGAAACACAGCCATCTTGGGTGCAGCGTCACCCATACACACCCCCGAACAAAAACTTGTAACCTTTATTTAATGGGTAGACGACTCCCGACGCAGTAATCCTTGTAATTGCGCTCTTGCCTTGCATTCAAAACAGGCAGATGTTCCCAAATTAGCATTGTTTATACACAGCGACAAACGAAATTTGTTATAATTATAGTTATTTGACATGCTTGGCTGTGCAGCTACGGTTGGACCGTGTCTTGCGTTTTGTGAATGAATAAAGATGGCGGAAGTGAAGATGAAAAGAATGAATAAGGTAATGTAATCGTTTTAAAAGAAAACTGTTAACTTGATTTTAGAAACGGAAGGTACAGATCTACTTTGTGTTGTTTTATTAAAAGTAAATACGGCGTTTATTGTAAGGAAAATGAATGTACAAACAAGGAACTATTTTTTTTTCCATCAATTTGACGTCACTTCCCGTTCACTTAACGT
Organism: Agrotis puta; assembly: GCA_943136025.2. Taxonomy (NCBI): domain Eukaryota; kingdom Metazoa; phylum Arthropoda; class Insecta; order Lepidoptera; family Noctuidae; genus Agrotis; species Agrotis puta. The sequence continues at coordinate 12,434,246 of OW964176.2, read as the reverse complement.
CACAAAAACGTGAAAAGTCGTGCTAGTCTCAGTATTTTTTTCCATTATATCATTTTTAATTACACCCATAAAAATATCAAAACAAGCTGAATGATTACATATTATGTAGAACAAAAAAAATACAAAGATGGAGTCAGTCCGGAAATTCATTTATGAGAATATCGGGCACCAGAACATCGTAGAAATATCTATAATTAAGTCTGAAGATTCCAATAGTGCACACAAACTGTACTAATTGCAATTTTCGATCGTATAACAAGATGGGTTTATTGAGTAGTATATCGAAACTCAGACTCTACATGAATTATCGTACATACACAAGTGCATCCATTCACAGTATGGCAATTTTCATGTTTGGAGAGCTGCCAAACTTGACCACTCTTATTTATTAAGCTATAAATGAAGTTGTCATCCAAGCAATTTTCAAGTAAGAGCCCGTTGTTATCTACGTGCTTAAGTATTTACGTTTTGTTGAGCAGAACTTCTGCGTGTGCCAAAATGTGGGCATATTTTTAAATGTAGTTGCTATTATTTTTGTAGACTTTAGTGTACCAGTACTCATAGAACAATAATTACTGAATGATTTGAGTTTCGCACGGCAGAAATATTTGTATGATCTGAAATTAGTAGTTCTGGGTCTGGGTGTTTGTGTAGGTACATACAGGAGAAATTCCTAGTGTAGGGCAACGTGTAGTCGGGGCCGCGGGACTGTCTTATCAGGTAACCGTGATCCTGGAACGTAAAGGGCTACAGATGGATTTTAGTCAATACGAGTCCGACAGTCCAGTTGATGATTTTACGTCGGAAAAAAAAGGGCAATGAGTAAAAAAAGTGTCAAAATACTCGTAAATGTATAATTAAATACTTGTTAACCCAATATTTGTATTCAATTTGTTATATAAAACTTTCATGTATGCTTGCTTCATTCATTTTTTAAACCTATAGCTATCCTACATTAAAGGTCTCCCCATAATTTTACAATTCGTAATCTGCAGTTTATTTATCACAGGTATATATTACTGCATTACAAATATAAACCTAATACTTGAACTACATCGGTATCTCAGTTAAACACTAACGTATGTATTCGTGTATTTTAGTTACCTAGTAACTGTTTGTTGAACAACATGAAAGCCAGAGCCAAAGTCATAGATAAGTACATATCAACTAAGTAAATTCTACAGCGTCGTAATTCTACACAACCACGTCACGACCAAAACGTCCAAGCGAAGTACAAAATTAATGAGCTTGTAATTAAACCTGTGTTTAGACAAACATGGGGACCGTTCACATCAAAGGCAAGGGATGAAGATTAAACAGGGCTGCGTCTGCGCCACGTGGCAGCATTAGTCTGCTTTGTATTGCAAGGTTAAGCCTGCCACCAAAACCATTCACACATAACCTTATCGTCACACAAATGAGGGTGAAAATCCTTTGGCTATGACTTGTGTAGGTCCAGGATTATCCTGGTTTATAGCCAGAGTTGACAATGCAACTAGTCTCAACTATCATGGGATTTGCCGTGTAATAGGGTATCTCTTACTAGTAAGCGTTTAAAAGCAAAGATAACGCTGTTTGCTAAGTGGCGGAGTATCAGGTTTTTGTAATCTGGTCGTGATTTTGTATGAGCCAGAGTTTGCAAGTCACTCCCCTTATGTGGATAAGGCTTATTCTGCATTCAAGAGAGCTCAGCTGTTATTCTTGCCAAATTTCTTTGAACTGACGATCGTTGTTAGTAAAAGTTTTACGTGTATTCAACGACTACGTCTTTATTACCTTCTTTCTAATTTTCGTCTTGAACTTTCTCATGAGTAGTATTTTCATCAATCTAACACTGAACTATCGTTAAAAGGTTAGGTACTTTAGTAAATCGAAAACATAACGAAACACAACTTGTGAATGCAAAAAAAACACCAGAGCCAGCCAGGTTAAAAATGTGTAAAAATGTCGCGAAAAAAATATCACTCGTTTTTTCGTTTCACAGTAAACCGCTTCGAATTGATTTCAAGAGCACATTGTTTTTTCTGCTCCGAAAACCAGATTTCCATTTACGCAATCTGTGGTAAAAGCGAGATATTCGATACGGTAGAGATATGTCACGTTATCGATATCAATGCTGTTACCGGGATTTGCTCTTTGTTGACCTCTTGAGACGTTCTCTTGATTAAAAAGGCAAGAAAATAAAACTGTATTTTTCATTTCATTATATTTTTTCTGTGGATTAAAGTCTTAGAATAAAACAGAAAGCATTTATTTGATATTGGACACACACAGAAATAATAAAAAAAGAATTTTGTTGAACATATCCATACCAAAAAGGTTACCAACTCAGGATAAGGTATACACATACACCTACCTTATTTCAGTGAAACACCATTATCCATAAGCAGAAAGTATATTAAACATAAAAAGGTAACTGTGCCTATTTCCAGCTAACAGTAGTAGCTGGATGAGATTAGCTGGTGATCGAGTGAAATGGCATGAGATTGAAGAGGTAGGTATAGTAGTCGATTGTAGGCTGATGATGGAGCATATGTCCATGGAATAGCTTTCAGTCTCCAGTGACGGTACTGAATTTTGCAACTTAAAAACGCTATGTAAACGAAATAATATGCTCAAGAATTATTCATTGAAAACCACAACAATTTCCCACCTGCAATCTTTCACAATACCCCCCAACGGACACATCCAACAAATACAAAAGGAACAGATCTGTTATAGCACAATAACCTAGATGCGTAAGCACTTAGGGATATGGCTCGAAGTAGGTCACTCCCCAAGAGGTTCGTCTCGGCATAATGCTTCGAAGACACGCAAACAATGGCCGGTGCATCGAACAGAACGCTCGCACTTGGCACGTTGTTGTAATATTCCACTTTTTCAATAATGCTGAGAACTGCAGCTTTGGAATATTTGGTGCCTGTTCCAGAATTCTGTATATAAGAACGTGATGGTATTCCAGATGGGAATTGCCATTTGAAGGTAGTTTTATTTTTATTGCTGGCGTTTGAAACAGAAACGTTCCAGTTTGGAATAACAGTGATAGGTCAGTTCGTTTTTAGCTTGGTAACTTAACCTGAAGTTTTTTATATAACGGTTTATGAAACATTTTGTCAGTATTAGTTTAGCAAAAAATGCAATGTAATATTTCTCAAAATGTTATACATAGTTGGAGAAAAAAAAATCTCCACGTTAAAATATTAATTGTCTCTCATTAGCATAACATGCAAGATACGCCTGTAATTCCCGAATAGTTCATCAGAGGTAGGTTTATAATAGTAGCTTGTGTTTTATTTTGCCAATAATGATCAAGTTCCATGTAATTTTCTCATTTACACATGATGTACTGTATGTCTTTACTGTATGTATGTATTTACACATGATGTGAAATGATCAAGTTCCATGTAATTTTCTCATTTACACATCGAAAAAGCGTAATAGTTCGCTTTTTCTACTTAAAGCCTTTGTCAAACTGACAGGCGATAGCGAACGTCAAACTGGGTGCAGCGAACCGAGGCGTGACAGTTGTATTAGCTGGCTTTTTATGAAGGACGTCATACAGAGCAAATACGCCTTCGCCACGTCTTCGCATCGGTTCGGTCACGCTATCGGATCGCTTTCGCTTTTCTATGTGACTGGATTCAAACAAAAACGCTTCGTATTCGTCACGCCTGTCTGTTTGACAAAGGCTTAAATGCAGGAAATTGAACTTTTATGACCAGTTATTGCTTTTCGACACCAACTGTCGTCGATCACTACAGACTGTGGACAAACTCTATTTACGGACGAGTCTGCCTGCTTAGCGTAATGACTACGTATTTATCTGCTGCGTATGCTCCTTTGGGACTGACAGTCCCAAGGGTTGGGTGGTTTTGCTACTGGACATTTACCGATTGTTGTCGTTGCTGTTCTGTCTTCTTTGTCACAAAAACTACTGAAGGGATAGAATGATACTGGAACAAGGAGCTTTGAGAGATGTCTTTGATTTAGTAGATTTAAAATATATACTATACTAGCTGTTCTCTGCCACGCTTCACTGTGGCACAAAAAACTGTTTTTTCGCGATAACAATCCTTGATGCGGATTGTTATCATGCTAAAATTTCAGCTCAATCGGTGCAGAACTTTTTGAGTTTTTGAAGCGTACACAAACCAACATAACATTTATATATATATAAATTAATATAATAAAGTACTATATAAGCTATTAATTTAAATACATAGCAAATGTGGTCTTAGAACTCTTTCAGTGAATTAAGGTCATATAACGAAATGACATGAGCCAAGATTTCATTTCACACAAATACCAACCTCAACCAATTTTATTGACTCTTGCTAATAGAATACAATTTTCATTTATTATTCGCATTGTCTCATCCACTATTAGTAAATAAAAAACCTTGCTCTACACTAGGAATTTCTTTGATTAAGATAATATAATATTTCGCTCAGAAACCCAGTTTGGTTTAAACTACACCTTTTATCTATTTCATACCACAACAGCCCCAATCTCCGTCCACCATTTTACATATTTTCCATCCGCCTTTATGAACGCTAATCTCTTTTAATCCTTCCAATGCAGTTCTGAATGTATTACTGAACATACGTATTTTCCGATTTAGTATTCAAGTCAGGTCATTTTGCGTGCACCTCTGTCTGGCCAAAAGCCCGATAGCCCGATTATATTAATCCTACGTGCGTTTTGTGTCGTCCGAAAACGCTCTGGTGGGCCAACCGCCCTCATTTGAATGCAGCGTTCTGATTGGACGGTTTTCAATGCGTGTGTTTTTAATTAAGTAATTAGTTGAATGACGTAATGGCGGGTTGTGGGAGACTGTTTTTTGGTTGATTTAGCTTGGAATACGTTAACGGTTTGATTGATTTTAAATTATTTATTGCTGGTTTTTTATTGATTAGTTGGTAGTTGAGCTACACAACGGGAAGAGTGGAAGGTCAAGGGGGAGATCTTTGCCCAGCAGTGGAACAAAACTAGTTAAATTAAAAAAAAAGTTTGTAGTTTATATGTTATGATATTTGTATTTTCGCACGTATAGATGGCCATTTGGCATTCGATCGGCACTTTGATGGTAATCTATTATGAAATGATTTAAAGCAAACGTATTCATCTCCTATTTCGGACTCGCGGCATAAAATACTTGTACAGCGAAAATACAAAAACTATCTTTGTACGTAAGTACCACATGTACCAAACTTTTAAAATTAAAATCCATTCCAAGTGGATGAAAAAAAAATCGCTATATTTAATATCCGCACTCGTCCGTCCATATCCGATTCCATTCAATGTAAAAATAAAGAACTGAAGAGTAATCACTGTCCGTATGAAAAGTTCCCTTTCATAGCAGAGTTAACGTTCAACTAAGTTTCATTCCACTCTTTTTGCAAGGGCCGATCGAATTCGCGAAAACTGCTTCATTTCGCAATTTTTTTTTCAACCATCCCCACTTTACCCAGACCTCCCGCGTTCTCGGATACTCCAAAAAATCAAGGTTCTTTACCTGCTTTTGCGAGTTATGAAGGATCAAGGTATATTGGTTACGTCGATGGAAGCTGGGAGTGCCGTTGAAGCCGACAATGTGTATAAATAGGCAATACTGATGGCGATCACGTAGCTGTAACGAGGCGTCGCGACTGTAGTAGCTATCGATCTAGCGATGGAATTTACTGACGGACGCTCGTATCGTAGGTGATGACGTTAAAAGCCGTGTTGCTTGTCTCGGATTAAGATTTAGGAGGTTTGTTATTGGTAAAGGTTTTCAGCACGATAAAATGATATAAATAGACTACTACTTTCAAAGCTCTTGCAGTGCATGACAACTTTGATTAAAAAGTTGTTGAACTTTTGCAAACCCATAAAGCACTTTTTTTTTGGTAATAAAACCATCAGATGAGTAGAGGGGCCTGGGTGGAGTTGAAAGGGACTGTTAGGCTTTTACTGACTAAAAACGAACCCGTTTCTTCGGTTGGTCTTTGCGTTCCATGGCCACGGCGTCCGTTTAAAACGGCCACGCAAACCCGGGGAAGCACTGAATTTCCATAATCTTCTAAATTGATTTTTGAGATTGTAATTCTGTTGCAGTTGTCAATTGGATGGGTAATTTTTCAGTCATTGAATAGTATTGTTCGGGTCACCATATTACGAGTATATACTCGTTGATTTATATTCAGATAAATACATAAATTATTTTAAGTTTAATACCATGTTTTCATCTTTCCCCTTTTACAGCATTTTAGTGTGGGTATGCATGTGTGTTTTGGAAATGTTTTTACAGTAAGTTCAGCATCATTAATATGCATACTAAGACAACATTACGATGTTACCTTGCTATGCATATTAAACAGGTTCACGACTTGCTACAATAACTGAACTTTTGGAGCTGCATTAACAAAATATTGTACTAAAGTTAAAAGATACGGGAACAAGTTTAGTGAATAAAGTGAACTGGGGCTTTTAGATTTTCTCTCGTGGTTTCAGGTGTCTAATATTTTTAAAACATGTTCGTAATTAATGACTATAAGATCTAAGGGAATTAATATCCAATTATATTTGACGTGATTAAAAGGCTGGCAAACCCAAATGGAATTAGACAGGAAATGTCTGACGCGTGCCTGATAAACTGTGAGCTAAATTAGCTAAAAACTGGTACCCTGAGACGGTGGCGCATGATCGCGTCCGACTACGAAGGAGATGGCGGGACGTACTGGTTAGGTTCCGTCCGAATTGGAAGGAGGACGGGCGGGTTAGCTAAAGGTGGAAGGAGTGAATAGAGCCAAAGGCCTCCTTTCATCCTCCTTCGGCAAAGCCCTAGACATGGGACAGAGATGACTACTAGTTTCGAGTAATAAAATGCATAATTTATATTGATTAAAGTGTTGTTTGTGTAGGAAACGTTAAACCGTAATATCTTGGCGAGTAATGGGCGACTCGCTTTCCGATCATGGACCATACCAGGGTCAACGGGGCGTTGTGTTAAACGCGCGCCTCAAAGACACACACAAACACACAGTAGTAGTATTATTTTAATTATTCGTGACTACACACTATACTCTCTACACCCAACTAAATTTTTTCGTGGAAAAAGCGGGAAAGTTGGATTTTTTCGCCCAAACTTTGGGAAAGTTATGATTTATGTGACGTAATACATAGGCTAGGCAGTTGTGAATGAATTCAGTTTATATCCCACTATAATAATATAGTTTGTACAAACTAGTTGACGCTCGACATAACAGATGGCACCACTGTCGTTTTCCGTCTATCGCACTCTTTTAGAATCTATTATGCAATCAGAATGTTTCTTCACAATGTTTTTTTGAAGTGAAAACTTCTTTAGCGGCGTTGAGCACTTTTCTGTAATGGGTATAAAATCTTAAACTCGCGTCAGGACACGTGACCCTGACCGAAAAAGCGTAGGACGGCGCAGGGCGCTTGCGTGAATGTTCGTGTGACTTTATTACTTTTAAAGAAGTTTGTATGCTGGATACATTCGTTGCTAGGTAACATTGTTTATAAAAGATGTACGTCACATTGGAAAATTATTGAAATAAAAAGTCAACCATTTTTGCGAGTTTTACTAAAATCTGTTCACAAGATATTTCCAACAATTACTATTCAAGTTTTCACTTCTGCCGGCACTCCCAGAGTGCAACCCGTCGTTTTTTTTTTCTTTGTTTTTGTTTCTTTGCAAAGAAATCACGGCTTGAAGTGATGTGACAAGGAATATTGGTAACACGTGAGTACATAACAATATTAGAGGTGTACCTTATTGGTGTTATTTATGTTATGAGTTGGGAGAATAGTTGAAACCTTTAAAAAAGGCGCCTTTTGTTATAATCTAAAGACACAGAGTTTCAATTTTTTATTTACATTGAACAAGTTAAGTCATAATATTAATTACTAGCACTTTGCCCGCGACTTCGTCCGCGTGGGTTTCGTACTTTCCTAATTCCCCCTTTTCACCCCCTTAAAGGTTAAATTTCCAAAAACCCCTTCTTAGTGCTCCCCTATATTATAATAGGAAGCCGTGTGCAAAATTTCACATTCCTAGCCCCAGTAGTTTCGGCTGTACGTTGATATGTCAGTCAGTCAGTTCTCCTTTTATATACAACATTATTTTTTGTTTATGCGAAACCCGATACACCTGTCTAGTATTTTTGTGTAAAGAATCTATGTACAAAATTTTAAAACCGTATCATAAAAAATCACAAGGTTATAAGTTTGTATATTACCTGGTTGTCCGTTCAAAAACATGCTCATTTCGCGGTACACCCGCGTAAACCGCGTCTCCTGTGTTATTATATACACTCGTGATAATAGCTTGGCAATAGGTACCTAACCGTACGGTGATTGTATTGTAATTAACTGGTAATAAAATTTAATTAAAATATTTTTGAAAAAATATATAACGTGGTGTAAAAAATATTGGAATCGAATCAGTTACTGATTCTGAACAAACTATATTCAGGTTTCGCATATACTAAAAATAATGTTGTATACAGATTGTTCGGGATTCAAGATAACAATTATTATTCGTGAGAATGAAATGATGATGTCTTGTAACTGTGTGTGCTTCACTAGACAATATTTCTTTAGCACTTTATCCAATAATTACTGATTTCAAATCCTTTCCAACAGGATACAAATATCTTCACTGTTTCTTAAAGCAATGGAGCATTTCTTTTAAACGACATCACATCATTTTCCTTTTTAAAATTTAGAAGATTCAGTAGATTGAAAAATGTACTTAACGCTGCCATGGCTTTGAGATCCAAGTCTAGCAAGTTTTTTTTATCGAAATAGGATCGAAATTCTTAGAAAATGGATAACACTAATAAAAAAAAGTAATCTATGTAAGAGCTTTTTCTTTTTACAAAAAAAAATATATACACAGCATCTTTAGGTATGTTAAGACCGATATAACCACTTAGCTGGACCTCTTACATTCCAATCCAATCAAAAAAACTGTCGTGAAATCATTTGGTAGTTCAATTCAGCGGGTCTAAATAAACTGGTTACGTAAATGTATTGGCGTTTTTCATCCTTTAACCAAAATGAATGTACGGTTAGTTTGGTAAAGCATTGATTTATAGAGGATCGACGATGTTTAAAATTGCTTTATAAATTGTAGTGGTCGAACGTGCAAGCTCAGGGGATGAAAAGGGTAGTAAATAGATGCAGGTGGAGCCAAAATGGGGTGTTATGTAGATAGAGTAGTTCGTGTTAATGAGGTCATATTGATTTTCGTCAGCTGTTTTTGAGGTCCTTGTAACATAATTAAAACTATGTGTAGTTTTGAAAGAAGAATGGACACTTCACGTGAAGGTTTTTGTAAAAGGTTTGTGAAAGATGGAGTGTATCTCACTCACGGCTCTTCGCTAAATTCTTACGTCCTAATAAAGTAGCAACCATTTCGTTTCTTTATAATAACCGTCGACAGTATTTTGTCAATGTTATATGCTTTGCAGTTATTTGTTATTTATTTATAACATTTTTAATAATATTTTTGCCTCCATTCTTTCATCGTTTTAGCTGACAAAAGTATTCTGCCTAGGTCTAATCATCTCCTGAAACATAATTTATTTTAAAAATCCTTCTAAGTAACTGCTTTTTTCTACATTTTACGCACTTACGTATAAGAAGTGTAATTTATCTATAATATGTATGTATTTAGAAAAATATATATTTATGTTTATCAGTTGTCTAGTACCCATAACACAAGCTCTGCTTAGCTTGGGACTAGATGGCGTTGTGTGATAGTAAAAAAAAAGAGTAATTTTTCAAATTTTCTAGAATGAGCGCGAGTGGCCAATAAAACAACGGCCAACTTCTGTGTAACAGAGTGTATTAACGTAATAAGAAACGTGTACAATGTCGTAACGAAAAAGTTTGGATTATGTTTGTGAATAAAATCCCTAAAGTGCAGAGTTGAAAGGTTTAGTGATAATATTAGATATAGTTGGAATAGAAGGCTTTTAAAAGAACAGGTAGCCTACAATGACGTCTAAAATCGAGAGTAGTTCCACTGTGAGAAAGGGACAAAGCTGTACAAGTCGTCTAGTGCTATCTCGTGTAGGCCTACACGAGATGGCTACCCTGATGTCTTCCTCGGTTGTGAGGAGGATATTTGTTCTGTTGTCATGGAAGGTAATAATTTAAAACAACTTGGGTGACTAGCAATCAACTTGGGTATAGAATAAACATAGCCTAAACCTAAACCACTAAAGCCTAAACCACTGCTGAGACACAAACCTCCTCTCTGTAAGAGGGCGCTTGTTCCTTCACCGTTTTGAGAGAAGGGCTTTTTTTTTACGTGGTAAAATCATCACATGAGTCCTCTCATCCAGGGCAGAGCGGGAGGGACTGTCAGACTCGTACTGACTAAAATCTACTGTGTCCTTCATTAACCCTTTACGTACCGGGGTCACGGTAATTCGTGAGTCCCGCGACCCCGGCAGGCTTTGGCTCTCTACAGGCCCCGTCACTATGCTGACACTCTTTGAGGCGCGCGTGGAACACAACGCGCCGTCGACCCGGGCATGGTCCATGGTCGGACAGCGAGTCGCCCATTACTCGCTGCCCGCATGCAACTGCTTAGCTTAAAATCATGGCACTATTGATTTTGGTGTTATTGAACTTTTCGACAGTTGATTCTTACAATTTTTAGCCATCCAACATAGCTATGCAAGTATCAATTTTAAAGATGTATAAACCAGATTCAACAAAATAACACATGTATCAAAGTGCTCACACGTTCCTAGACAACTAATTAACTATGTAGACGCAGGCGCGCCTTAGTCCGCCCTCGCCCAACAAATGAACCTAATTGATACGAGCCAACTAATAAGCAAAGGTTTGCATTATTTTAATGGTTTATTTTAGTACATTTATTGTGACGGTTCTTTTATGTCCCTAGAGTTTGATAAGAGGTTTTGAAGAAAAAAAAATAGTAGGTCAACGTTGACGATACCTATACACAGTATAACAATAAAAAAAAACTTGTAACATAACAAACAACGACTGTGATTTGTGAAGTCTTAAGAGCGCGTATTTTGAAAGTTGGTAACGTTGCAAATAGTTGTCAAATATTAACAAGTTTTAATTAATTTGGCCATGTTACTGTATGGAAATAAGAAATATGGTCTATAGTGCACTAAAAGATTGAATAAGGAATGCAATAATTAATGTCGTTACACCGAATATATAGTTTTAGATGTAAAAAAAGAATTTTGGAACTTTCCAAATGCCTTTTTTACACCTGAAACGGTTACAACATCAAATTCAGTGTTTTACTTGCATTCCCTAATCAATCTTTTAGTGCACTACATATTTCTCATTTTCATACAGTAATATTGCGAAATTAATTAAAACTTGTGAATATTTGACAGCTATTTGCGAAGTTGCCAACTTTCTGGTTACGCGCCCTTAACGTGCTGTTAAACTTGAGCATTCAATTGTATTGAGCATTCTTGCGAATGTTACATAACAAAAAAACAAACGAGAGTGTTTTAGCGAGCATTCTAACGAGCGTTCCGGCAAGCTTTTTGCCGAGTGGACTGTCAAGTCTGACATACTTATGTTAACCTCAGTTATTGAGTAGTTGAATGTAAATCAGTTTGAACATAAATCACGTAACTCTCCAAACATCTCACAAAAAATTTGAATAGGAACCTGTACAGTACGTCGCTGTAATCTGCACAAAACAGGTACATTGATTGGAACACAACCGTTTTCCATTAACGGTACACAATCCGGCTACATATCTAGTCTTCTTCTTCTTCTTATCGTATGGTTGATGAACAACCTGGTGTCAGAGTTTAAACCGCCCGTAGGCCTCTGACATGGCTTCACACACCGTTGAAAAAACTCTCAGGTGTGCTGGTTTCCTCACGATGTTTTCCTTCACCGTTTTTAGCAAGTGATAATTAATTTATAATACGCACATGAATTCTAAAAGACATTGGTGCGTGCCGGGGTTCGAACCTGCAACCTTTGACTTGGCAGTCCAACGGTCGTACCACTCGGCTATCACTGCTTTAAATATTATTATATTAATATTACATATCTAGTGTTAAGGCGTTTCTCCATTGGGAACCACGGGTAAGCTATAGCTCGTAGTTTGTATTACACCATTGGATAATACCAGACGCGCGTCGAAATACTGATAAAATAATTTTTTGTTTTAGTAACATTTACATAGTTTTTGTTGTAGCTTTATATTTTTGCCTGAATAATGTTGCAGATGTTTTTGAAGTGAAAACTTCTTTAGCGGCGTTGTGCACTTTTTTTGGAATGGGTAAAAATGTTAAACTCGCGTCAGGACACGTGACCTGATCGAAAATTCGTAAGACGATGCAGGGCGCTAGCGCGAATGTTCGTGTGTGTTATTACAATTCAAGTTTTCACTTCTGCCGGCACTCCCAGAGTGCAACACGTCGCTTTTTTTATTTAAGAAACGCTCACTTGACAACCATCTCGCTTGATGGTAAGCAATGATATAGTCATTTTTATATGCATTAATTGGGTTCTTCAAGTCAAATATTGAGCTGCGATCGGTAAGACTGGGTGGTGGCCAACCCCTACATAATCGCGAAAAGGCAAGGCAGATGAAAACGTAAAAGAAATCGTCTAGTGCTACGCAGGCTTACAAAATGCGCAAGCATTTAGGGGGCAGACAAATTAATCGCACCTGAGTTCATAGCAGTGGATGATCAACTTTAATTCGCTTCAAGCATACCATTCGTAGATTTTAAAATGATTATATATCTACTCACATTTTATGTCCCCGTATGTCGTGCTATACGAAGCAATTGGAAAAGTATTTCAGTAGATCATATTTTTTTACGGGATTTTAATGTTTCATCTCTCAGATCATACTTTTTTCAAAAACAAATAAGTGGTAAACTTGATAAACTTTTGCACGTCAAGTAACGAGGTATTCCTCGTAGCGCTCCCGTTTTGAAACGCGCCCATCTAAGCGCTCCCGTTTTGTTCCTCCAAGCGCTCCCAAAAGGAGCGCTTCGAGGAACGATTAAAAATATTAAAATTAGTTTCCTCAAAGCGCTCCCATGATTAACTTTCGGATAGAGATGGGACTATACTAACTGAAATTATCGATAATAACTAGATAGGTAATAAGTAGAACACATTGTTATAATATACAACTAGCGGCCCGTCCCGGCTTCGCACGGGTTTTTTTTTTATCGTGGTAAAATCATCAAATGAGTCCTCCCACCCCGGGCAGGGCGGGAGGGACTGTCAGACTCGTACTGACTAAAATCGACGGTGTCCTTCAATAGCCCTTTACGTACCGGGGTCAGGTTAATTCGTTAGTCCCGCGAACCCGGCAGGCTTTGGCCCTCAGACAGGTTCCGTCACTATGCTGACACTCCTTGAGGCGCGCGTGGAACACAACGCGCCGTCGACCCGGGCATGGTCCATGGTCGGACAGCGAGTCGCCCATCACTCGCCGCCCGCATGCCCGCGCCTACGGTGGCCGGAGATCGTCTGGCGACGTTCGACGCCGTGGGCGTCTACCACTGCGGCTGGGGTGGAGGGAGGTCGCTGTTCTCTCCCTCACGCGGCCCGCCTCCTCCTTCGCAAGCATGACTACTTCGCAAAAAGAGGCGACAGCTTCCCACTCTCTCTCGCCCCGCAGCATGGCCGCGATAATGCCGGGGGCGAGAGGTCTCCGCCAATCGCCGTCGTGAGGACACGGCGGTGCTCTGCCCAAGCGGGGCAGTCCTGCACCGTATGCTCGACCGTGTCCTTCGGACGATCCTCGCAGTGGTAACACCCAGGCGTTTCTTCCCTCCCTATCAGACACATGAACCTCCCTAAACTTCCGTGTCCGGTGAGGTCCTGCGTCATGCCGCCGTCAGGATGCCGTGACGCCTATCCAGCCACTCCTATAAGAGGGGTTTTACCTCCGCGATTGCGGCGTGCCCGGACCTCGGTTGCGACAGTCGCTCCCTACTGCCCTGAGATCGCGCCTGAGCTCTTCCCGCCGCACCTCGACTTGTTGAGGCAGCGGGGATTCGCCCCGGCGCTGCGCCTCCACGCGCCATTCATAGACGCGTTGGAGGGCAGTCGCCTCCAGATCCCAGGGCAGCGATCCGGCAAGGAGGTTTTAGGGACCAACTTTAGTGGTCGCGTCCGAATACTCAGGGCCCACACAGGGGCCCCGTAGAGGGCCATGGACCGCACGACACCGGAACAGCCTCCGGAAGGAGGCGTTTGGCCCGCTGAGATTGGGCAGGAGTGATTGCGACTGTTGCCCGGTTCCATCGGCTGTCGAGGACGAGTCGTCGGCGTAACATATTACGCCGACGCCGTCAGGGAGGTCGCCGCGCAGCACCCAGTAGTAGCCGAATTCCAAAGGAGCGGCCCCAAGACAGATCCCTGTGGAACACCGCACGACATCACTCGCCGGTTCCATTCTCCCCGGTGACCGGGGTAGATGACGGCCCTATCCGTCAGGTAGTCCCCGACAATGCGACGGAGGTAGGTCGGCACCCGGTGATACCGGAGTGCCTCCCTGATGCAACTCCAGGGCAGGGTGTTTAAGGCGTTGGTGATGTCCAAAGACACCGCCAAGACGACCCTGTGGTAATTAAATTGTTTAACATTGGTCCTTCTATACACATAAGAGTGCCGAAAGCAAAAATATATGTATTATTCTCTCAATTTCGTAATTGGTTAACCAACTTCGATGTCGATGTTGCACACATGAGTTTTTAAAAATTATCGATATAATTCATTACGTTTATTTCATGCTTTTCTCTATATTTAAACGTGGGAGCGCTTCGAGGAAATAAATTTTAATATTTTTAATAGTTCCTCGAAGCGCTCCTTTTGGGAGCGCTTGGAGGAACAAAACGGGAGCGCTTAGATGGGAGCGTTACAAAACGGGAGCGCTACGAGGAATACCTCCAAGTAACAGGTTATTCAGTCACTTTGATAAGGGTATTTCTAGTTCCTTTTTACTTAAAAAAGGTTGGTAGCTAAGTTATGAGATCAAAAAAAAAATATATTTTAACAGTTATCATCTCAAGGGAACGCAATACTAGGATTAACAATTTCTTTTTAGCGTGGTAAAATCATCAAATGAATCCTCCCACCCTGGGCAGGGCAGGAGGGATTGTCAGGCTTGTAGTGACTAAAATCCACGATGTTCTTCAATAGCCCTTTACGTTCCGGGGTCGCTTTAGCTCGTTAGTCCCACGACCACTGCAGGCTTTGGCCCTCTAAGATAAACAATAGCGTATATTTTATTTCAGACTGTAAACTATCTTTGAGCTAAATAATATCAGTTCAGCAGTTCTGACGTGATTGTATAACAAATATCCCAACCTTTCGCACAAAAATTATGTACAAACTAATAGGATTTTCATTTACAATTGTGTTCCTTTTATTCATCCACTTTCCAATTAAAACACGTCCAACACAATACAACCACCCAATCCAACTAATCTAATTTCTAGCTCGAAATACCTGAATAAAATACACCGAAACTTCACTAACCACGTTAGTGAGCACCGAAACGGTTAAATTCGGACGTTTCATTACAAGAATTTGATTTATCGGACGAATTCTGAAATACTGGGCACGTAGCGAACGTTCTACAGGAGTAATTTGAATGCGATAGCTGTATGCTGTGTTCATAATGACTGCGGGATTTAGCTCGTTTGAGCTCTAAGAGGTTTATTAATCGTGATTGTCAATTATTTACAGGTCTTTCTGTTGGCTAGTTAGTTAGGACTAGAGTTTTAATTGATTATGTCTGAGGAGCAGGAGGTTTCTGTGAGTTTAGACCTAGGTGTAATTTAGGTATTTCAGCATCACTTTGTGCTAACAGAACGGTTCAAGAAATCTTCATGAGTTAATCGGCGTATCCGATACGAGGCACACATCGCGTCGAAGGTCTCCCGCCTCCCTCTCTTATGAGTATTCATTTACGTGTGCCTGTGTACGAACCTCTATTAGATTTGTATTCAGATAGTACAAGAGCCCACGTTGTAAATTACATCCAGCTCCCAGCAGTACAAGCTGATGTTGGTGTGATTTGATAT
This sequence comes from Agrotis puta, assembly GCA_943136025.2. NCBI lineage: Eukaryota > Metazoa > Arthropoda > Insecta > Lepidoptera > Noctuidae > Agrotis > Agrotis puta. The sequence goes on along the minus strand of OW964176.2, from coordinate 12,418,164 downwards.
TTTGATTTAAGGTCCTATTTCATCACAACATTCCATTCGTAGTATCGAAAGTTAAACTGATTTATCTTTAAGCCCCAAGTAAGGGTTTTCGTCTGTGAGATACAGGATACATAACAGAATATCTGATTAAAAATATCCAAGCAATATCAACTAAACAAAAATAATAAGCCGAAGAAACAGTTGTATCAGTGGCAAACGAGACTTACGAGTATTGCATCGCTCTCTGAACATAAAAATTGAAACAAATTATTAACTGGCAATAAATAAGGGTTCGAAGCTCGATATCTGGCAGACTGCCAGCAACGCTTTAGATAGGAAAAACCTCTTGTTCGAGCTGCGAGCTAGAAAGGACATTCGGACATGGAACTAATGGGATTCTGTGATTACAGCCGTGATTTATGCTAAGTATTTGAACCTCTTTTAGAACAATTTCTTAGTATTATTCACGAAGATACCGAGAAAAGGATGAATTGGTTCGGAACTTCCGTCTTGAAAGACCTATTTTTTAGCGTACATTTTTGTTCCATAATTTCTTTTACCAACTCAATTGGGATGGGGCGGGACATGTCTGCCTTATACTGGACAAATTGTGGACCACAAAAACACAAAACTGGAGACCTAAGAGGCAGTGAAGCGAGGTCGTGGTAAGCCACGCAGGAGATAGCAGGATGAACTGGACATATCGTGAAAGTGGACAGGAGGACAAGAGGTGGAAGGAGGCAGGCTAGAGAAAGACCTTTATGCCTTTGTCAAACATACTGATGAAAGCGAAACGTTTCCGAAGCGATACCGAACCGAAGCGAGACGTCAGTCCGATAGTTCTGTCACGCTATCGGATCGCTTTCGCTGTTCTACATGACTGGATTTAAACAATTCCATACATTACAAATAAAAACGTCACGCTTCGCTTCGGAAACGCTTCGCTTTCGCCTGTCTGTTTAACAAAGGCATTATAACTCTTCGTAAGTCCAAAATACGCAAACTTATGGTTACGCTTTTTAGGGATTACTAAAGAAGAATAAATTATTCGTTTACTTAAAAATAAACACAATAGAAATACTTAGTTTCGGAGTGTAAGCAGCTAATGGACAGGCAAAGTAATTCAGGCTAAAACATTTTGTGAAAAATAGTAATGGAATTTATTTAGGATAAGTAATTTGGGTAACAGCGTGATAAATTCATGCCCTACTTAAATACTAAGATACAAAAAAGCTTTTTAATATAAATAAAATATGATAAACGACTTGGTATACAAAAAGTATATTCCGCGTAAATGCGACCAGAGTGAAGATGGCTGTCTATTAAAAATGCTTGGAAAGTTTATTTAACGGTTATCACACAGATTATATTTTCCAAAAACGTGCACAGTTTTATTATTGGAATCGGTTTTACCAACATTTTCAATTTTTCAAGTTGTATGTATGGTAATTGTGAAATTAGCGTACGAGATTTAATTTAGTAGAACATCTTTTTTAGAGTTGTAGAATCATCAAACGAGTTCTTCCGTCCACCCAGGGCGCAGGAGCAGAACAGATTATCAGACTGACTAAAAATCTACCCTGTTCCTTCAGCTGCCCTCTGTGTTTCAGGCTGACGGTGGCCTTTATAGTAGGACCCGTGACCCCGGTAGGATTAGTAAACTTAGGTGTGTACAGGTGTGTATGAGAGGACAAATCCTGAGGAAACCTTTTTTTAATATGGTAAAACCATCAAATGAGTCCTCCCACCCAGGGCAAAGCAGGAGAGACTGTCAGACTTAACCTGGGTTTAAATAAACAATATTATGTATAAGTCTAAAGTCAGTTCAGACGTCTGGAATCAACTAGAGCGGCTTAATTAGTTCTAAAGATGGTCATGCAAAAATAAAAGAAGTAGTACTTATTACCCTGTATTATTGTTTACACTGAGTACTCACTGTTATTTGAACTACGAAGATTTGTTTTTTTGAAAACTTAATAAGGAAAGGACCAACTCTGCACTTCCAAAACTTTTAATGCTTGACATGTATGAATGTTACAAGCTTTCAAATCTCATCTCTGAGCTAATACCTGATAGTTGAGGGGTTCCATTCTTCACGCATCACGGTGCCTTCGCGTGGGGTGCCAATGGGGTGGAAAAGTCGTTAGATAGTGCCTTCCTGCGTTTTTCGCGAAACTCTTCTTATCATGGTGAATAGTTTTTGACATATTGGGACTGCTAACTTTTATACTTTGTGGAGTTGGTTTTTGTTTGAGTACTTTTTTATTTTATTTTAGTTACTTGTGACATAAGTACACGACCCCAAGTTTTTATGTTTAAACATGCTTTGATTACCCTTAATATTGGGGTGCTAAGACAGGAAACCTCCACGTGCGCCCGTGGACTAGAGTTCCCCTTCGGATACGTCCGGGGGGAAGACCAGTTTTTCGGGATGGTGCACCCTGGGATGCGGGCAAAAACTCTTTTAGGCACTGTGTGCCTGAGGGGTCAAGCCCGGGTCGGTGGCGCGTCGTGTTTCACGCGTCACCGACGGGGCCCCTTACGGGGCCAAATGCCTGCTGGGGTCGCGGCTTTTTTCTTAATCCAGGATACCGCGGCCCCGGAACGTAAAGGGCATCCGAAGAAACACGGGTGGATTTTAGTCAGTAAGAGTTTGACAGTCCCTTCCGCCCCACCCAGGGCGGGAGGATTCATTTGATGATTTTGCCACCCTAAAAAAAAAAACCCTTAATATTAACTAAATTATGAGTATTCGAGAATAATTTTATGTTATCTGTCTTTTACTAGCGTTTGCCCAGGGCTTTGCTTGTTTTAATTTAGAATTTGAAATAATATTGGCTTATAATATGCTTGAGAGACACATGACGTCACCTTTTATTGTAAAAAACGTATTCTATGACCGTTTCTTTACACCTGGTAAAATCAGAATGATCGGTTTAGCACTTTAGGTGTGAAAAGGTGAAATAGACAAACTGAATCTCCCATTCATAATGTTAATAAGAATGAAGACATCTTATCCCTTACTATGAAAACATTTAAATGCTATTTATCGTTAAGAAAAGAATTTTCTTCAGTGCAAGGAAAGTAGTAACCTTTCCTTTTTACTGAGCTCCTATTTAGTAACACCTGCCGCTCCTTACGTTTTTATGTTTCAGTTACTTACCTGTTTTTTATTTACTCTAAACTACCTTATTTCAATGTTTTTTCGTAAGACTTTGATTCTCGGGGTCGCGGGTCTCACGAATTACCGTGTTTTTTTACGTGGTAAAATCATCACATGAGTCCTCCCACCCAAGGCAGAGCGGGAGGGACTATCAGACTCGTACTGACTAAAATCCACGGTGTCCTTCAATAGCCCTTTACGTATCGGGGTCACGGTAACTCGTGAGTCCCGCGACCTTGTATCCAACTATGAGAAAATTATTATGGATAGTAAATAAAGCTTCTGTGTCTACGTAGCCCAACTAACTACTTAATTTGTCAAAGGACAACGTCTATCTACGGACCCAAGTTAATAGTCGACAAAGATAAGATGTCTCTGTCAACGGTGGGTGATATTTCCTTGACTGAGGCTACCGATCTTGTAGAGGCGGAATTTAGTGCTCGTTTTAGTTTGCATGCGGTCTCAGAACTTTACAATTTACAGTTGTTTAAACACGCTTATATTTTGATAATAGTTTTAACAACTGTTATTAGTAAGTCACCTCTTTATAAACTATCACGTTAAGCTACAATTACTGACAAAATAACAGTGTATCTTTTTTATGACTGACAGTTTCCTTCCTGGTACTTACATCCTAAATTTTATGCACAAATTAAAAATAAGTAATGTTTTTAAGTCTGATTGTGTTTGTAGAAAGTAATCTCAAGATTCTGAAATTTTTTATCACAAATAAAAGCTATATTAATGGCATTCTTGAGTGACATAAGTAGGTTATATTTTATACACATCTTAGGAAAGCAAGGTTAGGGGTCGCTAGTTTGAAATATGTTTAGGTTTTTGATTGTTATAGCTTAACTTATTATATTCAACACAAATACATGAAGCCTTATAATACTGTTACACTACTATACATATTAAAATTGCTCACATTTCATCCCTTACATAACAATTTTACCCAAACGGCCTAAATCCCAGATTTCCTCACACAAGACTTGGTTCCAGTCTCTGTCCACTTGCCCGTGAAGGTTGTCGTCAGACGAGGATGCGGGTAGAATAATTCCCATTCCCACCCGCTTTTGTGGGAAGATAAAGTGTCGTACCAAACGTGGTCACGAATGCTGGTCAAGAATAATGTGACGGCCTAATGATTTATGGATCTGCATTCGTATTATGGCGGCTTCGCAGGAAATTGTGTGTTTTCGGTACTATAGTCGCCTGTAAGGAGCAAATATTTTTGCGTTATGAGGTGTGGTGTTTTTGTTGGGTTTCAAAATGAAGTAGGCTTCACAATTTGTTGTTTTGGATAAATCTAAGAACATCTTTAAAAGGAACTTCAGGTCATACAATGCTATATTGCCATTACGAAAACGATGGCAAGCCGTAAAGAGCACTAATAGTGATGTTACATCATAGTTTATTTAAACACAAATTTTAACGATACACAATATACAATTAAAATCTCACAAACATTCAACAAATTCTCAATAAAGACAAGCACTACCAACCACTTCCAACCAGCGTTCAATAACAACATTCCGCCAAATCTGGCGGTCGTAAGTCGACGTACTGAATCTGCGGATCCCATCGATTGCCAATAATGTCTGTAATTACTGCCCTCGCCGCCTCGCCCGTTAATCTTACTTAGGATTATGCCCGCCCGTGCCAAGTTTAGTTAAAAAATATTGGTACAGGTAGCTGGTTTGTTGTTTAAAAAGGTTGCTGAAATTCGGGGATTATCGAGTTTGGATTAGAATTATCGTTGGTATTTGGACGACTATGTTTTTAAAAACCTTTGTTTTTTTGCGTAGTAAAATGTTCAAGAGTCCCCCCGGACTGGATGGACAGTCAGACTCTTATTGATTAACATGCAACCTGTTCTTTCAGTAGCCCTTTGCGTTTCAGGGTCATGGTTATCTTTACCAAGGGTCACGCAACATGTTTTTAAAACTTTACGCTGATTTAGTGGTAATTCTGCCTTGCAATGGCCATTTGTAATCCTCATTTTGTGTATTTTTATAGAGATAACTTTTATTATGAGTTTTATATTCGGATCAAAACGAAATCGTTTCTTTATCTAGTTTGCATTTAAACATTTTAACACTCACTTCACAGCTCTTTTGATAGAGTGTTTCCATTCTTTAACATCAGCAATGAATAGAATATTTGGTGTGCAATAATATACTTTATTGCACACCAAAAATTCACAGGGTACATCGACGGTCTTATCTGACGGTCTGACAGCGAAATCTTCAACACATCCTTTGGATGGACTAAAAAACAATTTATTTTTTGGAAGAATAAGTAGTTATCCCTCAAAATAATGAATACTTGAGAAGTTTCCAACAAAATTCTCCCATTAAAAATAAACAACTTAACAACAAATTCACAGCATTAACAACCACACAAATCCAATAAATCCTCCACTAGGTTCATACAAAAACTTGCACACAGCAATAGAATGATGGCGGCAGTAGTTCTAGCCATTTCTCTGGATGTTAGGAGGCTGGTCACGTGGCCCCGTTCAGTTATACGCGCAGCCCCCGGTCTGGTTTGATACGCTCTCTTAAGTGCCCCGGATACTAGACACTTTGGGCCCGAAAATGTATATACAGTTTTGAATGAATTTGAACTTATGTGTAAACGCGTTTAAATGAGTATTTTTGGGGTAAAATGTTGAATCTTTTGGGTATTCTAGGGCAATAACATAAAAGTAAGGACAACAGTCTATTCTGCAAACATTAAAAATGATTTTAAGCCACAATACGAGCTATATTTAGTTAGGCTTACCGAATATCACATATATTTTAATGTTATGTTTTTTTTATAAAATCTTTATATCTACAGGAATTTAATATCTACGCTACTATTCAAATTAATTGAATTATATATTTCAATTTATTATCTTATGAATTCTATATACACTGAAGGTATTTTCTACACAAAAGTCAAGTAAAACCCGTAATATTGTAACATTTTGCTTAATTACAATACTGTCCACGTCAAAGTGCTCAGGATATTTTAGCCAAATAAATATGCACTTTGTCCACAATATAAATGTGTAAACAACGAAGTTAAAATAAAGATAATTGAAAAAAATAGAAATCATGTTTCAATTCATTCGTTAATTGCATTCATGTTTTTAGTTAATCCTAAATTTTTATTCCAAGCCTCCAACTGCTATAGAGGGCCAAAGCCTGCCGGGGTCGCGGGTCTCAGAATTTACCGTAACCCCGGTACATAAAGAGCTATTGAAGGACACCGTGGATTTTAGTCAGTCAAGTCTGACAGTCCTTCCCACCCTACCCTGGGTGGGAGGACTCATTTGATGATTTTACATCGCTAAAAAAAAATAGCCTCCAACTGCGCGTTCAACCTTAACCCCTTCGTTACGTAGTCACCCACAGATATAAACGTCTGAGACGTCTCGAGAGCGACATTAGTAGTCGAGAACAAACTGAGCTGTCAGTTTGGCCCAAATATCCACTTTTGTTTGGGACAATCGCCTTAAGCAATCCTTATCAGGTGACAAGACAATATTTTGTGGTAAGATTGTAAATACGGTACTAGGCTTGAAGCAAAACATGTTTAACAGACAACTTATGGAATACAAAATAGGTAGACTTTGTTTTGTTTCCGTTCTGTTAAACGATATTTAAGTGACATATAAGTTGGTGTACTCGTCTAAAAAATGGCGGTTAAAGGGGTATTGGTTTTTTTTTTACTGTTACGACGCATTAATGGACAACTTGAACAAAACAGTTGGCTGGGCAGGCGGATCAAATTAGCGCTAAATATAAACACATAGCTTGGTTTTAATTTGTGTTACTTTTACATTTTTTTTATAAACTGTACTACATAGTGATTTCGTGATATCGATTCGGGAATTGAGTATTGTTAACTAGAAAGAAAAGAAAAGGGATTTATTGACACGTAGGTACAGGACAGAACAAACAAAACTATACAGAACAAGAAATACAAGGGAAAAAAAACAAAATTACATAAAAAGAAAGATAACAATCGGAAAAAATAACATAATTAGCCCTGTGCGAGGCCAAAAGGCTCCTATCTCAACACGTGCTGCGACATTTTTAAGATGTCACGACACTAGTTTTCTGATACGGCCCAAAGTGCTATTTTTTTTTTAATGTGAAACGTTTCTCCTGCAGACGACTTCCACCTCAACATTAGGTTACACCCCAATAACACAATCAAAGTAACATTAATAACTAAATATCCCTAAAATATTCACATACACGTCTTTCAAACAACCCATTAAGATAACCATTGGCGTTTATGTGTCCTAATAGACAGACGTGAGACGGTCAATGTGACATAGGACACCCTCTGTTTCCACCCCAATGGAATCAAATAAAAACATTGCTTTACGACAGTTATCCGTGGTATCTATAACGTTTAGCTCAATGGGGATCATAAGATATGAGTAATCAAGTATAATGTTCTTATTTTTCACTGGTGACTCGCCCCTGTCCTTGCACATATATTTTTTTTGGCAACATATATCGATCTCTTTCTTTATTTTTGGAAAAATTATAAGTTTTTAAAGCAGACTCACTAACATTATCAGTAAAAAAATGGAATTTTCAATAAGTTTTTTGTTTGTTGCAAGCGCCAGTTTATTCGTGACCTTGGTAAATATCATATGTATTGAATTATAACCATTAACTTTCTCAAATTAATTATATGAATGAGTAATAGTGAAAACCACCCCATATGCAATGGTCTCACAGACAGACAGGAACAGTTTTATAATAATAATTTTGCATGTCCTAGAATTTTCATCACATATTTAGGGTCCCCATTTTAAACGTCCAATTTTTATTTCCCCCAACTGTGTTATTTTTTTTATCCAATCATTTTGAATTTTGATCTTAATTATCGAAAATCAGATAAATTGTAATTTTTTTATACTCTTGTTATCTTTATTGCTCAAGGTTTTTTACATGGTAAGGGTGAATAGGGCCTTAGGCAGTATTAAAATGACTTTTCGATGCATCTAAAATTATCAAGTTTGAATATGTACTTGGGGTTGAACAGCTAGGGGTTCGAAATATTATCACGGTTGGTTTCGTAATTTGTCACGAGCACAAGGAGGAAACGATGTTGGAAAAGATTTGTTTATTGAAAAGTTTAGACAGATTTCGCCTTATCTCTTTTTATTTGCAGAATTAATAACTACATTTTTTTTTCAAACACATCGAGTGTACCACATGAGTTTCATCATATTTTCAAAAATAGAATGATAATTCAACTCATAATCTCGATTTTTTAAATTTATTTATCTTAAAATCATCCTATCTAGTAGATGACTTCATTGTTGGATTATTTAAGCAGAAAAGTTTCACTCTTTTTTATTTTTGTTTTAAAGTGGGCAGGATGAATGTAACGCTGAGTCCAACATGTTGTTGTGTAGTAATACACCAACATATTTCCCAACCACCATCATTGTGTGTTCAACACTGCCAATCTCTATTCGTCTGTGTCGGCGGGACGCAAACTTTTATCTTGTTGGGGAAACTAAAAATATCCCCCATTGTGTTATACCATCAAAGAGTTTGGGGTGATGGATTAAGCTTGTATCGACGTTCACGGCACGTGTCCGCAAGAGATAAGAGATGTAATACTAAACGTTGTAGTGAGGGAGTTTGCCCTGATTGTAATGTTGCAGATTTCCAATGGTTGATATGTGGGATTATGCAACTTAATTACCAGTTTTTATCTTCACTGCATTCGGCGTGCGAATTTTCGTTGTGAAATCTTTTGCTGAATTATAATACTCATCTGGAATGTTTGGTTTGTTTGTAACATTTCGTTTTTTTTTAAATTGTTATTTATATTTGATACGAAGCGTGTTTTTGTCATCTACAGGTTGCAAATTCAGACTCTTGGGTCATTCCTGATGGGAAAACCCAAGTTGGATCATGACCCATTTTGCAAATAAATCGTTTAAATCCGTCAAAATAACAAAGATCAAGGTCGTTACCATGGATATGTATGTTTAGGCGATTGTGGACTTAATTGTATTTGAATGTCTGTAAGAAAATAAGCTTATGGTGGGTCATGATTCAACTTTGTCGATTGTAGGTACATAAATATACTAAAATATTAACAACAGTGCTTGTGCACTTGAATCAAAGACTCAGCAGGAATGTGAATTTAAACAGAGGTATGATATAATACATACATAAATTAATGTCCTTTTCCCATGGAGGTAGAAGCCATTGAGACCCACCTTCTACGATCCTTATGTACTCGTTTCGCTTCATTCACAGTCATCTGGTCATACACGCATGAACATTTCCGACATATCCGAAGCAGTTCGCCATGATGTTACATGAAACAAAAATCTCTATTTAAAAATCTTCTGTTTGCTTTTAAAAAAACAATATTCAATCGAATTTTCCATCAATCTACAAAACATAACAAAAAAAAAACATAAAATGTTATTTAATACCACATACGAATAAATGAGCAAAAACCTCCGCTCATTAATATTGATGCCGTCGATTGTTTGCAAAAATTAATTCAATTTTTTTGGGGAAATTGCTTCTAGTACGCGCAAGTAAGGACGAGGGGAGAAATTTATCATGTTACAGATTACTTCTTGCATCGAAGGCCCTGCTATATATTAATAGCTTGCTGTGCAATTTACCAAATTGTAAACATAAATTGGAATTTTAAGGCAGATTGTTATAAATTTTGTTTATCTTTCAAATTGTTAAGTACAACATTAAGCCTTTGTCAAACAGGCGTGACGAATGCGAAACGTCACGTTTTTATTTGTAATGTATGGATTGTTTGAATCCAGTCACATAGAAAAGCGAAAGCGATCCGATAGCGTGACCGAACTATCAGACTAACGTCTCGTATCGGTTCGTTATCGCTTCGGACTTGCCTGTCTGTTTGAAAAGGCTTTATTGTTTGTAGGTATTTCTTTGTTTTATGGTGATCTTTTTCATTCAAAGACGTTACAATAGAGTTTGGAACGTCGCAATATTATAAAGTGGAAATTAAAAAAAAAATGTGTCGGCCGAAAGACACACAGACGGAATTTTAAATCTGCGTTGCATTTCAATTTTCTGTCTCTTTCTCTAGCGAGGCGTTGCATGCCTATGTTCAGACTGGTGTCGGTTCGGAAAAACAGCAAGTAACTCTAACTCAATATTAGATACCAGCACGCTATGTTAACATGTTTTATAAAACCAAAACAACTTACAAATAACCAACAGCTCGGTAAATGTTGCAATTTAAAATCACAAACTTCTCGTTTAAAGTTATTAGGGAATTTTACCAAAATTTCTGACGCAGCCATTCGTAATTATGACATAAAAAAGTTTCCTAATTACATCGCTCAAACGCTAAGTTGGCCTGTAAATGTATAAATGGGAAATAAGTGTCGTTAGTCGGGCTGCGTAATTTGTTGCGACAGCGGTTTGAAGGTCAATGTAAATAACATGATCGTTTTAGTTACGACTCTAAAAACTGAGAGAATGTAAAAGGAAAGATTGTGAAGAAGAAAACGTATAAAAGTCATTATCGCGTTACGCTTGGTAGACCATGTTGTGAATGAACGCATGGATCAACATCTAAATGATTAAAATAAAGCTGTATAATCTGTTATTGGTGTAAATGTAGGTTTTTGTTTTAACGTGGTAAAATGATCAAATGAGTCCTCCCACCCAGGGCAGAGCGGGAGGGACTGTCAGACTCGTACTGACTAAAATCCACGGTGTTCTTCAATAGCCCTTTACGTTCCGCGGTCACGGTAATTCGTGAATCCCGCGACCCCGGCAGGCTTTGGCTCTCTACAGGGGGGGCCCCGTCACTATGCTGACAATCCTTGAGGCGCGCGTGGAACAGAACGCGCCGTCGACCAGGCCATGGTCCAATGTAAATATAGGATACGAGATGTTAAGATAGTATTAAAGAAAAAAAAAAACATTTACTGGCACCCAATGGCTGTGCAAAATTATCAAGGTAACTAGCTGTGCCCCGCGGTTTCACCCGCGTTTTTCTCGTTTCCGTGGAAATACCGAGATAAAATGTTGCCTATATTATAGCCTCCCTCAATAAATGGACTATTGAATATTTAAACAGTTTTCATATCAGATCAGTATTTCCCGAGATTACCGCGTTAATAACAAACAACCAAACTTTTCAGCTTTATAATATTAAGAAAAATATAGATAAAGTTAAATTGTATAAGTCGCAGGCAATAGCTGTCTATCTGTTCGACATTCAGCCAGACACATAAGACTACAGGCGGGAGTGTCCGTCCACTTTAAACCGGGTTAAAATAATATTTTAAAGTACTTCTGAGTAAATTATATTTTTCGTTTTATTTTCTTGTGGCAGAAGAATATATTGATTGTTTCCGCAACCTGATCTTGACAACGCGACATATAGTTGGCCGTGCGAAAAACAGTCTTGCCGTAAATCTAATCCTACATATTTAAATGTTTGCCCCTGTGATCTATTTATCGTTACGGCAGAAGATAATTTAATTGGGAATGTGACTCTTTTAAAACGAAAAGGCAAATCATTTGGAATCATTGGGATCCGAGGTATAAGTACTGTTTGACCAACCGCTAGACCAGTCAAAACTGTTGCAACGATCACGTTATTGCGAAGAAATTTAACCTGAAGTCGAGTCCCGTTACATAAATTTGGTGGCGTTTTTTTATCGTGGTAAAATCATCAAATGAGTCCTCCCACCCATACTGTCAGACTTGTACTGACTAAAATCCACGGTGTCCTTCAGTAGCCCTTTACGTACCGGGGTTACGGTAATTTGTGAGTCCCGTGACCCCGGCAGGCTTTGGCCCAATACAGGCCCCGTCACTATGCTGACACTCCTTGAGCCGCGCGTGGAACACAACGCGCCGTCGACCCGGGCATGGTCCATGGTCGGACAGCGAGTCGCCCATTACTTGCCGCTCGCATGCCCGTGCCTACGGTGGCCGGAGATCGTCTTGTGACGTCCGTCGTCGTGGGCGTCTACCACTGCGGCTGGGGTGGAGGGAGGACGCTGTCCTCTCCCTCACGCGGCCCGCCTCCTCCTTCGCGAGCATGACTGCTTCGCAGAAGGAGGCGACCGCTTCCCACTCCGTCTCGCCCCGCAGCATGCCCTCGACCAATGCCGGGCGCGAGAGGTCTCCGCCTATCGCCGTCGTGAGGACACGGCGGTGCTCTACCCAAGCGGGGCAGTCCTGCACCGTATGCTCCACCGTGTCCTCCGGACGATCCTCGCAGTGGTGACACCCAGGCGGTTCTTCCCTCCTTATCAGACACAGGTACCTCCCGAAACTAAATTTGGTGGCTTGAGATTTCTAAGTAAAATAACTGGGGCACCAATTTTTAACTTGAGAGAATGTGGGGGGAGGCCACTCAGGTTTAGAGAATTAAGAAATTCCTGTGGAAAATGGACTGGATCTTCTTGATCCATTACATTATCAATAGAAGTGTAGGTGACTATATCCCCTGGAAGTTTAGTTAAAATTAAATCGTTAATTTCGTCAAAACTACTGTTTCTCGCCGCCAATATTGCTCGTTGACACATCCATTGATAATCTTTATTTTCTATTTCGACGATATCTGGGTAAACTTTAAGATCTTATACTTACAATCATCAACAAATATATTTCGAAAAAGATTATTACAGGATTTTATGTTGATAAAAAACTCTATGGCCCATAACTCACTAATAGGTACCAACTCTTAACATCTTACACACGTGATAACTTTTAAACGAAATATCCGATTGAGATGAAACAAAAAGTATTTTACTTCTACATAAATACCCTTGATAACGTCATGCTTAATTTCGATAAAGATCAATATTACGATACATATTAAACGTAGTTTTTTTTTTTCAGACGATTTAATAATTATTTTGAACACAAAATCGGTTATTGTGATTAAACCATGATAGTTAGATATATGTTCTCCCGGACTTTTTTGTAGGTCTTAATGGGATCTACAAACCCGTAGTACATCATTTTGTTCTATTGTCAATAGTTTTTGCAGCGCACGCAAAAATAGGTTTTTGATTTTACACCTTGTGTTACAAAATAGCAATTTTATTAGGGATCCCTAATTTTGAAACAAAAAAAAACATAGCCTATAGCCTTCCTCGATAAATGGACTACCCAATACTGAAAGAATCATTCAAATCGGACCAGTAGTTCCAGAGATTAGCGCGTTCAAACAAACAAACAAACTCTTCAGCTTTATAATATTAGTATAGATGGGTGTCAAAGGACAGTCGTGGCAGGACCAAACGAAGATGGAGAGACAAACTGGCATGAAACTATTAAAGAATAAAGAAATGAAATATTAAAGAAGTGGAAGAAGGCCTTTAGCCTAGGAACGGAATAGGTTTAGAAAAAGAAAGATCTCAATGACACTCATTTACACCAAGAAAACATAACACAAAACGGAATACCCTCAGAAGTGAGTGAAACAAAGTTGTTAATAACAATATTCGTTTCGCAAATCTGGTCTTCCCTACTTTCGCCTCTTTTTTTTATCGTGGTAAAATCATCAAATGAGTCCTCCCACCCAGGGCAGGGCGGGAGGGACTGTCAGACTTGACTGACTAAAATCCACGGTGTCCTGCAATAGCCCTTTATGTACCGGGGTTACGGTAATTTGTGAGTCCCGCGACCCCGGCAGGCTTTGGCCCTCTACAGGCCCCGTTACTATGCTGACACTCCTTGAGGCGCGCGTGGAACACAACGCGCCGTCGACCCAGGCATGGTCCATGGTCAGACACAGCGAGTCGTCCGTTACTCGCCGCCCGCATGCCCGCGCCTACGGTGGCCGGAGATAGTCTGCCGACGTCCGTCGCCGCGGGCGTCTACCACTGCGGCTGGGGTGGAGGGAGGACGCTGTCCTCTCCCTTACGGGGCCCGCCGCGAAGGAGGTTCGCGAGCATGACTGCTTCGCAGAAGGAGGCGAGCGCTTCACACTCCGTCTCGCCCCGCAGCATGGCCTCGACCAATGCCGGGCGCGAGAGGTTACTTTCGCCTCTTAGAGTAAAAAATAACAAACAATAACACTATAGCTCTACAACAAGTTTTCCAGGAATGAAGTAATTATGCGTTTACTCCAATCTACTTTCCTAAGTGAAAATAAATTTTCATATTCCTAGAATTTTCTCTTACAAAACACGCTCTTAGCCTGTTCATCGATAACAAAAGCTTTAAATACTGAGAATACGAAAATGAAGCCTTTGTTTATTGCAACAAAGTTTAAAGTTGATTTTTTTATGTTTGATTTTCTTAGACAAAAACAGGATTGTTGTATCGTCTTATTTGTTAGAGGAAATAATCTGTACAAATATAATAAAATGGTAGGAAAGTCAAAACTGTATATTGAATATTTTTTTAAAAGAATACTTGATTGGGGTGTGGTCTTACAATCGATACCGAAGCCAAAAATGTAGTTTTAGAATTGTTGTCTGTTTGTCTGTATGTATGTCCGGGATAAACTCAAAAAGTACTGCATGGATTTACTTCAAATTTGGCACGAATATTATTAAGAAGTTGGGTCAACATATAGGCTACATAGTATCACGTCATCATCTACGAGCAGTGTACCTTTATTTCTTCAACGCATTCACGCAGACGACGTCGCGGGTAGCAGCTAGTAATCTTAATAAAGACAAACAAAGTACGAAACAAAATGCTAAATAGAAAAAAAAAGCGAAAAACAACAAACCGATCCAAACTTCTTTCATAAAAAGGAACTAATACATTTGAGTTGCAAGTTTCTTTCTCTTCAATTTAATATTGCTGAAAGGGTAAGAAAGTGTAGGTACAGCGGTGACTGATGTGTTTTCTTTACATAATGTAATAGCTCTTTGGGAGAATCGACTCTCCTGTTTTTTTTCTTTTTTTTTTGTATTGATAAAATGAGAAAATAATAAAGTTGATACTTATCCGGGTATTTTATCTGCGCATTTATGTGCCATCAATCTAATAAGGGTTTATTTGATAAAGAGGAAGGTCAAAGAAAGGATACATGTATTGTATGAGGAATGGTAATATGAAAGAAGAAGTAATTGATGCTATGATGTCTGATAAGAGAGAATGGAAGAAGAAAACGCAACAACAACTTAGTTTCAACATCATCATGTTGAACAAAGGGTTTATGATGTGACGTGATAGCCAGAACTTATTTCTTTTCATACTTAGTTAAGTACGAAATTTATTTCGTTGGTTTAGTGGCCGCATGGTCGACTGCAGAGCATGAGGTCCTAAGTGCAATGTCCAGGTTGGCCAAAATGTTATTGGGTTTTTCTGTATTAAACCACGGAATGCCTGGTTAATGGCAAAAGGCTCGCCCCCCTATTACATGGGACTTAAATATAACTGGTGAAATGTGAGTGTTCTAGTAGGTTCATCACGGCCTAACTCTTCCTACCTATGATGTTTATATTTCAAACTTATTCATGCCAATTTATCTGTTCAAAACTGTATGCCCCTTTACATTTTCTCGCTATAACAAACCAAAATCGAACTCCCCAGAAACGTCATTACCGTCATCTCAAACCGGTAATGAAGAACAAACGAACTCGCATCAATCAAGTCTGTAGTACGCAATGTTTTAATGTCATTATTTCCTAATACCCGACGACAATTTCCCTACCTAACTGTATTAAGACAGGCGCACGTGATTTTCGACAGACTTCCAATGGTTGGGGTAATGTACAAAGGCTTATAATCGAATGTGATTTATTATGGAGATTATGACGTGAGCAGATTGGTGGATGTGTTAATTAGAAGATAATTTAAATATGGGAGATGTTGGTTTCAAAATTCGCTTAGTATATCTTACTAAAATACAATGTGACTTATTGTTTCTTCTTTAACCTGTTGGATTCCAATGCTGGGCAAATGCCTTCCCCAGTTCCTGCCATTAACTCTTTTACCAGCCCTTATGGTATACGTCAAGGTCATCTGGCCAACTTTTCTGAGTCAAATTCGGTAATGCAATTTTTCGTCAGACAAACAAAAAAGTACAATATACTGCTACAATATGCTTTATAAACATTTTGAAACAGGCATAATACAATAATACCACATACCTGTATTTATTTATAGGTAGGACATGTTTGTCAGACATGAGCCAACATGTCAAACATGATTGATCATCTATTACCTTTACCTAGGGGAATACAACATAGTTACGACAAATAAAACATAGGTATTCTAATCAAAACAAGCTTCGACAAGGTCACTGCTCCGATATTGCGTGGCCTTAATATGAAATCTATCAACTCATTTGAATAAACTAATCTAGAAAGTAAAATAAATAATACTATTTTTTATTGTCCTTCGAACCGGATATCGAAAGAAAAAAATAAAACTAAACTATGGTCTTACAAAATCAAAAAAATTACCTAAATGGCTAAATAATGTCGAACCCCATATTACAAAGAAAATTTTCAGAAAAATGTTCTAATAATAAAAGACGACAAGGTTCACAATTTCTCCAACCGAAAAGATATTTACTAAAGATTTTCGCTGGCAAATAGAATTACCTGCCGTCGACAATATGCAGCCGGGAGAAAAATTATGCCAAGGAAATCAGCCGGCGCTTCTTGCAAGAACAACCTTTATAAGACGTGGGAAAACGAGGGCTAAAATTGCGCTTATACATAGTCTTTTGAATAACCATTTTTATTATGCGGTTATTTGAATTCAAGGATTTGTAGTTTAAATCTTACTTTAGTACGTATTTGTATCAGAAATAAGAAAAACAAAGTCCATCCTTAGAGCCTTTGTCAAACAGACAGGCGTGGCGAATGCGAAGCGTGACATTTTTATTTGTAATGCATGGAATTGTTTGAATCCAGTCACATAGAAAAGCGAAAGTGATCCGATAGCGTGACAGAACTATCGGACTGACGTCTCGTATCGGTTCGGTATCGCTTCGGACTTGCCTGTCCGTTTGACAAAAGCATAAGCATTTTCATTTTTTTAACAATAAATAATTTTAATAAAATGTACGCAACATCCCGAGATGAATATTTCTTAAACACACTTTGCCTCTCCCTACGAAATACTGCCACATTTCAGCCCTTTAACTTCAAAAGAACTTATAATCCTGCAAAATAATAAGCAGCTTTAAAACACCACTATGTTAAGTAATGTCAGCATCACTCAAATTAGCCGGGTAACCACCCTTGTGCTGCAAACGCCATGTAAACAGTGTACGTCTTCATTTCATTAGGGGGATGCGTCTTATGTAAGTTCTACGTTGAAAAGGCTGCGTATATATGAGAGCGAAGGTTGTTCTTATAAAAATAAAATATGTTTTAGCCTTATTTATGAGCTTGTGTTACACGGTCCTTGTGTGGGTGCCACATTGCTGTTTTGTCGTCAAAAATTTAAGGAAAGATATTATTATTCATCCCTATTCTTTTTTGATAACACAGTTACTGGATAACTTAAGTATGAAATATAAGACCATGGTTCAAGATGAAATGGTTTTTTTTGGAAGAAAACACAGCGTCTTAATTAAAGATTGATACCATTTGAATAACCAGTGAATATTGCCTCTGCTGTGACTCTGAGTGTGGAACTTTTGTCGTGGGGCAGGCTCAAAAGAGCGTTGTGGCCCTGAAACGCAAAGAGCAACTGAAGGAAAAGAGTAATTTTAGACCATCAAGTCTGACTCAAGCGGGAGGACTCAATTTATTGCGGATTGTTTAAAGTTATCGAGAAACAATGTAATATATCTTTTGTTGAGCAGAGAAAAGAACAATAATGAATGCTATAAGTGTTTGAAATCTCAGTGAGAAAATAACAAAAGATTATTATAATATATTTGTTATACAACTACGATTCTTCTGTGTTTATTACATGTAAGTAGATTATTTGACATTAGTTATAGTAAAGGTAATTTATTTTATGAAAACAGTACTTCGGTCAAATTACAGTTAGGTGCTATGATATTGGTCGCGGGAGTTACGAATTACCGTGACCCCGGTACGTAA